>CM077101.1:34984246-35047814 GCA_039619505.1 Cimex hemipterus
GAGAGAGAGAGAGAGAGAGAGAGAGAGAGAGAAAGAGAGAGAGAAAATGAGTAAGATAGAAAGAGAAAAAACAAGAGAGCGAGTGAGAGGGAGATTAAGAGATGTGAGTAATAAAGAGTGGAAGTTATTGAGAAAAAGGGGAATGGGATTTTTTTATATTACCTTTAGCCCATTTTAATTTACTATGAACGCGAAGGATTCAAGATTGCCTAATAAGAGGGCAATGTTGAATTGTCGAGTGAACCACCCAGGCCTGCGAGGGTCAGATTTCAGTTACTCGGCTTGCAAGTTTCTGCCGTCTGGCTAATTATTTTGCCTTATTTTCCTTCTTCCCGGAGGAATGTTTTTACTCGAAAATGCTCCACGCGGTTCGTTGTTATGTCCAAATTAGTTCCCTTGTATTTGAACAATGAGCACTCCGCCGGAGGACAGCACAGTTACATTAATGACAGCTGGGGGTGAGGGGGTAGCCTCCTCCATTCCAGTTTAATTAGACCTTTGATTCACTGGCAGACATGATTTGAAGAAAATCCAATTTTCTCGGCAATATGCAATCGAGCTCTTATTTAACACCGTGGGGTTTAAATAATTCGAAATGTTCCATGATAAAAAAAATTGAAGGAGTTTCAATCCGAGCTTCCTTAATCCGGCGAAGAGACCAGACCTCGCTTCTTCGGATTACGACTCGTTACTTGGCTCAATTTTCATGCGGTCTAAGGCTAAAGGGCAAAAGTAAAAGCGCCATATGCACCCAACTACGTTTCTTCCTCCCTTAGGGTTTTTAATTTATTAGCCTCACCCCTTGAAATTAAAGCTGTAATTTAAAACAGTAAATAATGCAAAAAGGATCGGATTAAATTTCTAACCAACGGGTCCGACAAAGTTAAAAAGTTCGTGATCTGTTAAGACAACTATCAGCCAATGGCAATTTTTAAAAAGTTGTCTTTCTGCCTATTTTGTGCATGTATTGCAAGGCAAAAACGTTGTATGCACCTCATAAAACCTTTAAATACAAATTTTTATAGCATACAAAAAATAGACATTTTCGAACTGGATTTTGGCGGGGACAATTTTTGTATTTGTGATGTGCCATGCTCCACTTAAAAATCATAATCCTCGGAATTTTAACTAATTCGTGTAGTATTAGTAGCGAGAGTCCGTTGGAAACGCTATCTCCTCTTTTAGCCTAAACTGAGAGGCAAACAAATGACCACCTTAATATGTTTTTCAATTAATTAAGGCTTCGGTTGAGGTAAAAAAGTGAGTGTCACAAGCGGTATTCGAACCCACGACCTTCGGCTAGAAACGCCGCTACTCTCCCACTTGAGCTATCGTGACTTCGATCCATTTTGACACTAACTTCGCATCTAAACCCCACCTTTTGAATTTTCCCTCCTTTTTTTCCATTTTTCAAATGTCCGGAGTGGGTGGGCTCAAGTGGAGCAGCGTCATATTTAGCAGAAGGTCGTGGGTTCGAATACCGCTAGTGACACGGTCTTCTTTTTATTTCAACCAAACCCTTAATCAATTGAAAATAAAATTGTTTGGTCAAGAATAAAATGTAATAAGCAAAATGAAGTATATATTCACTAAAGCTCTCCGTGGCCATTTCATTTGTCGTAGAGAATCAAATAGATTACACGACATTTGATAAATGGCAAAAAGGAGAAAGATTTGAAAGGTGGGGTTGAAATGGGAAGTTGGTGTCTGAGCGGGTCGAAGTCACGTTAGCTCGAGGTGTAGAGTATCGGCGTATTTAGCCAAAGGTCGTGGGTTCGAATCCCGCATGTGCACTAACTTTTTATTTCAACTAAAAACCTTAATATTTGTAATTATTCTAAGACAGTCCTCCATTGATTACCTTGCAACAATATTTGGTCTGTTTTAAAGGATTAGAAGTAAACAAGACGCAGATAAAATCTTCCACTTGTGTTCACAATTGTAATTTGTAAATAATTTTTTTTCTGTTAAGCTTCTTTCTAAGGTTCCGTTGGTTTGATTTTTTAAGCTGTATTATATTCAAGTTTCAAATTTGTTTGAGTGGTGGTTTTAAGGGATACAGATTCGGCAGGAAACTATCACCGTTGGAAGATCGAAAAACTAAGCGTTTGTCGCCAGGTTGCTTGACAATACCAGAGCAACTGTCCGAAGGGTTTCCATCGCAACTGAAATTTTGGAAGTTACTCAAGAAGGCCGCCATAGTGTCATATCTCGAGAGATGATCGTTTCTTCGTTTCTAGCCTACTCTGTAATCGACATTCGGACAAGAGCTGTCATCTTTTTAAGGTTGTAAAGAGTCCACTGTGGTTCATAATGTGACATAGACAAATTGATAATAGGAGGGTCATAGAAAGACAAAAACCGACGGCCTGTGTGAACCATCAGTTTGCCTGCTACCGCGGAAACAACGCTTTACTTTTTTTCTTTGAACTTTTACTATAAGAGATCAAAAAGAGCATCTGTACAAACTTCCAAAATAATTTCTACACTGATCCTTATCCATCAATTCTACTTTAACTACCTCAATTCAGAAACGAAGCTCCATTTATCGTCGATTGTGGCGAACAGTCATAATCCATTAAAACCGGTCCGGCAGACGTGGGATTCGAATTTGCAGTTAGTAAACCGTTCCCTTCTGATAACACAGCTTATCTTACATACGACAGAACTATAATCTTTCGTCGAATATCGTCTGTAGAATGGTATTAATTAAAGAACTAGGGACGTTTCGATTCATTCCCAATTTTAACTTCGAACATGCGTTATTGAAATTCGATGCTTTGTACATAACACGAATACGTAATATGCAGAATATATTATATTCTCAAAGAATTGTGAATTTTAGATTTGGACCACTATTCGTGTCAATATTGGGTTTTCAAACTTCCGGAGGAATGTGAACTAAACGAATCCAGTCTTGCAGTGAATAATTGGCTCAATCGGTATTTCCATAAATATGACTGGGTAGATTGGGATTTGGCCAACGATCAATTACATTATACACTGACAGGCAAAAAAGTCCACCCGACTGATTTGGTTTTAATTTTCTCGATAACAGAAAATTCTGCCCGTAATTTGTCTCATGGTTTTTATCAATAAATATTTGTTTGTGCTATGTTTTAAATTGGGAATGTCAATTAGACGTAAACACACTTAACACTAATCCAGAACAAGCATGAAGGATTTTTTAATATTTAATATTTAACCTTTTTCGTCAGTCTCATTGGAATTCTGAAGCCACAAACAGTTTAGTTTTCATCTGTCTTTTCTTAATTTCAATTTTTAAACTTAAAAATGACAGTACTGAGGAAATCGGCATCTTGCTGTTGTTCATCAGCTACAGGAAGTTCGAGGTATCCAAATATCTGAACGTACTGCTGGAAGAAGATTAAATCAGTATGGACTGTGGCTTTTCATCTCGTAAGAGGACCAGAATTGACCGGAACACAGGTTGCACCGTTCTTTTTTGCTGGAGAACACAGCCATTGGTCTTTGGACGATTGGACTACTGTACTTTTTACAGATGAGTGTAGATTTGCACTACGATCTCCAGATGGACGTGAAGGGTATGGGAATGAAAGGTGTAATTGATCCCAGAGCCAACTCAGTGATGATACTGGGGCGAAGGTTTCAATAGAGAGTCGCACAGACTTGGCTGTTGTTCCCGGACGGTCGTTGACGGCCACTCGCTATGGGGATGAAATTTTGGAACATCATGCGTCCCATCGTACCCCACCTTTCAACGTTTCCCTCTTTTTTTGCCATTTTTTAAATGTCGTGTAATCAGGATTCGAAAATCCGAAAGTTAAGTTGAAATAGGAAGTTGGTGTCCGAGTGCATCGATGTCACGATAGCTCGAATGGTAGAGCTGCGACGTATCTAGCCGAAGGTCGTGGGTTCGAATCCCGCTCGTGACACTACGTCTATATTTCAACCAATACCTTAAATAAAGATAATTGAAAGATCAATTAGACCACGAAATATAATGGAGTTGACACATCAATTGGAAAGCCGAATCTTTCTACTAAAGCCTTTAGCAAGAGGGTTTGGATTTTTCATTAGTATCAGCGAGAAAATGTGTTTTAAATCAACGAAAAACTATTAAAGTTTTATTTTATACCTGCAATTCCGTTTTGTTTAAGATTACCCGGGTTTTCCTCCCTTAGGTGTAGTTTATAGGTCTCTAAACCCCTGCCAAGTTTCCTCTAGGATCGGCGGAGTTGTTTTAAAATTATCGCAAGTTTTACGATTTTTAACAGAATCAAAATCAGATTGTACGTCCTAAAATTTGCTATTCACCCCCCCCCCAAAAAAAGGTGGTATTCAGAGGTTCTTTTGCTACGAAGAAAACAAATATCAACTTTCTCATTAAAAAATAATTTAACCAACTTTGTTTAGGCGCTCGATCACAAATTCCAGAAGCCCAATGGTTTATTTAATTTTTATTTCTCTAAATGTAGTGGAGTTTCTACTTAAAAATTCATAACTCATCTGAATTTTATCCAATTTCAACAGCATTAAAAACGTTGTAAAGCTGAATACCTCCAATTTCAGCTTATCTTAATAAAGTTTGCATTTTATTTATTGGTATCTCAATAAATACAATACTCTAGCTACCAGTTGATGTCAATAGTCTAGCTACCAAATATAGTGTTTTTCTTTTTCTTAACCGGTAGGCACTCTTAAGTAAGAACGGGTATAAGAAGAAAAACATTACAAATTACATCAATTGGATAAACTACTTTTTCCCATTGTCACCTTGGGACTATATATTTAAGTACTTGGGGGATGCAATTCAATTTAAAGCTAGTACACTCGCCAGGCTAACTTTATGATAAAGCTGCTGATTTTCTTCATATTCCTTTTACTTATTCTTGTTTATTCTCTTTGTGAAGAAATGATAAGAGTTTTGTCAGTGAGGAACGACAGGTCAAAAGGCTCCTAATAGACGGACCAAAATGAACGATAAACGAGCAAACCAGAGTTTCGATCTCCCTTCAAACTCCATGAAGAAACCTCACAATATTTCTTAGTCGATTCCCTCTTGTAATTTCGTAAGAGTTGGTTGGGTTTTGCCAATTTGTATCTGGACAAATGCCTCAATTCGTCAGGCAGACCAAAATGAATGGTAAACGACCAAACTATAGATTCATCACCTTCCATACCCCATGAAAAAATGACACATTTTTCCGATTACATTTTATAAGAGACAAGTTTTTTCTATGTGAAGCTGGCGAAATTTCAAAACGCGTCTGACAGACCAAACCAGCGAGGATAGGCGGATCAAAATGATCGGGCAAACTACCGATTCAGTACCCATCAGACTACACGAAAATAGCTCATTCCATACCAATTATTATTTGTGCATACATCCATTTGGTCACCTCTGCTTGACTAAACATTTTTTTACGATAGGACGGTATTATCGCAGGTCATCTATACCCATCTATTAACTGTAACCTAATATTGTAATTAATAAAAGGTCGAGTTTAGGACTAACACAACCAAAATGGATCAAAGGACAAAGATCAGCTTTTATCTCAAACGATTAGAAGGCAATTTGTCAACAGACACCCCAATTAAAGACCTGTCATATTAAAGATCTATAAAAATGAAAAGCTTCATCCTATTACACTCGAGATTCGAGGGTGGATTTAAATTGTTCTAGCCGTCCTTGACATTGGTAGGAAGGGAAAAAGGATCGATAATGGTTCCCTTCGAGCCCTTCTTCGCCCACCGTTGTCTAACTCGGGCCAAAAATCCAATTACACTCTGTGTCCGGGGTACATTTCATTGAGAAGCCATGATACATCTTTTTTTCCTGTGCTTTGAATGTGTCTGCAGGTTGTAGTATGGCTTGTTTAAATATTTTTCAAATGAAACAGAAAATTCATTTTCCCTGGTGTTCTCCGTGCTGATTTGAAAAAAACGCGAAAATTCTAAGTGAAAGAAACCTGACGCAGCACCAGAAGCCCAAATCAATCTCACCATTGCATCAACTTAACTTAATTAATAAAGTTATTTGTATGTTTTAAACATTTACTAGGATTGTTGAACAACGTGAGTTTATGAATCCGAAGAATTCCACGCCGTCGGCCTCCCATTCACGGACGGAATGTACTTGTGCATAAGCATGCCAATTCGACGTCAGGTTATTTTTGCCCGGGGTTGAATCGATTAAACGAACTCTGAAAATGTTTTCAGACCTTATAAAGATTCAATGACCCGAGAGTGCGTTGTGCTATCGTTCAGCAAATAACGATGAAAAAAAGGAGGAAATACACGTCTTTTTATACTTCCCAGGTGTGCTTCAGGTCATCTATTTAGCCCCCCTTAATTTTTAATGTGATATATGAACCATCGAAAATTGCAGTGGACCTAAAAATATTAAAGCCTATCAAAGAGTCAAAGACTCTTCGCCCATCAGTCAACCATTTGAATCATGGAGCAACACACCCCCTTAACCTAAATATTATGTGGTGAGATAAGAACAAAACTGTTCTCGACGTTCCTTGTTTAATGACTAGATAAGAACCACCAACGATGTCATAGAAATTACGTTGGATTACTTTCAACTACGAACTAGCCAAGAACGACCACCATGTGACAATTTCACAACCAAAAATTGTAAAAGTAGATTTCCTTTATGTACGCGCTAATGTGGCACAACTCATGAGCCGGAAACTTAGGACTTTCAAGCTGAAATGCTCTCAACGCATGCTCTGTAGGAAAGCATATAAGAATGTGATGAAAAAATCCTCATGAGATCGGATAGCCAAGCATTCTATGAGCTAGTACTTCTTATGAGAAGGAACGAGTTGCTTGCGCTGAACTAGGGAACTAGGCTAAGAAGTGCTTGGGGAATCAAAATCCACACTTCCCACGCTCCACCAATCATTCATGCAAAAAATTGACAAAAAAAGGATTCCTCTATTCTTGAACCTATGACATAAGAAACCTTCTTTTACACTATACACTTTTCATGGTGTATCTTACTTTCCTTTTGGAATGGACACCTCCGGAAAGAAGAACCACCACGATTTTCTTAAGCTACGCCATATGATGGACAACCAGAGATTTTCTAGATCATTTCATAATAAAACGGCTCTTTTTTCAATGGTCACATTGGGTAAGAATGTGGATATACATTCTGGTCACCATATTAGGGATCCTCCATCCAAAAATGGAAAAAATACGCTTTCTCTATTTGGGAGCCTATGACGACTTATGTGACATAACGACCCTTCTTTTATACCATATACTTTTCATGCTTTTCTTACTTTCCTTTTGGAATGGTCACCCTCCTGGAAAGAAAAACCATCAATGACTTGAGAATTGTCTTCAGCTACGATCAATCCAAGAAAGACAACCACAGATCGGTTTAGCCCAAAATAAAACTGCTTTTCTTTTCAACGGTCAGACTAGGTTGGAATATCGATCTTTAGTCTGGCCACTGTATGACAATTCTTCATCCAAAAATTGAAAACGGAGGCTTCGACTTTTTATGACGTCATGCAGTATCATGCTTTCCTTTTGGAAAGGGCACCTTCTAGAAAGAAGAACAGCCACGAATTACCTTCATGTAAGCTCTGTGTGGGTCAACCAGGATTGCACAGATCATTCCGTAGTAAAACCGCTTTTCTTTTCAATTGCGACATAGGTTTCAATATGGGTTTTTAGTCTGGTCACCGTATGACATTCTTCATCCAAAAAGTTAAAAATGTAGGCATCCTTTATTTATGACCTTACGACGACTTATGTGACATAACGAATCATCTTTTACAACCTAGATATTTCATGATTTTTCTTACTTTCCTTTCAGAAGGTCACGTCCTGGAAAGAAGAACTACCAAGGACTTTAGAATCTTCAACTCGATCAATCCAAGAAGGATAAACAAAGCTTTTCCATAATAAAACTGCTTTACTTTTCAATAGTAAGACTGGTTTGGCTATTAGTCTGATCTTAGTATCCACCAAAAAAAATCCCAAATTCCCCTCCTTTTAGGCGCAGATTTTATTATTACACTGCTCCTGCTCCTACCATATTACAATTCTACCATGCAAAAAGTTAAAAAGGTAGGCTTCCTATATTTATGGCCTTATGACGACTTATGTGACAACTAATCATCTTTTACATCCTTGATTTTCATGCTTTTTCTTACTTTCCTTTACACATGATACCTCATAGAAAGAAGAAACATAAAGAACTTTAGAATTATCTTCAACTGGATCAATCCACAAAGAGGTTCCCAGATCTTTCTGTAGTAAAACTGTTTTTCTTTGTGCTTGCTGATCGTTGTAGGCAACAAAAAAATACAAAACACCTCTCCTACGTGGACACAAACTTTATTATTACTCTATTATTTTCTATTGTATTTTTATAGATTTTGCGCACTTATTAGTGTCGGTTTAGAAAAACGTTATATTTGTATATCTGATGAGCTACAATAGGTCGGGACGTGTCCGATTCACATCCGACTCGTCAGTCCTTTGTGGCTCGGATATATCTTCATAAAGATGAGTTATTTGTTGAGTTTCGCCCTCCTAGAATGCGATAGAATGTTTACGTATACAAAAACCCTTCGATACGATGACGGTGGTGTCAGCTTTCAGAGCGTTTTATTTGGAATGTGGTAAACCGCGCTGATATTAAAGGGTGGCACACGTCTTTATAAAAGGGGGATCCCTTGTGTAAAACCTTTGAATATCGGCCTTAAGAGAACATGTTACGCATGGTTGGTCTGAGTTCCGAAGTACTTTTTATGAATCGACACTTTATGGGTTTTGTTCTCTTAAAAAATAGTACCGTTTCTTGACAGAAATGAACGATAAACGACCCAACTACAGGTTCATCACCTTGCCTATTTCATGAAGAAATCTCACTATTTCATTTTTTAAACCATTTTCTTTAGTAATTTCGTAAGAAGTGGGAGAGTTTTGTCGGTTTGAATCTTAATAAATGTCTGAACTCGTCGAGCAGACCAGAACAGCGAGGATTTTCCCAGAACGATCGGATGGACCGAACTACAAGTATATTACCCTGCAGACCTCATGTAGAAAACTAACTTTTTGTTTGAGCCGGTTCACATTTATAGGTCCTTAAGAGGTAGAAGATTGACAGGCCAAAACGCTTCTTAACTGGCCAAAACAGCGAAGATAGGCGGATCAAAATGAACAGTAAACCACTAAATTACAGGTTCATCACCTTGCAGACCCGATGAAGAAATGTAACTTCTTACCAAATAACTTCTTTCAACTATCGTAAGGTATCGGTACAAACGAAAAAAACCAGTGTCACGAGCGGGATTCTAGCCCACGACCGTCGTGGGCTAAGTACACCGCTGCACTAACCACTTGAGCTATCTTGATTTCGACCCACTCGGACACCAACTTCAAATTTCAAAATTCCGGATAAAATTCGAAAAGGTGGGTTGAGCCTTGAGATTAAGATAATTTTTGCTTCTCTGATATGCAGAGTTACCACATAAAAGTGCATAAATCATCTGAATTTTATCCAAACAGACATGGGCGCCGATGGCCGCTACTGTTAAGGTGACACGGTGCTCGTCACTGAAAGGTAAAGGCCCGGCATTCGAACCCGACATACTTTCAAAAAAGCTTTTTTCAAAAACATCGGCACTCCGAGTATTTGAAATACTCTTGTAAAAAGGGCGGCTTTCTCCAAGGGAGTATTCTAGGACCACCAGCTGACATACCTGTTCACCAAACACCAAAATTACATTCACGGACGACAACGCAACCCTCTCCGCACATCCTCACCCTATCCTTGCAGCAATGACTTGTGCACTTAGTGCCATACTTAACGCTCCTTCTATGCCACCATCCAAACCATCCTCAAAGACCTGGACATCCAATTCGTGACAGACATTATCCAAACAATATTTCACAATTTCCACTCCAACCTCTTCTCCCACACCAATCCACTAGCTCAAGCCCTCTCTTCAACGTCCCATCCTAACCACCTTAAACCACCTCTTTGACACTAAGCCAACCCTAAACATCAACCAACAATCCAATATAGCCGGATCCGCTTCCCCGTGGTCTGACAGGTTCCTGCCAGATCTTTCACCAACAACAGATTGTTAAATGTGTATTTTTTTACAGAATAATATAAAAATTAAACTAATCAAAAAATCGTAATTTCTTTGTATTGTGCATTGTTTTAACTTTTCTCTAATAAAGTAAATTATTGTGTTTTGATCTCAAAATGAAAGAAAATAACGTCTTCGTTTGAATAATTGGGTCCTGCCGTCAGAACGGTATTTCGACCATTGCACAAGGCAAATTTACCCATTAATTACCAGTGAAAGTGGAAAGCCACTAGTTACGGGCGTTCGGCAAACAAAAGCCGGGGGAATGGCATCAGAGGATCACAGGTGTTGGAAGCCTTAGGCGACCATTCTCTGACACCCCCGACGAAACAACCCTTCCGCCCCCTCGGCACATTCCACCACACCTGAGAAAATTCTAAATTGTCCGATTGGAATCCAGACCCCGTCCCCGGACGTTTAACCGTCAAATGGAGGAATTCCGACGTGTTACCGACACTTTTTTCGGGTCTCTTCCGGTTATATCGACAGTAGAAGTAAACGTACAAACATTGTAACGAAAAGATCGACCCATGGAAGAAATATATATTTTACTATTCCTTTCGTGCTTGATAATGTCCCATGGAAGTTAGTTATGAAAGTTAGTCGAATAAAAAGGAGCATTAGTGCATACACGACACCGCCTCTTCCTACTGAATTATTTATGCCAGTGATTATGTTTTAGATTTTTGTGCTTTGAACCTGTTCATCTACACATCACAAATCAATACGACTTTTCATTAGCATGAACATTTATCAATGTTGGTCTGAGAGTCGGTGGACAAATTTCACTCAAACGACTCAGTCCCTCACTGAAGGCGGCGTGAGAAACGTGCTTGAGCGGTGTTACAAAAGTGATCAGTGTTCCTGTTGTCTTCTGTGAGTTGTTGAACCTGTAATTTGATCGTTTCCTATCATTTTGGTCAAAACACTTTCATTCATTTTAAAAAGGAATTGATTAAAAAAATTAAATTTCTCCATGGAAGGGGGGTGCGGCATATTTTATCGTTTTTATATATAATTATTATTTTTTATATGGTATTCTAAGAGCACAATTATTTTGTACTAACAAAAATTTATATACAGGAATTGGACGTTAACGTATTTCTCCTAAGTCTGTTGTAACGCTTTGGAGAAAGGGTTAATATGATATTTAAAAAAAACGTTGTTACTTATGAAGATAAATAGGGTTAATTTGAAATTGAACAGTGTTAAGTTGATACGAAAACCGGCTAAATTGAAAGTGAAAACAGTTAACGTGAAATGGAAAATGGCTAATTTGAAGTTAAAACCGGTCAATTTGAAATGAAAAATGGTCGATATTGATGGTTAATTTGGAGTTAAAAGTGAAAGTAGGATGTTAAAAAGTGTTAATTTGAAGGTAAAAAGGCTAAATTCGAATTAAAAAGGTTAATATGAAGTTAAAAAGAAAATTAATTATTAAAATAGAGTAATTTGACATTAAAAGGATCTAATTCGAGATGAAAAAAAGTTTAATTTGAAGTTGTGAAAAGGTAACTTAGAAATTAAAAAGAGTTAACCATAAGATAAAAAAGGTTAATGAAGCAAAAAAGCTAATTGGAAGGTAAAAAGGGCAAATTTGCAGTTAAAAGGGTTAATTAATAAATAATTGTTAATTTGAAATTAAAAACCTAATTCTATGTTGAAAAACGTTAGTTTAAAGTTGTAATAAGGTTAATTTGAAACAAAAGTGCTAATTTGAAGGTAAAAAAACTAATTGTAAGATAAAATCAGCGAAATTGCTAAAACGGCTAATTTCAAATTAAAAATGGTTAATATTAAGTTAAAATAGGTAATCTGGAGTTGAAAGTATTAATTTAAAGTTAAAAAGTGTTAAATAGAAGCGAAAAAGGATTAAGTTGAAGTTAAGAAGGATTGATGTGAAGTTCAAAAGCGTTAACTTGAAGTAGAAAATGCGTCAATTTGATGTAAAAAAAGGCTAATTTGAAATTCAAATGGTTAGTTTGAAGTTAAAATGGATTAATTTGTAGTTTAAAAGCGCTAACTTGAATTAAAATGGATTAAAATAATTTGAAATAAAAAATGGCTGATTGGAAAAAATGTAAGGGGAAAAAGTTGTACCAAATATAAGCAGTGCATTATTAAACTTTATCACTGACTGCTTTAACTCTTCAATATTTTATATTTTTGTAGATCCCACAAGGGTAGCTTTTGGGTCCGACCTCCTTTAATATATTTATGTTGAAAGCTATTTACCTTATGGCGTTTGGTATTTATTCCCATTAAAAAATAAGAAAAATGGTTAGCAATACTGGTTCAATTGGCGAATCAGACCTGACAACAGTAAAATAGAGGTAATTCTTTTTACATTCTCTCAACTTTTGCTGTTCATTCTTATATTGTAATGTTGGTTGGAAACAGAATACTCCCTGGAACTAACTTCTAATACTGTTAATTCACAGATTTGTACCTTGTAGCTGTGAGACAATTTTTTAAAATTCTACATAGCCTGAAGAGCACAATGCAAGTTTAATGAACATTTCGTTTCAAGGTTATATTGTAGATGCAAATGTGTCAATCGGGGTGTGTAGTATACTGCCCCCTTTAAGACCTACGTTGCTCGGGGAATATCTATGCTTCTTGTTAACGAGCAAGTGGACTGTAATTTTATGAAGGGTAAATAATAGAATAAATTGAAAAAGAAAAAAAAGAACTCACTATGTAGATGACTCCTCCAAGTTCTACGATGGATGAAAATGTGGAAAAAGGACAGGCGTACAGATGATGTAGGAAAATCGGGATCAGGATACCTTTTATCTCGTTTCCTTCGAAGAGTCACTTTCAATAGATAATCTCGCCACGACGATCGCGAGAAGAAAATAAAATGAGACAATCAACAATTTGAACAAAAACGATTTGCCAACGGCCGATACAAACAGTTCGAACAACAATAACCAACTGTGAGGCGGAGAGGACCGAGCGTTAACCTCGCCGGACCCCGGGCTCAAAGTCCACGAAAAATGGCGTTAACACTTATAGTATACCGTTGAGTCCTAGTTGATCAGAGAATTTGAGTATGTATAAGGTGGGTGGTTGAATTTCTTATACGGTTAAGTCTTACTGTTGGCGCCAGCCATCTCATTTCAGATATATTTTGTTTTGGATTATTGTAATCCCTAATCCTATTCCTACGCTCCTTACAAACCCAGTCCTGCTCTGCTCCTATGAATAGAAAGGTCCTCACGTTTCGCTCTTTTCTCATGTTTTTTCTCCCGTTAATAAAAGTCTAATAACGCGACCACGAAAAACCCTCAATCCTGCTGCTTCGATCTCTTCCACCGGAATTCATCGGCTATTCTGCGGCGAAGCCAGGAGAATCGGGCCCGAACTCCCTTCGCTTCTTGCAACCGGCGTCTGAAGGAAGGTGGTAAGTCTCCTATGAATTTCTCCCTTCATTTATTTAAGTTCATAATTTTTTTTGGTTTTAAGTTTATTTTTTAACTTTTCATTTTAATAATAATTATTTTTTTTACACGGCATTGGCCGTAACACTTACTTCCCGAAGTTTTTCCACTTACGGGCAAATGTGGCGCCACAGTTTCCTTGGAGGTGTGTTGATGTTTCCACCGCTGCTTCTTTGCAAAATGTCATAACATACAGTTTTTCCCATGGGGTAACGAAGTTCCATATGGGCCTAGACAAGTCCTACAATCAGCTCTGGCATCTATAGGTAACAAATGATGAAGGCAAATGCCCTTACCTTCCCATGTCATGCCTATACTTTCCTTTCCTTAATTCCCTCCTTACCCCATTTTGGTGGAGGCTTTCTGGACTACTGAACAGGGTGAAAACAGTAGGGGGGGCACCCCCGGACGGGCGTCAGTCTCACCTTAAAAATAATAATGAACCACAGGTGGGGGTGATTCCAAGTAGCCCCCAATTGAGGTTGGACGTGGTTTGTCAACAACTTGTACCTTAGCTAGAGGGGTCAACCGGAGTCGGTGGTAGAGCTACCCTTATCTACCTCCCGGTGGTGACTGAAGATGGAAACACTGGAAGCCACCAAACTGGTGTTTCGACACCCCTGGGCGTCCGGTAAGCCTAGCAATAGGCAGGTTCGGGCGTCCAATAAACGCTAAGTCCGAAAGGACAGAGGGAAGTATGTATACCGTACAGTCTGAAGTGTCCTGTTAAGAATCTTGTGAAAATTGTAAGCTTTTTCCTGCATATGTTGTTTCTTTCCTTTCAAAATTGGCTAGAAAGTTCTTCAATGGTTGATGTCAAATGTGAATTTTACTGTTTTCTTAGTTTGCCCTTTTGTCTAAGGTAATCATTGATAGTGTGAATTCCTATGCTAAAGAAGGGCTCAGGTCATATCAGCTGTAACCAACCCCTTTCCTTGCAAGGGCGTCTGCTCGCCCATTGTTCTGTACTTTCACGTGCCATGGGAGCAGAGGGTGAATGGTTTTGCATTCCTAATCGGTTTAGTTTAGTTTTGCAATTCCGCACCGTCTTTGAGCTAATTTTGTTTAGGCGAAGTTGTTTGATAGCTGCTTGGCTATCTTGCATGATAACTGTAAGCTTATTTTTTACCCTTTATTCCTATTGAACTGGGTACATCTCTCGATTGTATGGATTTCGGCCTGGAATATACTGTTTTTTTCCCAGTAAAGAAAAGTAAGGGTTCTAAGTATTGACATTAGTAAATACACTTTGGCAGGAGAAAAAGGATTTCTTTTCTTAACAAGTCGATCCTGGTATGATAGGTAACTTTGAAACGAATTTGAGCCTTTCGCTTCTTTTTCCCTTTGCACGCGATCATTTCTCATCTGTAGAATAGTTCAAGGGGAAGATATTGGCATTAAAGAGAGTGATTCGTTGTATAAATTCCAACAGAGCATCCTTCTCTCTGCCGCATTTTCTTTTTGGATTTTCACCTTCGATGTCGACGAGGTTTATTTCGATTCGGCGATTTTATCCGCGGGAAAAATTTCCCCTGAGGACCGAGCCGTTTAAAAAAAACTTGCTAATTAACCCTAACGAAATTGTTTCGGTTTGTCAATTATTCATCCTGGAGGCTGTATTTTTCCAGTCCGCTTTTTCGCCTTTTATTAACTATAAGGCCAGCAATTTATGTAGCATTGAAGCTTGAAACGAGGTTACATGGCGTAAATCGATTGAACAGCAACATTGTTTCTAGATAATTCGATTTTTAACGGCATACCGCTTTTGGCGAATTTACCACCTATTTTCGCACGCCTTCTACCAAACTGTTAATTTTTATTTAAACAATATTCAATATAAAGACTAAATTATCCGATCTAATATTTTAAATTGTACATTTCAGGAATAAAGAGGCGAAAATAATTAAAAAACTGTCAGGCACCATCACCTAATAGGATCGGAGGACACATGTTCCAATCTTTACTCATGAGCGTTGAGACCCATGAGGTTCTTTTAAGTCCGTACATATCCCCAAGGGGACTTCTCAGACGCGTGGTGCCCCCGAAGAGATCTCGAGGCCGTCGAAATTTAAGGTTAAGAACTCGGAATGGGCAAGTGTGGGGAGGACTTGGTCAATAGATTTGGTGTGAAACATTTGGAAGCGGGAATGGATATGTTTTTGAACGAAAGGAAGGTCGAAGGCGTTGTGGACCGTGGCCGAAGTGATAGAAAACTACAGATTCGTAGCCTCGCAGAACTGATGGAGATATCTCAACATTTTTCTTAATTTATTTCCTCTTATAATTTTTTAACAATTGGAGATGATTAGTCAGTGTGAATCTGGATAAATATTAAAACGATGGTGCCGACCAAAACATCGAGAATGGACGGGCCAAAATGATCTGAAACGGCCAAACTTCAATTTGATTACCCTGTAGATCCCATGTAGAAATCTTACTTATTGTTTCAGTCGATTCACATTTACAAGCTCGTAAGAATTGAAAGGAATCTGTTGGCTGGAATCTGGATCAATGTTGAAATGCGTCTGACGACCAAAACTGCGAGGATATTCGGACCAAAAAGAAAGGAAACTGCCAAACCGCAGGGTAATCATGCAGGCAGCATCAAATCAAAAATCACATTTTTTAGTCGATTCTGTTTTATACGTTTATGGGAGGTCGAAACACGACTGACATACCAAAACATCGCCGACGAGCGGACCAAATGACAGTAACCGACCAAAGAAAAAGTTTGTCAGTTCGCAAAAGATAGAAGAGGTAGGTGAGACACGATGCATCAAAATGTGTCAAACAGACCAAGACACATCTGGACAGGCGGACCCGGTAGATCGATAACGACCAAATTCTTCTGAAAATCACTTCGGCTGATTAGCTTTTAATCCTTTACCCCGATTTCCCAAAATCCATGTACACCACATATCGTGGAAGCTGATTGTTCAGGTCCTAAATCCTAAATAAGACCGAAATTCCAAGGGTTTTAATTTTAATTATTTTTCGTTGTATTTGATCCATTCGATTAGTTCGATTACCCGTTGAATACGAAATGTCGAAGGATTGCTTATTTCTTGGGTTGATTTTAAGCCATTGCTTAGAAAGACCGAGACCGAGAGTTTGCTGAATCCGCGATTCCATTCCATGAATGTTTGCAAAAATAAATAAGCCCTATTGTCTTAAATATTGTAAAACCAAGCCAATTAAGGGATAATCACTTGTAGGCAAAATGACGCGATTTGCATAAACCGACTAAGCAGGCTCGGAAATTAGAATATATTAGCTTCAATTATCTTCCTTTTCTCAACTCCCAAGAGAAAGCTAAAGGTGGTCTAGCTTTTTACATTTTGGCATTATTTGTTTTTGTGATTTGAGCAAAAAATCTTCTCCTTACCCTGTAAAATTTATTTATAACCTTACCAGATTGATATTTCACGGACTTTGACTAAACCTTTATTTTTTGTGAATGTCCAAAATGTCAGACGCGTATCCGTTACTTTTTCTGAATTCCGATTTGGCCAAAATTTTGTTTTGAAAGTTGAAATTTACCGCTGTTTAATATTCCTATTTCGCCGTTCAATCGACCATACGAATATATAAAAATATAGTAAAAGCTATGGAAGTTTATTAATAGCCACAAATTTCCAAAAACCAATTTTTTTAGTAATCTAATTCATGATTTTTTTTATCAAAGCTTGAAATTTCGTTTTAACACATCTAGAGACCTCAATATCAATTTTTGTTTGAATTTAAATTTATAGAATTTTTGACCCTCAAATTTGGCAGAGGCCCTGTCATATTCGACCATCCAAACTTAAAAAAGTCATTCTGGGACTTCCTAACAAATCTCCAACCCTTGGGAAAAACAAAATCCTAACACGAGATGTTTGAAGGAAAAGAACAGGCTGACGAACTAGCAAAAACAGGACGTCTTTTGGAAGAGAACTGTAAATCAGTACAGCAGAAACAGAAGAAATAGATGCATAAAGAAAGGATAAACTGGAAGAAAAAGCTTTAGGATAGAGCTCGTCTCACTTTGGAATTTCGTACGACTTTTGATTGCTGAGTTCGCACAACTTCCCAATTTTCTCAAATTATGCAGGTTATCATCCATGTCACTAGAAACGACTTAGTCGTTAGTCGTGCCACTGCGTGAGTTCAGTACATACCTGCGGCATTAGCATTTTGATGGCCAACCTGAGCTCATTTCTAGAACATTCACTAGTTTCGTGGTCCGCATGACGGATTAATATGATTCAATTAATTAAGGCTTTTAGTTCAGATAAAAAGTCAATAGCACGAGCGGGATTCGAACCCACGATCTTCGGCTAGATACGCAGCTGCTCTACCACTTGATCTATCGTGAATTCGATCCACTCAGGCACTAACTTCCCATTTCATTCTAGAAAATGATAAGCTACCGTCTATTGCCAGTTAATCATAACCTCAAAAACACTTCTGAAACAGTCTGCCGACCATGCCATGAATCGGCAGAGACCTCGCAATAAACTATATGCCTGCAAAACATTGTAGCAAGCCAATTCGGAAATAGTTTTATACTTCCAATTAGACATAAAGATGGGCGTTTTAGGTCGCAGTGGAAGAATAGAGAAAATACTATCATGACCAGTGACAAAGGAGACTGAAATTTGTTTGCCAATTATTTACCCTTCCCTTGAAGCAAGTCTAATAGATAAACTGATTAATCAATAAAAGAAAATAAAGGAAGAAGTGCAGATCAATTTCCATTTATGTGTATTTCGACTCGAGAAAAAAAAAATTTAATTTAATTCGGTTGAAAAGGAAAAAGGGGACTTTTTCTAAAGGAAAAAGACATCATTACCCTATAAATCGTCAGATAACACCTAATGTCCATTTCGTTAACCATGTTCCTGCGATAAGGCGGGTTGCAGATTTTATTTATTTATTTTTCTAGTTTGAACCGCGACTATGTTCGCGGGACAATTAATTTTCCGAGGACGGTGGACAAAAAAAAGGAGCTCTTCACGATCGTGGATTGATTAGAGTCGGGGGAGAAGGATGCGGAGGACACATGTGCGCCCCTCGGCCGTGTACACCCCCGACTTTAATGGTATCCATGGTAACCTTCCAACTCCCTTCATCCCCAATTGTTGAGCTTCTCATAATGGTTGCGGATAGGGATATATTGTTTATTTTCTCCCACCGACTAGGTGTGACTCATTCCTACGAAAGTTGACGGATAAATGTTTTTCAATGGCCCCCTTGCGACCAGACATTTTATTTTCATTGTAGTAAACTATAATTATTTAGAAATTGTGTGATGCGCTCTGGTGTTATGTAGGTTTAAAAAAAGCATTTTATTTGCCGTGCCAACGTTTCAATCTTTATTGAGATCATCTTCAGGGCTCAAAGTGTTCGTCTTTTGTGTAATTCTTGCGAGTCGTGTAGGGAGTGCGGTTGTAAACTATTTTTCATTCAATAGGCAATGCATTTGGTCACAGGAGGAGAAACGAATGCGAATTGGCGAGTTGCCGATCTTAGTCGATTTTATTTCTGTCGTTCTGTGATACCATCATTGAGCAATCTGGGCAAGAAACAATAAGTTACATACGTTAACGCGAGTGAAAAACTATCCAGTAAGAGGTCGCAGGACCGATGACTGAACCCGGATCAGGACGTATCACCATTAGAAATGGAATTCTTCCATAAAACTGTGTCTAACTCTTGTATAATCCTTGATTATAAGGTTACATTTTTTAAAAACGCTTATTTGGCCTAATCAAAATTCTGAACTTTCAATCGATCCATCGATCCTAAGAGCAATGCTACAAATTTAATGAGTGGAAAATTAATCCTTACTTAAGGTAAAACCAGAGACATCTTATTGACTAAAAGTAGGCCTATTAACTTGGACCAATTTAATTAAGTGTTAGGGAGTGTAGTCAGATTCAGGGCTAAGTTACACTCGCCAAGCCAACTTTGTCTGTTATAAACTTAACTTCATAAGCTTTACTTAGTACAATAGAGACGTGGTTCAGTTTGAATTCCAATTTTCAATGGCGCATTCATCCAGTGTGGCATTTCCTTCTCCATATATTACTTCAGTTTCTCGTGTACTGATTTACAGTTCTGGACCATAAAGTGCCCAGTTTTTGCTAGTTTATCAGCCTGTTCTTTTTCCTTCAAACTTCTCGTCTTAGGATGTTGTTCTCCCAGGAGTTGAATAGTTGTAAATATATATTTATATTACTCAGTCTCTTACCACGAAGTGGAGTAGCGCCTTGGGGAAACTATGTTTTTTGTTGTGTTCCTGTAGACAAGTCTAAAAAGGCGGATAAGAACGAGACGTTTTTACCTTCAAACCTTTCGTCTACCCACAGGATTGTGTTTTCCCAGGAGCTGGAGAATTGTTAGGTGTCCCCTGACTAGCTTCATTCCTGTAGCTCTGCTTGGCCGTCAGATTGCTGCTCTGCCTATATTCTCTGCCCCGTCTACTACCATGAACTTGAAAATCTCTGGTGGTCTATGTGTACATAGCCTGCGGACTCATGTCTGAAAAAAGGATAACGAAATGCGGGCTAAGGCTAAGTTTTTCTAACCTCCGGGCACTAAAACTGTTATAAAAAATCATTAAAAAGTCGGGGAGTAGAACCGGATGAGAAGCTCTCGCGTACCAAGAGCAAGCTCGATATATGTTTCTTCGGATGACCTAATCGAAGATCATATTCTAAATACTTATTTTTGGGCTAAAGCCAGCGTATGTGTCCAGCATGTCGATAAAGATTGCTCGTTCTGTCCCACTTAATTTAATGCTGTCATTTCTTGGCTCCATATAAAGAACGTGTAGTACTGTCACCCGGTATGAGAGTTGAACAGCAGTGAGTCTTTGAATTTCCTGTTATTAAGTGAGCATTGCCCATTGTATAGGTTTATTATTTTCTGGTATTGGGCTCAACGTCGATTAGATACGGGAGTTAACAGTAGGATGGCAATTGAAGTCAAATATATTGTAATTTTTACAGAACTTTTTAATTTGTTTTGTTCAAAACGCGACTGGTAATTTTGTTTCCATATGGTCAAACCTTTCAATTGGCTCCTTTCAATACACAACATAATACTGTCCATTTTTATTCCTTTTTAAAAAGATGTTTTGCAGCTAGCTTGAAGGACTTCTACAACCTGATGATGAGCTAAAGAACTCGAAATCCGGATCGTTGCAAAACAACTTACTGTGAGTAGTAACTATCTTTTTAAAGAGGATTAAACACCATATTTACTCCATCATTTATCATTTCTATTAATTGGCTTATTTTTAAATTTTGCAAATGTTCATGGAATCAAAAACCATTTATTTAATGGAGTGACCGCTTAGTCTGAGGGGTTGGTGGAATGTACGTATGACAGACCTTACCCTACTATTTGATTAAATGTTTTACAAATACGAATGGATTTAAATTTGAAGGGGAGTGTTTAGTTTTAAAAACAGTTAGGGGCTGAAGTTATCTAGTTGTCGTCCAGCCCGTGGAACATAACTTCTGACCAAAATGTACAGATCTAGCACCAAAATGTGTATCACTACAGGAATGACAGGATGCAAAGTAAAGACAATGGAGGTTTTCACGATCATCAGTGTTGAAGACCCATTGAGCACTGTTGTGAACCGTGTATAATGTCTTCTTCGAGCAATTGCTGCCTGTATACGTGGTTCCGCTCGTGAGTTTTGTGGTACTCAGTACTGCTCAGTAACTTGACAGTTGCTTTCATTCTCTGCGGTCTCCGCTCTGTTATGTGATCGAAATGATGAACAGTTCAACATTTTCGTTTAAATTCACTAGTTTCGTGGTCCGCTTGGCCAATTAATACATTACAATTAATGAAGGTTTTTTTGGTTGAGATGAAAAAAAGTCAATGGCATGAAAAATGGCAAAAAAGAGGGAAAATTCAAAGGTGGGGTTGAGATAGGAAGTTGGGGTCGAGTGGATCGAAGACCACGATAGCTCAGGTGGTAGAGCAGCGGCGTATCAAACCGAAAATCGTGGGTTCGAATCCCGCTCGTGCCGTTGACTTTTTGTCATCTCAACTAAAAACCTTAATCAATTCTTCGTTTAGTTCGTCTTTTTTTTATAACGAAATTCGAAAACCCCGCCAAAGTTTAAGCTTGAAATTGTGGATAAGCTAAATTTCGTGAGACAAAACTTTGCAAATAGTGGGTGTACTTTTCAGTTTGCTACAGCCGGTTGTGTATCTAATACCGAAAAACCCTTGGGGTTTGTTGAAAAGTTTAGTGAAACGTTTTTGAGGTTTTGAGGGCTTATCAAGTTATTACTTGGAGAATTTTGAGGAAAGTTGAGTTTTTACGTGTTATGTTTATACTATAAGGCCCTTTGTATGTCTGGAACTGGACAAAAAACAAAAAACAACCAAAATAAAATTGGTATAAAACAAACTTTTATTATAGAAACCTACAAAAATTTAATTTGATAGACTTTAAAGTAAGGTGAAATTGAAATGTTCTGTTCAAGGAATACGCTCCCCCATTGGAGAAAACCTGGCCTTATTTTGTGAATAAAGTCCTGCTTTCTTTTCATTCCGGAGATATTTTCGTCGTCGAATCGTTTGTATCGTTATTCCCAATTTTATTCTTGGTTTGTTCTTTTTAGCCTTTAACGTACTTTAACGAACCTCTCGAGGACAAAGAGCCTTCGCGAGGAGGGAGGATTTTCCAATTATCGAGAATACTTCACGCCGCAAAGCTCCCTCGACTTCGGAATCGATCAAATCTTCTCGACCACGCGGCCTTCTTGTTATGACCGACTCGGCTCTCTGGGGCTTTTTAATGATTTCCATTTTTCCAAGTTGAAACAGAGAAACGAACGTAAGAGCGGGCGATTTCCATTATCCATTCTGATTCCCGACCTGCCAATTAGGTGAACAAAATTGATGTAGATTTCAGAAAAAACATTTTCTTTATCGTGCCAACGTTTCGTTCTTTGTTGAGATCATCTTCAGGGCTCAAAGAGTTTGTTTTCTGTGTAGATGTTTCATTATTGTGTGTTGTGCACTTGAGGGCGCTCTTCAACACGGCACACAAGAATGACACATCTACACAGAAAGCAAACAGTTTGAGCCCTGAAGATGATCTCAACAAAGATCGAAACGTTGGCACGATAAAGAAAATGTTTTGTCTGAAACCTACATCACACCAGACCGCATCTTACGATTTCTAAATTAATATACCCTACCCTTATGTTTGTGTTTTTGAAATTTTATTTAATATATAATCAAAACTCCAGACTTCCTCGTAAAATTGAAAAGGGATTACGCACTCAATACCGAAAATTTAAACGTTTTTCCTTTGGTGATGATATAACAAACTCGCAGGTTTCTCAGTTCCATCCTTATTCAGACTGAACAGCCACTAGCGAGCACAATGGCCTCATGAACTTTGCATATCGAGCCAGACTATGTAATTGTTTATTGCGTATTCGTTTTTTTTTGGGGGGGGGAAGGGTATCGTGAAAAAAGGGCTAGAGGCGACGGCGGGAATCGAACCCGCGACCACGGGGCCTACTAGACGAGAGTCTCTCACGCTAACCACTCTGCTACAGCGGCCCCCGTCAGGCTAGTTTAAAAATAAATAAAACGCGTATTTAAAATTCGCAGACAATTTAATAAACATGTATTGTTAAAAAATAATTAATGGGGTGGATGGCGTTGTTGTTCACTACTTAACTTCTCCGAATAAAACTCGGCGGCCCTAATTTCCTGTTCCACGGTAATTTTCCAACTATATTAATTTTTTAACACCTCGTTTACCGAAAATCCAGCTTGCCTCAAACGGAACGTTCCAAATGGAATTAATATTCGTGGAGCTTTACTACAAAACCGTGGATAATCGTCTTTTTATGACATCCAAAAATCATAAATTTACATGCTACCGAATTTTATTTTCAATGAATTATCGCAAAAAAACTTAAAAAGAGATCCTTCTTCTAAAGAAGTGAATTCAGAATGAGCTTTGGCGCTAAACGGGTCTTCTAGACATCCATGTGAATTTGTCAATATTATGAGCTGACATGACATGTGATCATCAAAAACAGATATATTGATAATATTTTGCATTTAATATTGCTCATTTTTCCATAGTTACTTACATAGCTCTAACTTTTTTCTGAAATCTGAAATCTTTTCTGTTCATTTTAATATGTTCATGTTGCCTATACATAGGTATGCGAGTTTTAAAAAAAGACCGTTTTAAACATAGTGCTTGGTATATTCGCATATTTCTTCTTCAGGAAAGAGAATTTCTTTTATGGAAAACTTTTGAGGCGCACTTGGAGTACAGTTTCGGAATCACGAGTCTATATCATTTGAAACAATTCTGAAAATTGTTATTCGTCCTATTTATCGACTGATGTATTTTGAAATACATGCCCACCAAGAAATTTCTTAAAACAATTTTTTGGCTCCTATGAAATCTGGGCCAACTATGTAAAGTGATGGACAAATTTAACGAACCGCTTAACTTATTTAGTTTAAAATTAAATCCATTATCTTCCCACATTATTTACAGGTAATTAGTGGCTATCGTAGTCAAAATAAACAGTAAATAATGTTTTTGTTCCTTTGTTTATATTTGTACTGATTAATCCAATTTGCACAAACGGTAGCAATAAGTCCCTTCCATTCTGCCTTGCCTAAAGATCGCGTTCCGTTAATCTTTTTTCCTTTGTTGATTTTTTAATCCTTTTTCGATGGTTTCAATAAGGAATTTGAGTGAGTATGACGGTGTTACGGTCGTAATATTAACAGAGGAAGGATTTCGCCAAGAAAGTGAGTGTAAATCACTCTACAGTACGCAGGGTTCTTCGGCGCTTCAGAGAAACAGGGCTTCACACTAGAAGGCCAGGGCTTGGACAGGGTTTACAGCCGCTCCACCATCAGGCTTTACTACACGCAGCATTACAGTAAATGAGATAAGAAATCTGATAACACAAGTCCGAAATGTTTCAATTTCCTCCTGGGCTGTAAGAAGGACCAAGGAAAATAACCTCATGACCCGGCACCCGGCTCGTGGACCTCTTACCACAGCTCAGAAAATGGTAAGGCGAGAGAACGTTTGAATTGGACACTGGAAGATTGGGGGCATGGGTGTAATAATTTCATGTGGAGACGCTCAGGCGAAAGTCACGCCGTATATTGTACGGACCCTGAGGTGGCGTTGCACGTTGGGTCATTGATGTTCTGGGATGGCATCGCCTTGGTCGTCCGCACCGAATCGGTTGTTGTGCGAGGAAGGTCTTTAACTTCACACAGGTACTAACAAGGCAAAATCGAAGAAGAATAGTGCAATTTGCCCCCCCCCCCCAACATCGGTGACAGATTCTTTGTAGATGAATAACTGAATGACGTTGGAATTGAGCGCCCGGTGTGGCCAGCTCGAAGTCCAGATTTGACCCAATCGAACACATTTGGGATCAACTTAAGAGAGGAGTACGACGGCGAAACCAAGGCCCTAACATCCTAAAGAGTTGCAGATGGTCGTTCTTGACGAATGGGAAAGTCAAAAAACACTAAAAAAAGTTCCTCTTTTTTTATTACTTGTAATGCAATGTCCATAATCGTAAAACGACTACTTTTAAAACGCTTAATACCAATCCTTTACACCTACAAAATCATCCATTCTTACCAATTCGGTTTCAGTTCGCCACTATCCAACAACGTTTCAGAGTAGACGACACCATTATCATCGACCCTAGAAGAAAGGAGTATTGCCTGGGCGCGTTCTAAGACGTAGCACAGGTTTTCGACAAGGTCTGGCATCCTTTTTAAACTTAAGCGCTTCCTACCCTGACAACCTACCACGTCGTTTCAACCGACGACGGCCTCGGGACCTCCTTGACCCTTAATCGTACACACCGAGCGCCAGCAATGGCTGGATCCTCAAAGCATTTTTTCTACCGGTGCAGTGCTGTGTGGTAAATTAATCATGGGCACATATTTGTATAGTATACTATCATGTACAGGTAACAAATAAATTTAAAATTTAAAATATAAATCTTTGTGTAAGCGAGAGGGATTGTATTATTTTAGAATTCCTATTAAAAGTTCGACATTCACTTCACAAGTGTAATGGAAAAGTTAACATTTCACCATTTTCCAATAGAGGCTGCCATTGACAGTAATGTAATTACCATGTGCCTTGAATAAAAGATAAAGGATAAAAGAGCTCCAGCGGTTCGCAGCGGGGGTGTCTTCATGAACACCCGTCGGCATACATTTTCAATTCGACATTACTAACTTAATTTTCAAATTTCCAATTCAAAGAGGACAAATATTAAATTTCCAAGATCGTAACCCTAGATAGGTCACGGGCCGGGAGGCGGCCGAGAGTTTTTACGGGAGCCCCAGGTGAACAAAGAATATTTTCCCTAAAGGAAACTTTACGAGCACGACGTGTCACGGGCCGTTGAGAACTTTTCAAAACTTGTTTCAACCCTTTTAACACACCCGGGGGAAACGAGATAGCCATATGATAAACAAAAAGTTATAAATAAAAATATTCGGCTCTTTTCTAAAAATAAAGGGAAAATAGGTGGATTTTTAAAAACGGCCCAGGGTCCGAACGAAAATTTATCGCCATCTTAAATATTTTAAAGAAGTTGTTTAAAGATAGTTTGGAGGCTTAGTGAAAAGGACGTAGCCACACGTACACAAAAGACACGCCCGGACGGTTTCAAAGGGTCCTGTCCATTTCCCTGTGAACATCCGATTTACCTGGTAAGGTTATTTCCATATCGGTGGATAGGAGGAAGAGGACCAACAGATGGACCACCAAGAGGGAGAAAATAATCATCTTCAACATTTTTTCGAAAAATTATTACAGTAATTTCAAGTATAACAGAGTTGATCAGTTTATTAAATAAGGTTAGTGTTTAGGTCGACACGTTCATTAAGGATACTATCTGTTTTCATCATCATAAATTTTTATGTTCTAAGGGCTTCCTTCTTGTTTACAAAAATAACTGATAGTCATTTTTACATACATCCTGGGTATCCATTAACGAAGTTTTGTTTTCAGAGAATATGTATTTTCGGGATGGATTTAGCGGGCGGGGGGGGGCATTTTCTTACCAATGTCCTATGTTTCAACACAAAAATTCATCTCTTGTAGATTTTACCCAAATCCGACGTTTTACTACCTTAGGAAACTGAATATCTCCTCGTTCAGTCTATGTTAAGAAGGTCAAGATTAAATATTTTCGTCTTTCAATTAATTATTCTTTATGCAAAGTATTGATTGGAATAAAAAAAGTCCAGTGTCACGAGCGAGATTCGAACCCACGATCTTCTGCTTGATACGCCAATGATTTACGACTTGAGCTATTGGCTTCGATCCAACATCCCATCTCAACCCCACTTTTGGAGTGACCAAGCGAGTGGATCGAAGTCACGATAGCTCAAGTGGTAGAGCATCGGCGTATCTAGCCGAAGGTCGTGAGTTCGAATCTCGCTCGTGCCATTGACTTTTTTATCTCAACTAAAAACCTTAATTAATAGTGTATGCTATATTTTCGCTAAATAAAAAAAGTTTACATTTTCGCTATTAAGGGCGTAATCGCTACTGATTTTCACAAGAAAATCAGGACCGTTGATTATATATTAAATAAAATTGGAGAAAACACAAACGGTATAGATGAATGAAAGCATTTCTGAATCGAAAAAGAAGAAAAACTAGTATTACCATAAGGTTCGCCCTGAGGTAGAACAATATTTTGACTTGGGGCGCCGCATAAAAATTCTGATATATCAAGGGCGACAGGAAACCGAAAAAGTTGGGTAACCGCTGGGTTAGAATATAAAAGGGGGCAAAAACGAAAAGTTGCTTTCAGTAAAGTAGGCAAAATAAGTTTCATTTAGGGAAAAAAACAAAATTTCAAATTCGTTTTAATCAATCGTTTAAGCTATTAAATTCGAACTTTTATACAACTTTCGGGAAATTGATCAACTTCTCTTTCAGCCTATAACAAGAAGGTTTAGATATATCATAATAACAAACAAAAGCAACTCAAACGTTTTACTTTATTTATCAATTTCTAATTACATAGAGGGTTTGTGCTAGTAAGTATAGGTTTTAAATATTTACTTTGGGGATTAATCAACCTTCTTAAAAAAAATTTTTTTAATTTAAATTTTTTTTCATTAGGTAGATTGGGGATGAGGCCAGGGAGCCAGAAACAACATGTATTTTCTCGTCGATCTTTCTGCAGAATATATCGCCTTCGTCAGGACTTCGAAAAAATTGTTTTATTTTATAAACAGGTACATGCGTGGAAAACGGAGAGCCGGGAGGTGTTGGTAGGATGTAGGTTTTAACCCTTTAACCCTTTTCTGAGGATAGGGGAGCGATTGCAAAGTAAACCTTATTTCTTGAGAATTTAGATGTAAAATTAGAATTTTTTTTAAATTCTGAAAAATGATTTGTATTCTGGGGTTTTTTAGGATGCGAGAAACGAATATAAAAAAAAGTTAACCTCGTTTGGTTGTAGCTCGATCAAAAATTCCAAAAGTATGTAAATTTATTTAAACTTTGTTTCTCGCAAACTCATTTTTATCCAAATTCTACGGTATTAAAATCGTTCGGAAGCTGATTATCTCCTCTTGCAGCATATTACAAGAAGATTGGGATTTCAAGTCATTGTAATGGAGAAAAATAAAATTGAAACAAACAAAAACCATTCCAACGTTTTATTTTATTTCTGAGATTCTATTTCATTTAAAAAGGCAAGGCTTGTGTCACTAAGCGTAATTTGTGGGTGTGTAAATCCTAAAAAACTTTCTGAGGATTGGTGGTGTATTTAGAAAGTGATCTCTATTTTTTGAAATTTTAGACAAAAAGTAGACAATTTTTTAAAACATTTTGTATAAAAATTGTATTGTACTCAGGGGTCTTTTGGGGAGCGAAAAACTTGAGTATTAATTTTTGATTCGTGATAAAAACAATATATTAATCTGCGTGTGTTTCGAATGTAGGTACATCACCCCGCAGGCAACATGGTGAAATCTCAGTTGCGTTTGCCTGTGATACGTATGAACCTTTTATGTAGTGTTGTTTCACTAAGAGAAAATTATCGTGGAATGTGTTTGATTGTATCTGGGACGAAAGATTCCATGTCGGTCGCCGGTTTTTATTAGGACATAATCATCGCCTTGTACGAGTAAATTGGAACCAACGCCGGGTGATTAATTGAAACCAGGTTCATTCAGCAGAGGCATTTTTGCGGCGAAATATTTACCTGGAGGACTCTCGAGTCTCCCCCGGTATCCGGCGATATCTCCAGAAGGGGCAGATTAGGGGTAGGGCGTGAACCGTAAGGTATCACCCTGGCCCTTCTCATTACTTTATGGTGGGACAACAACGGGAAAAATTGCCATTTTCACCTCCCGAGTTGGATTTTTTAAAATTTCCTTTTTTTTGTTTTTTTAATCTGCCTAAAACGAACAAAACCTGGAGATTTATCGAGACATTAACCATATTTCTCCAATTGGAATTTAAAAAAAGCTATATCGTTGTAAAATCCTGGGTTGAGTAGGTTTTGAGAAAACCAAGACTGGTTTGTATGTAGTTTTTTGAGGGACTTTTTGTAAATGTATATTTTTAAGAATCAACTACACATAAGACTGTTTGTTTAGATATTTTGTATTTGGGCTAATCCCATGCGCTTCCCCGGGGACGCTCATTTGCACTAATCCCCCTGTGACAAATTATCTCGCCGAGTGGATTTGGGCCGACTATTCCGCGAATATATGTATGTCCTTCGATAAGCCGTTTGCATTGATCTTGTTCCTGATAGCCCGTACTAATTGCAAACGAGCACGCGAGAACTTTGACCCTTACGCAAAGCCCAACTTTGGAGAGAAAATCCGACAAGACATCGCTAAAAAGGAATAATTTCGAACAAAGAAATTTCATTTTGTTTAAAAGCGAAATGTACAGTCACGTTTGCTTCTATCGTTTACTTCATCGTTGCCGTAACTTGAAAGACATTAATGAAGCATGATGGATGAGAGTATTAACTTAAAAATGAAGGTGGGAGTGGAAAAATACATAATTTCTTATTAACTTACTGTGTGTAATTAGGATTGGAATTCACGTAGAATTACAAAGCTTTTAGGGAATGTGACATCACAACCTATTTGTAAATAATAGTAACTAAAAACATTTCCATATCATAGATAATTATAAAGGGAAATCGGTTAAGAAAAATTATGAGATAACTTAAAAGAATTTGCAGGCTGTTGGACCCGTAGTTCGGTAGTTTCCGATCATTTTGGTCTGTTAAGACGTCAGGCAATTTGCTAGAATCAAACCGACAAAACTTTTATACCTCTCTAAAAGAGAATCGACAAAAATTATTAGACGTCTTCATGGGCTCTACAAGGTGATACGGGTATTTTGGCCGTTTACCGCTCATTTTGGTCCGTCTATACTCGATTTTTTATGCAGATTCGAAGCGACAAAACCATTCCAATTCTTAAGTAATTTGAAGAGTAGATCAACGAAAAAATGGTTAGAATTTTTCATGTTGTCTACAAGGTGATGGATCTGCAGGTCTCGATAAATCATTTTGGTCAGCCTATCTTTGCTGGTTTGACCGTCAGACACCATATTCCAAGCGACAAAACTCTTCTAATTCTGAAAAAATTCTAAGTGGAAATCGACTAATCAAGATTTTAACATAGGTTAGAGGAGTTTGCCGGGTGTGTGTTTTGGCCATTTCCGAACATTTTGGTCCGCCTATTCTCGCTAGTTTGATACTCAAACGCCTTTTAACATTTATCCAGATTAGGCTGAGATGACCGTCTCTGCCAGCAGGAACCAGAGACACCGGCACATATTATCTGTGAGAAGTTGAGAAGTTGTAGAAGGAGCGCACTTCCCAAGTAGCGCTGTTAGCTATAGGGTTCCACAATAGACCTGTTTAAGTCAAAGTGGATGAAAGAATTGTCTTCTGCATCAACCCTCAAAGACCCTTAACAAAAGTATTATGCCAATTGGCTTGAGATTTGTCCGACCAATTGCCCATGATCAATCACCCACCCAGTCCGTCTAATTTCGCTGAATCTTTCTACCCATCCGCCAAAATTTACGAGTTGCCCTTTTTTACCGGCTCAACCTAAAAGAATAACATTCTACACTGACGGATTTAGATGGCAAAACGTTCATTTTCTGGGTTAAAATCGTGGACTTTAGCCAACTCCTTAGCTACAACGGCATTTCATTCAACAAGTGTAACAATCTTCAAAGTTTGCCCTTCTCGAGGTCGGATCCCATTGTGGTCACAGACGACTTTTCGTCCTGAACACAGAAATGTCCCTTGAAGAAAAAAATAACAGAAATCATCGGGCAAAAATATTCGGTCGGTGACGCGCTGTTTTGGACTAAATACATGATTACAAATATGCTAACTCGATACCAACGAGAAAAAAAGTAACTGAAATGAAAGGGGTAATGTTTAACCTCGTCAGACAGGCCAAAACAGCGAAGATAGACAGATAAAACTAATCGGGGATGCTTAAAGATACTGCAATTTTTTTTGTTAACGAGGGTTCGCAACTGCAGAGGTCGTATAAACCCCCGGGGTGCTGGGCCGCTGGATTCGAACTCGGTACCTTTACCTTACAGTGATGAGCACCGTGTCAATACCTAAACCGTTGCGGCCACCGACTCCTCCCGTTATCTTATTCGATTTCCTCTTGTTACTTCGTAAGAATTGGAGTGATTTTTTATGTTTGAATGTGGTTAAACAACTACAGATAAGGGGGTTAGTTAAAGAACCGATTAATGTAAACTACTTTTATAATAAATTAATCTTTTCTGGATCTATAATTGGAATAAATCGGTAAATGTGATGCCGTTTGGACTTATTTGGGAAGGGTTCATTCATCTACGAAAAGCTTTCGTTTCTCTCGGAGCTTTACTAGATTACAGCTTTCACTCGGAAAGGCGAAAAACATGTTTCATGTTCCGGACAGGCTTAAATTTTCGAAGAGATTGTGCTCCGATCGACCGGCAGCACGTGAAACCTTTCCCCTCCCCCCAGCTGAATAGATTTCCCTCACCGACTAAATGTACGCCGGGTGGAGCTTTCCATTTTCTCGGCTCTATTTATTCATTGAACGGTTTGTCCCAAAATAATACATTTACATATAAAAAGAAATATTGTCAAAAACATCCAAATGTTAATACTTGTCCTAACTACATTTCAGTTTTACCGATGAAAGCGACTTCTATATATTCCTCAGTTTGTTTAACAATGTTTAAAATATTGGACAATGTTTCCTTAAAGGATTACGTGAGTCCTCGGCGTCGTGCTTAAGCTGGGTGTTTCCGTAAAGAGGGTCAAATAATAAGATTATTATGCCTTCCTTGTGTCAACTTCCCTCACTTGAATTTTAAATGTGGCAAACAGGGGTAGGAGTGTAATTTGGTCTAAAAACAGTCTCTTCTACCCGGGAAAAACGAGTTTTCGCAAAGGGCTTTAAGTGTTTTCGGGAAGGAATGGGTTGCTGCCCTTTCTGGAACATTTCACCGGCCCTGGGTGCGGGACGAATTTCGAATTCTTTCGCCATTCATAAAAACCCATCCAGTTTACAGTATTTTTCCGTAACGAAGTATTGAGTAATATTTTTAATGTTAATTTGCAAAAGTTAATAGAAAATAGTGATTCTCGCTCTGAACTGGACTCATGGAATCTCCACAAAGAAATCCAAAGGAAATGGAGAATTAACAGGAAAGACGAATCCTCCCAATACGAAAGGACTTAACCTCAAATATTGGGAATATATGAGAAATACCTAGAAAATGTACAAAAGATAAAGGCCAATATTTGTTATGCCGAAATGCTCGCGGGCTTTTTCGGCTTCGACGGCCCTCTTTGTACAGTAGATCGTATTTCGAGTAGATCCTTACTTTCAACCTACTTTTGTTTCCTAAAATCCAATTTTGTGTGTAATTTGGTCATCGGTCAATTTTGGACTGCCAATCCTCGCGGGTGTTCGCAGTAAGGCGAGATTCGGCATTGTGCCATTTTGAGAGATGGGTTTATAGATAGGCAAATCCAAACCATCCAAAACTGCCAAAGAAGATAAAAGAAAACTTTTATCCTTCATCCGCGACTGACGGTTCATTGTACTGCGGCCTTCTAACCAGGTCTTCATTCTCAATTAACTCATACCATATGGCACTAGGAAACTGCTTGCCATTTTTCCCCACCTAGTTGAATGAATTAACACCTGGACGAACCGTCATAGTAGCACAGAATCCAGCTATCTCTCCTTCTTGGGAAAAACGGCAAATGAACGGTTTAAAGGATTAGCTGTATAGTGTGAAGTTAAGTGGAAATTTCTTGCGTTCTTTTAGTATTACAGACCTAATTAAAAGGCCGGACGGACACTAACTAAGGTTTCAAGAAGACTTCAGCTTAACCAACTTTTTTTGGATAAAGAACGAACACTTATCGTTGAAAGGTTCAAAGGCTAGCGTAAGTGTAACGAATAAGAGTACTGTCAGACGGCCATTGTGCAGTTTTTCCCAAGAAGATGCGTCCCGGGAATTCTATCCATCTCTGACAATTGAGGTGAGGATTAAACCGTAAGCGATCTCCTAACTAAAAAACCACTAGCTTGGTGAACCTGATCAATAGCCTAAAGATGACTAGTGATCTCTTTAAAAAAACATCGCTTGTTAACTGCCATGGTTTCCAGAGTTTATATCTCTTTTCACTTCTTCAATTTTCCTATCACTCAATTCGAACCATATATGTGTTTTCCTTTCACTAGACCTTGTTTTTTAACGACTCGCCAAATGTTAAAAGTACGAACAAGTATTTTGTAACTAGCCGAGAAATATTTCCCGGGGTGAAACATTGTTGAAAAGTAGAAGCAATATTTACTCGTACACATGTTATCCGAGAAGGAAAAGAGCTTTTCTCGCGTAGGAAATGAACACGTCAGCACTTTTCAGGTGACATATTCCAGCCTGGACCATCTTGAATTTCAAAATTGTATGCGGGGAAAAGAAATAACGTTTCTTTTTCTCATTAGTTCAATTGTCAATGTTCATAATTTTCAAATTAAACTGGATTCATTCAACTTGCTTATATATGAAAATTTAATTAATAACGAATAATAGAAGGTCTAACTTCATTAAAATTCAGTTAAATATTATTAAAAAATACTAAATACCTAAGAATATCATGCCCTTTTTGTTATATTTCTTTCGAGGGCAGCATACCTGAAACAGAAAAAAACACATTTTAATATCGAACGACACTTAGAAACAAAGAGAAAATACATTTGTGTATAACAAATAATAAGCCATTATTTCCCTATATAGAAAATACAAAAAATAGTAGTTTTCTCGTTCAATAGAGAGAAAAAGTAAAAAAAGAATATTTACTACATACCTACAAAAAGAATTTCTTAATCTTCCATTACAGCATGCCTTTCCATAAGTATACATTTTACAAAATTTAAAAATGAAGAAATCCTAATTAATTAATTAAAATAAATTTAATATCTTAAATCGAGAATGTATTTGTTTTGTAACTGATTAAGTTCCGAAAAATGATATTAATGATTTACGAGGATGACCTTTTGGCCGATACGAAGTTAGTCCGTGCTTGGTTAAGTTATTTATAAACAGATCTCAGGTACCACGTTATAACAAAAATTATAACATTTAGTTGCACTGATGTTCGTCTAATATAAGTTTGAGCATTTGCGAATTAATTTAATCATCATTATTAACCTAACCTATCATCGTTATTATTGACCTAATCATTTCTAACCTAACTTCACCTTTCCCCATCTATGATTCCTCACCTAACTTCGCCTAATGCATATTACTTGCCTTAATTCCACCTGACATAACTCACTTAATCCTCACTTAATACAATAACTTAATCCGATCACTAACCTGACTATTAAGCTAAAGATTCTTGCTAGAATAGTATAATAGTAATAAGCCTACTTAATATTTAACCGTCCATAAAGCTAATCCTACTTCACCTAGTCCCGAATACAACCCGTCCCTAACATTAATTCTACTTAACCTAGTCTCTAACATAACCTAACCCGTTCGTAACCTTAATCGTACATAACCTAAACATAAGTCCCTAACCCTCATAACTAGGCTCTAACACTAACCCTTCTGAAATTAGCCTCCCTAATACTAAGCCTACACAACTTAACCCATCGCTAACCTAACCATATTCGTCCTAACCCATTCTTATCTTGGGATGTCCTTAAATCATTTCTAGTCTATGTTTCACGGCAAAGCGAAATCGATATTGGTCAACTCAAAAATTGTCTATTTAGGCGTTATCGAAAAACATTGTTTTAAATTTAAAACGTTAAATTCCTTGTAGAGTACTTTTGTGGTATATTCCCGAGCATTTTTTTTTTTTCAAGTGACTTTAAGGGCGCGTAAAATAAGCGAAATAAACCGATTTTAGAGTAGATAAAAAGTAAAATACATCTAAGAATACGAAATTTGTGAAACAAAATTTCAGATTCCCTTTGCCAATGTTTTCCTTTAACAATTATATTCGAACACGTACACCCTCTTACACGGTAGTGTTAATTTAATAAATAGTTAATGTTAATTAGAAAAAAGGTAGGAACTAAAACCTTGTAGTGATCCGCATTTAATTGATTTAACATATTAAAGATGTTAGATAGCCATGTAAATTTGTATTGTATAATCAACAGAGTAAAATGCCTTTTAGGGAGATGATAAATAACCTGCTAAAACACAGCATAATTAAGTCCAAACTGTCCAAGGAAACGCGGCTTTCTACAATACACTTAATTGAGTTGTGTCCTTACAATATCTGTTGAATCTGTTGAAAGACTGCAGATTAAGGGCAAATTACGGCTGGTTTTCAGAGCAATCCACATCGGAATTTTGAGAATCTCGATTGAAACGAACCCTGAAAAATTATGGCCGATCGTCTGAAAGCTGTACGAGATCTTCGGAGGTCCAAACCGGAAAATGTTCACAATTCCATTTACGTAATATTAACTTTCAATGTGGTGTATTTACAAATTTGACCAAAGACTCGTCAGTATTTCAGTTGAGAATAATAGAAACTTGTTAATGAGGAGTAACACAGTTGTGACGTGAAGGAAACCAGCTTTGGATTAAACTTCTCCCCTCGTCGATTTAACCCAACAAAATCAATTGTAGGCTACAGAAGTGATGACACAACTTAACCGGCCAACTCGGCTTTACGTTAACGGACATTTAATGTGTTATTTTACAGCGGCGACGGGAGGAAATGGAGGTTTACCTAAGATGGAAAACAACACGACCAATTTGCAACCCGCATCTGCTTCCTCTATATTTTCCCAGGAAAAAATTAGCCAGGTTTACGATATGCCTAAATCAAATTTTGTCTAGTTAATTTAGTAGTAACTAGTCTCCGCGTCGATATCGGCACCTTAACTCACTGGTAATAACGACATCTATCTCATCGAGAGAGATTAACCTTCCCGCGAGAATGTCGAGCCCCACGACACGTGGGACTTCATCAAGATCCCGGGCAACATGGCGGAGTGATGCTGGTGGTAGGTCACACGAAGAGGAAAAATCGGATATTTCGACGCTTCAGCAAGCACCTGACGGAGGAAAATCTGGGAGACTGGAAAACCCCAAAACTGCTAATAAAAACATCCTTATAAGGTCAGATAGCCAAGCAGTGCTGAAAGCCACATGTAAAGATATTCCATCCAAAATAATTGGTAAATGTAGTGAAACTCATTAGGTTTAAGGCCAAAAAAACCTCATTAGTGAAGTACTCCTCGATTTTTTAAGCTAAATAAGCTACTAAATAAAAGCAATGGCACGTAAAACTATCACGCCCCAACGGTCAAACCTTTGAAGACTCTGACATAGTAAACTCCTATTGTTACTGACATCTTAGAAAATACCTACACATGGTTGATTTATTGATGACCTCCAAAATTAAGCAATGGTGAGGAAGAAACTGCTACCAACATTATTTTAGAATGCAAAGCAACAGTTCAATAGAGACGCAAAGTACAGAGGTGACCTCCTTCTACTTAAAAGATGGATTAGTTCAATTGAAACCACTAGCATGTCATACCCAAAACAGTAGATGAATACACCCAAAGCCTGCAAAACTCGAAAATTCGTAATAACAAAACCTCGGTGGCTAAGGATAAAAGGAATTTGAGGCAATGAAATCGTCAAAAACCGGCCAGAGTAGGGTTTGCAGAACAAACTACAAGCCCAGAATCTATAATTGGCATAGGAAGATCGAACTCCTCCATCACAGAATGGGACCAAAAAATGAGGGATGGGAAAACTCCAGGAACCTCTGTACGGTAAACTCGAAGTGTACTGGCAACTCATGAAACACCTACAGATGGGCAAACTCAATACGTCTTTCAATGGGTAGGACGAAACTGCCACCCATTGTATATTGGAATGTTAAACTATAGCTCAATAGAGGCTTAACTTAGGAACTGAGGTGACCTTCTCCTTCTTAAAACAAGGACTGACCTCACTGAAAAGATTAACTCGTACAAAGGACACTTCCAAAATATCAGATGACCTACCAAATCCTATCTTGGTCACCAAGGATCAAAGGAATGTTGGTTAATGATAAATTATAAAAACTGGCTAGAGTAGGAAATTAACATCATTGCCCGTTGAGAATGTAACCATGTAGTTTACTAACAGGTCCTCAAGCACATGTAGATTTAAAGAATCCACCTCTCCGTCCAGCTTAATTGGCATTCATCGGCAAATATACTCTTGTCTTAGCAATGTGGGAGGGTTATTATAAAAAAAGTAGTGGTTTTAATGTATTTTCAAGTGATAAATGCCCAGGAGGAGTTGCGACTTCACGTCTTGACAGTTTCGACTATATTCATCGGTACCGTTGGTTTCACCAATTGTTCCAATAACTTGACATGGACATAGAAAACTGTAGCAAGTCCAAACATATCGAATAATACCAACAAAGCAGTTTTTTTACCGATCTAATTTTAAAGACAAGTCAGTGAGTCTTGCATCCTGGAAAATAGTCTGGAATCTCCCTATGTACTTGTACTCCTACCTCCAAGTGGAGGTTTTGGGCTTATACATGGTCTTGCGTGGTACGCATGGTTGTTCGGTCGTATCGGATCCTACTATTGAGCCGACGCTGTTTGCGATATGTTGAAACAAAAGCTAATTATTTCGACCTGTTGGGCAAATGTGGTGGAAATTACACGTACGGGAAAGTCGAATGTGAGGAAGTTGGGCGACATTTGGTTTGACAACGGTTTACCGTTGAAATCCATTGACATCTCTGAACCAGTCCCATGTAAATAACCCCTAGTTTCAACAGCAGCTCGTTCGGATTTTAATTCAATCAAATTCAAAGTTCACGAAGCCGTGTGGCTTTGAAACGGTAGTAAAAATAGACAAGGGATCGATCCATCGATTTATCGATCCAACTCTTTAACAACCATCAAATTAAAATCAATTTCACAGTTTTACAACAACGCTAAAATTTAAGACAGTATAAACCGTTACAAGTAAAGTCGAAACTGCACCAATTAAACTTATCCCTAGACGTTAAAATCCAAGACGGCTGTCAGGATCGTTGTAATCCTTAAACTCTGAAAAGCAGGAAAGGCCATTAAATTCTTTAGGTGGGAGGGGGGTTGAATGCTAATCCTCACGCTGTGCCCAGAGTTAATACACGAGAGGATTACAAACATCTAATTAAAAAAAAAGAAGCTTTGAGACCTTCCTTCTGGTAATTAAGGAAGGCGATAAACAAGCAATGAAAGGAAATTAGGTTAGGGAAATCCGCACCATCGATTGGTTTTTCATGCTCTCCTGTCAAATTGAAGTCATCACAAAGACGATTTATCAAAAGGGCAAATATATCAGACAATAGTTCATGACATCGATCTAGACTTCATCAATATTACTTTCAGTGAAAATACGCCGAGCAAATGGCGGTAAGCAAGTCGTTATGATGCTCGTAAGACATATTCTGAACCTTGGATGAAGAAGGGTATTTTCGCCCAGATTCAATTTTTTTTCTTTGTTTCCAATTATTTTTTTTTTTTTAAATTTTGTCTTATTCCACTAAGAATTAACAGCATAGAGTTTTCAAAAAAAATAATGAATCATTAATTTTTTGGACAAGAAAGTAAAGTTATGACAAGATTTAGGTCTTTTTATTACTCAAAAATAAATAATAATTTCTCTTCTCTTTTGTGTTTTTTAAAGGAAATCCCACACTTCGTTTCTTTGCCTCTTATTGATTTATAATTGATTATTAAAAATCGTTTCATTAAGTTCAATGGTTTTGGTGAAAAGTATGGCAAAAAGTGAAAACTGTTGAGAAGTATAGAAGTGATTTTCTTATCCAAGTAGAATTATTTCCAATTATTGTGCACTATAAAAATGATGATACATGGCTAATCCTTTTACAGCAAGGAGTAGATTTTAGTCTTGAAAGTAGTTTTTGACATAGAATACACATTTAAAGAAAATTCAAACATCGTATGAAGTTCAACAAGATACCCTAGAACACTTGATTTCTAGCTTTAAAAAATATGTGAAACCAGTCTAAAGTGTGGACTCATGAACGAATTAATTCTGTGAAAGAAGTCTGTATTTTATTTAAAAAAATATTAAATGTGCATTCTTTGGCTTATGTTGTTTTAGGATTATATTTTGGTTAGCTTAGATTAGGTTAGGGGCGTGCTTGGTTAAGTAGGGTTAGGTTACGTTAGGGATGGGTTTGGTTAGGTTAGGTTGAAAAAAATGTTTGGTTATGTTAGGTAAGGGACTGATTAGTTAGGTTAGTTGGGGAAGGATTTGGCTAGGTTATGTAAGGGATGAATTTGGTTAGGGTAAGGTAAGTGACGGGTTTGGTTAGGTTAGATTAGGTTAGGAACGTGTTTGGTTACGTTAGGTTAGGCTGGAAAAATGTATGGTTATGTTAGGTAAGGGATTAGTTAGGTTGGGTTGGGGAAGGGTTTGGCTAGGTTATGTAAGGGATGAATTTGGTTAGGAAAATAAGGGATGGGTTCGGTTAGACTAATTAACGGCAAGTTAGATAAGGGACCACTTGGGTTATGTTAGGGATGGGTTTGGTTTAAGGACAAGTTAGCAACGGGGTAGTATTAGGGGCGTGTTTAGTTAGGTTAGGTTAAGATCTTTAGTTTAGAGATGGATTCGGTTAGGTGAGGGAGCGGCTTGGTTAGTTAAGGGCAGGGTAGGTTAGCGACGGGTTAAGTGTTAGGGACAACTTAGGTTAGGAACGGGTTTGGCTAAAGTAGGGCTAAAGGGACTATTAAACTACATATATGTGATACGTCGTTTTGTAAGAAAAGTATGACCAGATTCTGCCCAGATCGAGCTTAGTCCTGAAAATGTTTTCATTGAAATGACAGGTGAAAGAAGGCGGTGTCATAGCGAATGCCAATGATGTGCAGGCGTTCACAGCAACTCTTCAAAAAACTCTATCCAACAATTTCTCAGTTGACTTAGGATTTCACATTGTTAGACTCTTCGGGTTGAAAGTAAGATACCGTTTTCGTACGGTGCAATGTCCAACTCAGTGAGGATAGGATCAGTAATTGCCAAAATACAGGCTCATCACGGAGAATCTCACAATTGAACCATGTTAAAACTTGCACTTCAGTAACCTAAAACGTGGGATAAGGACTATCCAGTATCCCATTAGTGAAATGTCAGACGATTGAAAAATCGTGTAGACTCAATTGATATTATCCGTCCAATGGTTGAAGGGTAATAATTAATAAGATTGATTTATTCATTCATCATATTTAGCCTGATTCACTTCCCTTTATTGTGCGATATGCTAATATGTGTATGCCGAGGTGCGGGGTCGAAAGATGTGCCGCTACGAGATATTCAAAATCAGTCACCCCTTCGTATTGAGATTTAAGCGACACAACAAAACGTGAAGAGGGGTTTGGCAAAAAATCTTTATGCAGATGGAATCGAAGAGAGATGACTCTGCAGTGCACTCATTTTGACACTACAAACCATTTTTAGAGCGTTAATTTTACCAGGGGAGAAAAAAAGCCACCGAATCGGGGGAATGAATTCAATGAATTAAAAGAGGTAAAATATTCAAATAGGGTTATCTAGGAAGGGTTGGTTTACATGGTGGGGGTTATAAATCCGTCAAAAAAGGACAGAAACTTCACGCCAGATCGACAAATGCTCTTGTTTGTGCTTCAAAGCTTTACAAGAATGTCGAGACTGGCTTTGACGTGATATGGCAGCCGCCCTCGCAAGCCTCGCGCCCCTTTCATCCCCTTGCAGGCTTTTATTATCCCGTCGACGGATTTTGTCTTTTTTTGTGCATCATTTCACACAAAGAAAGAACAGCTCTATATGAAAAACCCCGGGAAATGTCTTACCGTAAAGCAAACTACGTTTATTATTTCCATCTACATCCAAAGCATAGCCTTTCCGCTTATTGTACTTTTTCCTAGTTCCGAAGTTCAGTTCTGACTCGGTTTGAGAAAGAGATCTTTGAGAATTGTTGCAAATCTTTTTTCCCTGGTCTTCTCGGCACCTTAATTTATGAATCGATCGATCAGTTGCTTAGCCTTCGAAGATAATAAGGGTGATAGTTTCTTCCTCATTGCATAACCTATAGGGTATCGTTGAACCCAGGTATAAGTGTTTTTTCAGATGCCAGTGACCTGTGTGAGTTCACTAAGTATGGCTTTGTCCATTTCTTCTTTTGTTTTTTTCTGAACCCTCATTGAAGAAGAGTCTATTTTACTAAATATTGTTATCCCACTTATGTTGGGTCTGTTATAATCTTTTTGACCTACTCGCGTCAGTTTTTTCCATTTTTAATTGACCAAAATTGCCTTGTGCCTTGGCATACCAAATTTTGTTATGATCTTCCAAGTTTTTCCACGCTTTTGGGTGATTCATTTATTATTTTGGGTATGACAACTGCCCGTGCTAGTGCTTTCAACTGACCGAATAAATTAAAAGGATTAACAAGGAGAAGGTCACCGCAGTACCTCCTTGGTTATGACAATAGCTGTTGATTTGCATTCCAAGGTTGCAGTTTCTTCCTCCTCATTGACGACCTATGAGGTCATCAATAAATCTACCAATTGTAATGTAACCAGTAGCCAGCATACTATGACTTTACTATGTCCTGCAACTCAGTAGTTTATGTGTCATAGTCGTTATCCCACTAATAGGTTTTGTGCATCCTGTTAGTTCGGCAGACCCTAGCCTGGACAGTTTTTCTACTTTTTCATTACCAAAAAGTCCTTTGAACCTTGGTGCCTATAATGATGGTATGTATGATTTCACCAATTTTGGGTGTATTCATATACTATTTTGGGTGTGACATTTTTACCTGCTAGTTCTTTCATGAACTTATAAGGATTTATTTTTACAGTTACCTCTTTAACATTTTCTATACCACAAGCTTGATAATATATTCAACTGGAAAGATCGAAGTGTACCTCCAATAAGGAGATTTGTTTGCCTTCTGACCATTTTTTGACCAAAGTTTCATTGCATTTACCAATTATTTTGTTTGATCTAGAGTTTTTATTAGTTTTTGACGTTCTTCAGTCTTCTGGTTAGGTGTTAGATTTCTAAAAAGTAAAGTGCTCGTACTAATTGACGTGACCTTTAGTTAGGCTTTATATTTAGTTAGTTGTACTTCATTTTGAGGTCACGGTGAAACTCTACATTTCTTAAGTACCACAAGTTCTGATATTGCATGACACTACTCTTATTTGGCTGTGTACTTTTATGGCCCCAGTGCTGGTTGCAGTCAGGTCCACATTGAATGGAGGACCTGTTGGTTAAGTAAGTGCTTACTTCCAATGGGGGGGGGGGGTTTCCTGCCTATCATCCAGTACATTTTCCAGCAGTGTTGAGTTCTTTACACTTTTTGGAGGGATTTTACGACTATCGAGGTGGGCGGTACGTAATGGAATTCACGGTTGGTGAAATCCACATATGTTGATTCGCCTTTATACCGCTTTACCGATCCATGTACGGATCAAGAGAGGCTATTATTAAAAGTCGATTCACCTTTGGTTTTCCCTACTGCTATAATCGCCGGCATATTTTCTTCATTTTCCGGTAGATTGCTAATGAAGCAAAGGACTGAAACTTAATACACCACTTTGCGGCACTCCAGCTTGGATCGTTAAAGCAACATTGACATAAATTAGGATGAAATCCAGCTTTATTTATAAAAGCTAATTTGTAAAACAAACTACCAAACATCAGTCAAGCTTATGTAAATTTCCTTCGTCGATCTGCTTTTATCCAGTTCCATACTCTAACGGCAATTCCCATAGAAATTCAGTTGCATTGTTCTTAGGTTTGAAAGTGTGTATTAAGTCCTCGGATTTGATAGTTTCGTCAGCATAAACTCTTGACCTCAATGAATTACTTAGTAAAGTGGTTTTACTTATATGTAAAATATCACCACAATGCTGATAATCTTGAAACGACTCCACGGATCCTCAGGAAACTTTGCGGATGTTTAGAGAACTGCACTCTATACTATTGGGTTGTCCGGAAAATAATGCAGGATTTTGGTATTAAACAAAAAAAAAAGAAACTAGTTACTTTAAAGCAATGTTCTTTAATCAAAATAATTTCCCATACTCTCAATACATTTCTCCCAACGTGTTGGTAACTTATTATTGTAGCACAAGGCTTGGCCTACGTAAAAACTCGAAACTGGAGATACAAATTCGAAAACGTTCGAAGTCGTTTTGTTTTTCGTCCTTATATTTTGTCAATTACAATTACTTAAAGTCTAAGCCTTGTCGACAGGGCTTAAAATAGAAACATTCAGCTTTTCAAAGGTTAAAGTACTGTTGAGTTGGGATCAATTCCAGAGGAGTTATGAATTTTTAATTGGAATATCGGACATCAGATAAACGAAAATTGTCCCGGCGGATCCAGCTCAAAAATGTCTAATTTCTGAGTAGAGATTAGTGACCGTTAATCGATAATTATTCAGATATCGTGAGATGCGGTCTGGTGTGATGTAGGTTTCAGAAAAACATTTTCTTTATCCTGCTAACGCTTCGATTTGTACTGAGATCATCTTCAGGGCCTGGGATTTACAAACATTGTTTACATGTAGGATGTGGAAAAGTGAATTTATACAATGCAAAATCTATTTTGTATTCAATCAAAATATTTTTACTTACTCAAAACGTTTGTCTTCTGTGTACTTGTGTCATTCACACTTTGAGTATAATTAAAGTATAAATACACAACGATTCTGCTTTCCAACAGTGGTAATACCATGGATATTGCATAAAATCCAGAGTTGAGAATTTTTAATTGAAACTCTGGAAAGTGGAAGAAAAAATCTCCCTGACGCAACATCCTACAAACATCTTGATTTTGTTATTCGTATCAATAGAAAATCAATAGAAAAGAATATCGTATCGTAGAAAATGTTTTGTTTTTAATTTTTAAAAAAATTCTACTCTACAGAAAGTTGTGGTTTCTGTTAACTTTTGATATGTTTAATCTCATATACGTTTCTGAATATTTGTCTCATCCTACATGAACAAATCGAATATCGTACAAATATTAAATTCGTGGGAGGAGGCCAAAATTCCTCAGATTTTGGTGTCTGGAAGCCTTTTCTATTTCCTCTGTGGTTTTTTGCAAGGGACTTCCACCGAGGGGTTTAGAAGGCAGGATTACCAGACCCGGGTCATACTTAAAAAAACACGGTGGTTTCGTGGTATCAATACGTATTCCAGGGCGACAACTGTGCTCGAAATTCCCATTTTAAAGATTTAAGTTAAAATGAATAAATTGTCATCGGACCTACCCGCCGCCGAAATTTTCCGAAGCGATTTCACACGTTTTATGCTGAATTTGCTTTGCCCTCGTACTTTATCTGGTAAATGGATCATAAATAAATTAAAAACTAGGGGTTCCCACCCCTTGCGAAGATTTATAAATAAATATCTCATCTTGGCTTGATCCGAATCGATAAATTCCCATGGACGGATGTTTCACCCCGCTCGTCCGAGAAGTCGGATGTATGGACATACGATCCGGCATCTGGTTAAAAATTCAAGAGGCCGCCCTAAGCGCATTACGTCTCCACAAAAAACAAACTGTTCAACTGGTTGTTTTCAACCTTACTTCCTTACTTTTCAAACGATGTTTTCTTTACACTTTTGTTCACCGATTAAAAAAATTAACGTGGCAGTTGAAATAAAACATCATCGATTCGGACGAGAACTATTCTGAGAACAGGAAATGATCGGACCAGCTCAGCCACGAGTGCGATGTATAGGCCTTTTTGCATGTGGTTAGTAACGTATAAAAGGACGTGCGTAATGAAGTCAAGATGATCTTGGGTTGACACTTGAAAGGACAGAGTGGGAAGAGAGGATTGCAGAGTATTCCATGAAGGTTATGAATTGGATGCTAGGATATATGCCTATAATGTCTGAATACCTAGCGTTTATACCTTATTTAAGAGGAAGGACTTCAGGGTGAAGAAGTATAATTTTAAACTTGAAAATGAAACCGGATTGACCAATAATGTCAAATGCTTCCGTGGCATTCAGAAAAACTGCTGATAAGCTGTTTTTTCAGCACAATGGATAACGAGCCGACCGGTCTTAAGATCAAGTTGATCTTGGATTGAATCCGTTGCTGGGATATGAACAGAATGTGAGGAGAGGTTGCGAAGGTTGTGAGTAGGTTGTTGGGTGTATGGGTATGTCACTTGAAAATTGCGAGGAGGTCCTTGGGTTTATCCTTGTGGAATCAAACCTAGTACCTTTCTACCCTGCTGAACAGTTGAATAGTTCTAAAACCAAATTGACGGGTGGGGATAGTGTTGTATGGATTAATCTTTGGAAATTGATGTCATTAGACAAGATTAAAGCCGGTCAACACCACGTTTCCAAAATTAAGTTTTTATTAAAAATACAACATCATTCATATCAACACTTGTTAGAATAGACTGAAAGAAAGGGATCAGAGTTAAAATAAGACATAAGCGCGTGCATATATTGTCATAAAAGCGCTGAAAAACTTAACGACTCTGGACATTAGTAAACCAATATTGGTAGCCCTGGGCAAGGACGGAAAGAGATTCCTTTCGACCTTAAAACTTACACGGATTTAAGTAACAAGTAACCGCAAAGTTATACAAGTCGGACAGTGGTTTCTTTCTTAACAGTGTAAAACTTTCGGCCGAAGATGTCGAAGAGGAGGAAAAAGAAAGTTGAAGAAGTTGATGTAAATTGTAGGAAATTTAATTATGCCTTTAGAGGCCGGCCGGTTCCTAATTCATTATTCATGGGCAAACTGTTTCCAGCGTGCTAAATATACATATGCATGTTTAAAGGGAATCTAGTGAACTATATTTGGCTGTATTCTTTGACAAACACTGCTGAGCGTCGAGCTCGTTTTCCTCCATTATGAGTACGTGACGAAAATGTCAAAAGAATGCCGTGTTCCAAATCCAAAAACAATAATTCAGATCATAGTACTATTACTGTATAGCAGAAAATTGAAAACAAAAAAGGTAATTACAAAGCTGATGTTTGTTCTCAGATGTATCTTCTTCCAATTTAGTACTTATCTTTTATAAACATAGGCTTTTAACTATTATTTGTTTACGTTTTTTTTCTTTTATTATCAGGTCTATTTCCTTTTTAAACGATATTCTTCTAATTTCTTTCGAGGATGAGTAGTTTTTGGAAAAACAGTAGTTTTCCGACTTAGATAATCCCATCCATCGCTTGAAACAATAACATAAGTTGTATTATAATAATCACTCGCTTCATTTTCCTTTAGATGTGCGCTAGATATTGGATGGCCTAGGGGAAACCTACAGTTCCCTTCCGTATGCTCAAATAGGTCATACTAAGCCAGCACTGCAGGTGGAGGACTATTATGAGAAACCTGCCGGTTACCACCTTATGAGAAGTCTTACTAGTTAAGACTGGAAGCGACCACAGTTTGGAATGGAAAAGTGATGTTAAGGATTGCAGAAAGTGTGATCAGATGAATTAGATTAAAAAAATTAAAATTTTCTAAACGTTTATGAATAGCTCTGCTTCTGTGAAGTCTGGCATTGTCATCTAGAAATCTAAATTTTTGCCAATGAGATCCCTGGTTTCAGGAAAGTATTCCTCGATAATTTCTTGGATATAATAGACTGCGGTGAGGTTGCCTTCAAAGGTTTGGCGAGAACGCTTCCATCAGTGTAAATCCCAGCCCAAACCATTACACCGCCTCCCCCAAACTGCACTGAACGTGAAGGGAGTACGAATGAGGTATTCATCCTCGGTTCTCGGTAGACTCTTTGGCATCTACTATCACAATACAGACAATTGATGTTTTCTTCTAGGCGCTCGTTGCAGCATATCCTCCTGGGTTCCTGTTGGCGGGTTATTGCTGAGCGTCCTCTCAAAGGGGCATACGATGCAAGGCCAACTTCCAACAAACAATTAAGAACCGTCTGTGCTGGCATTACTTCAATTAGAATCTGCGGGCGCTATGGAAAGGGTTCAGTCTTGAAGCAATGACAATATTGCTGTCAACCCTTAGCATCGTAATCCGCTGAGATTGACAACGAGGCCGCCTATTGGCACTGCCACCCTCTAGGAATCGGGTTTAAGCCCGGGCGGGATACCAAGCTCTGAGAAACTACAACTGCCAGTCTCTGCGATATCCATTCTCTATGACCTAGGTAACTCATTCTCACATTATATTGCTGTGGACTGTGTGGTAATTCTGTGGTACAAAGTCTTTTCTTGGTTAAAGAGAATACAAGTGGATTAAAATGGAAAAGAGACGAGAAAGATATTTACAAAATGAGAAATCTTCATGTTTCTTAAGTAAATCCATTATTAGAAAGAAGATTAACTTAAGTTTCTTTTTGGTTTGTCCTTTCTATTTTATTTTATCAAACTAACAAGAGTCTACCGGTCAATTTAACTAAAATTAATAGAATAAGAATAAATTTCAAGTATCTCTATCAATTTTTGAGCAGTTTAGTTGCAAACAAAAAAAGGGGGAGGGGAAAATCTCGTAATATCAAACAACGCCTCGCCCCACCAGAAAATACTCTTACCGTAGGAATTCAATCAAAATGTGGAAATAGTGGAAACAGCTCACGTATTTTGTCCTTTTACGCGATGTGCCTTTGGTTTCCTTTTCAGCTAAGTCTTCAGTTTGTTTAATGCCGGGCGTGCGTGGCCGTAAAGGACAAATGGGACGAAATTGAGTTTCCCCCTTTGATGACGACCGAGCATACACGTCGAAAACTTTGACGCTCTAGTGAATCGGGGCATTCAATAAGCACGGAGTCCCAACAAACGTAACATCTTCGGATATTAAATTTTCAAATACGTAAAATTTATCAAAATTCCATCTTCGCCCTTTCAAACGTACTTTTGTTTTCTCAGCGCTGTTCAGACTTTCACAAAACGTACCTGTTTGATATAAATCGCAAAATAATAGATAACCCCATAGCTAAAGAGTAAATATATTGTCTCATCCGAGAAATCTTACTGTACCTTTAAATTTCAAGGAATCCAATCGACATCCCCTGACACCCACAAATTTTACTCCTGACCATCTGTAGACGTCCACACAACATCCCTAGAGAGTAAGCAGCTCTACCCTACAATCTTTGTAGATGTTCCATAGCATCTGGCACTAGGGTCTATTGCTATACCCGTAGCTCTCGGTACAACATCCCAAGAAGTTGAGCAGTTCTACCCTGTATTCTTTGTAGATATTCCATAGCATATGGTTCAAGGGTCTAGTAATAGCTTGCAGATCTCTACCTAGAACCGCCCTAACATCCCTAGAGAGTAAGCAGTTTGATCTTGAACACTTTCTGGACGTTCATAGGCTATGGCACCAGTGAATACTGCTACCTACCTATACATCTCAACACAACATTTCTACGCAACTTGAGCCAGGCCAAAAAATCATGAAACTCACGTTCTAAAGCCAAAATTAAGTTGTAATAATGCATAAGAGCGAAGCCCATTGAGGCTTGAGGGTTATAATCTTAACAAATAATAAACCGAAAAAAATCAGTTTTATTTTATTTAAATATTTCTAAGAAATAGAAAAAGTGTTCAAATAAAAAAGTATTTTTAGGAGAAAATCGGTGAAGATAATTAGAAAATGGCCAAACTGTTTATGTCGCTTCAAAATAATAAAAATTAACTATAATAATTTTACAAAATTCACTCTATGCTCGAATCCCTGTTTTGAAAACGCCATTAGAGGAGAAGAGTGAAGGATATGTTAAGAATGTAAAAGAGTTTATTTTAATTTTTTGGACATATCTAGTCTTAATTTTTTTAGAAAAATAAATTTCGGAATTCCGTTTTTACTCCAAAACCATCTATATTTTTCTGTGCGAATAATAAAGGAAATTGGAAGATCAACTGTCATCCGATGAAAATCGGAAAGAGTTTTATCCTCTCCTCCGCCCAAGTCGGGAAACTTTGGACTTCTTCCGGACCAACGGAATTAGGGACTTTCCTTGAAATTATTCTTTATTTTTCTTACGTCTCAAACTTTCCTCATTAAGATGCCCGACCAGGCCTTGTTGAGCCGTTTCAGGGGGAGAACAAGAAGAAAAATGTTTTTCAATGCCGAGACATGTCTTAGAAGGAGGAAAAGGACGAAAGTTAAAGGGCCGGTCGCAAAACGGATTACGCCTCTTCACTTTCCTTTGGCTGAAATTTATCATTTTTTGGCCTTTCGTTTTAATTAAACAAAAATCAAAAAAAGAAGAGGAATGGGGCCTATCTCGAATGAGCCGGAGGTGGCACATGAAAAGTAGAACGGAGTTGTTATGCCCAGCGATTTGACGAGGGTCGAAACGGGGTGAATAACGGATCTTTCAAAGCACAACTTACTTAGATTCGAACTGAACTAACAAATACAAGACGAGGGACAGCAACAATCACTTCATCAAGGTAACTAAGTTTAATCGCCTGCGGTCATCATCCCAGTCTGCCCATTCTCACTGGTTTCATCTGTCAATAACTTTTTACTCGCCATCTTCAATCTTGCTTTAATAAACGCCAAAAGTATGTTTCAAATGGGCAAATTTCATTCCCACTCGCACTCCTCCCTAAGCCTTCACTCCAAACGACGTACAACAAATCCGCAACCTGCCTAAGGAAAGTCAACATCGGCGGCTAGAGGAATTTTACGGTTTTGAGGATGGAGTCACTATGATGTTTTACGGAAGCCAGGCGCTTGGTGAACCACAATTAAGAAAGGGGGGGGGGAAAGAAAAGGTTAGAACGCTCGGCGGACCGGGTTTAGTTGGAAGTTAGACCCAACCTTTATGCTTGTGAGACCCAACTATTTGTTGGATGGGGTCTTAAAAGGTTGGACGTGAGGCTCAGCTTGTAGTTTTACACGATACCACACTTGCAGTTAAACGTTAGACCAAACATGAATTACAACGGGAGTAGTTGGACGTAATACTCAACGTAATTCATTTGTGACCAAGGTCTTTATGCTGCACTCGTCCTGTCCATATGGTCTTACGGACCAGACTCTACGGGACTGTAAAGTTCCTCCAATCCAAAGTCTTCCGTACAATAAATTCTTCTTTCTACGTCACCCCTATGCCCTAGACCTTGCCAACTACCCTTAAACTCCAGTTCAAATTACTTAATGCATTAATAAATAGTCTTTCTCGTCTTACTCATTCTACGAATCCTCCCAAACGAGTGAAATGGCAGTCGACCAACGATACGGTTGGTTCAATGTATATGTAGCTTTTATCAGACACAGGAAATGTTTATATTTATGGTATTTAGATCATATTAAATTTGAGAAACTTTATATGCTGAAAGCGAAAGTTTGTATAAATCGTTATATATGACCAAGGAATATCGGAGGAGGCATTACCTCATTTTCGAATAAAGTTTTTAATCCTAAAACAATGGAAGTGAAAATCGTGCGTGTTCCGGCTTCCTCGCGGTTTCTAAATGAAGGGAAGTATTCTCAATAAAGCTTAATATGGAGGACTTTTGACTTAAATCGATAAGAACAAAAAGGGATTACGATCCCGGGTTTTAATGGATTTTGTGCTTTGTCCGGTTATTGGAAAGGCTTCGGGCCTGAAGCCTTGGTAAATTCATAATGATGTGGATAAACCGGAAGCTCACGCCTTACGAAAAGTGACTGTTTCGGTATGAACATTACCAAGTCGAAATGTCGATATGACCCAATGAGATGACAACTCCTGGAACGTTTAAGCACGAAACGTTCGTACAAACAAGTGAGGTAAATTTTAATGTAGACCCAGACAGAAGACATGCGAGTTTTTTTCTGCTTCGTAATCCTATCCGTGTTGCAGAGCTTAGAGATGATTATGCAAATACACGAAAGGGTGAGTAAAATTTGTATGTAAATAACTGAGCTTTATATCATGACGGAGTTAAAACGAGAAGCTTATAAATGTAATCATTAGCTTCCCGCTCGAAAAGCATAAAAAGCTATAATTTTCAATATAAAAAGGAATGCTTGTTCTTTTAATTGGGCTATTTTTTTAGCGGAGCGTAATAAAAAAAAATCAAAATTACAAATTATATTGCCAACACGCTCAGTGCTATCCAGATTCTTAGAAGAGCCTTTAACATATATATATAATAAAGGAACAATTAAAGGGATCGAAGCGTATGGAAAGAAGGTCGTATTGGAGATCCAGAAAGAAGGATCCAACCTCCAAAGTCCTGGGTATTTAAAACTAGTGATAACAACAAACCTAACAAAAATAATACAAAGAGGGGCCATGGTGGCCTGAGGTAGGTGCAAGGAGCTAGGGGTTGCATCCCGAAATGACCCAGTGGCTTTAACTTGCGTTATTACGCAGATGTTGACATACGGGTCGGTAGTCGGCTAAGTCCAAGGCAATCACGCTACTAACTGTCAATCAAAGGCTATTATCAAGGGACATTAGAGTTATATGGACAACGCTAAATCCAGCATTTTGGGCGCTAGAACAACTGCTCATAGATTAAAATAAGAACAATCAGCCCCAATTCTTAGCCATTGCCAACAGAGGCACTACAGTTGTCATATTACCTGACGAAAGTCCTCATGCTTTGAAGTTGTGTTATTTACATATAAATATGATGTTGGTGTATGATAAAAATTGTCGCTAGTTTGGTTGACAAAGACCCAGTTAAGGAGGCTACTAAGTAGCAGTTAAACATTGAAATGGAAGAGGTCAACTGGATTCGAAGAGGACAATGCAAATCAAAGCTTTGGAAATATGTTTAGCCACGATTACACATATCCATATAAGCAGAAACCAGAGCAACTACCAAATACAAGGCTGGATCGTGTTACTAGTGTGTGTTTGATCTTGTTAACGCAAGTATAGGTACTGATTTGGTAGGCTATGATTTTCCAAGTATTAGGAGTTTTGGGTGTATTCATCTACTGTTTTGGGTGTGGCAGTTTCTAGTGCCTTTATGACGGCTTGGCTGTGTGTTCTTATGATTATTGTCAGTGCCTTTTTTAAAATTTTCAATGGCAAGCATCTATATGCATGGAACTTGAAAGACCGAGGTGTACTTTCCCAATGAGTTGAATGATGGCTCATGTTTTGGGTTTGCCCAAAAATACCCAACGTGACAAAACTTGTACCCTTGCGATGGCTATATGGTACCGGTGGTACTATGGTTACATAGAATCCTACAACACATAATGGATCCAAAAACAGGATAATCTCTAGAGATGCTTAATATAAAACAGCCTTCACCAAGACTGGTAAATTCACTGCTGAATTTAGTGAGGGATAAAGTCAGAGGAAAGATATGACTACCGGTCACTGGTATCTGAGAAAATATCTACACAACTTGGGTATATTCATTGATGTCTTCATTTATAAGTTATGGAATGAGGAGGAGGAAACAGCCATGCCATTTTCGAAGCAACTATCGAAGCAGATTTTTGAATGGCGATATAGCCTGGGAAACTAAGACCCATGGAAAGGAACTACAGCAACGTCAATCACTGATCTATTCGAAGAAAAAGGATCGAATCGATTGCACTGAACTAAGGAACTAGGCAGGTACTATAAGCCAGAATGCTGCAGTGCTTCAGCAACAAAAATCCCGGTTTCCTAGTATGCATCATCATCAATTGAGAATAATAGGAAACGACTTATAAAGTGGATCTGACATCACTTTCGCCTGCAACACGGAAGATTACGTTTAACGTTAGCTCTCCTGACAGAAAAAAAAAACTGCTTTACTGACAGACTTAAATCACAAAATGAAACTCACGTTTTGAGTCGAGGCTGGTACGTAGCTCTTCAATTTTCACCGAGTCTTCATTATGTGACGATCAAACGTCCCTGGAAGACCTAAAAATTATCGAAGAACAAAACGTTTGAGTCAGTCATAAAGATTTATATCCGTTCTTCCTTTCGACGTAAAAAAAAACCGTTAAAGAACGTAATGTGAAGTTTTTACCGCTTTGAAAGCATTAAAAATACCGTTTACGATTGTTATGAGGTGAGGGGCAGATTAAGTATATAAACAGAAACATTTCCATTCTAACTGTTTGAACTGTTAATTAAAGGGCTGTTTTGGTGGGGTGTTTTCGGCCTTATTCGTTCCATGGGTCAACAGAAAAATCCACAACTACTCTCATTATAAAACGAACCGTCAGGTATGAAAACAGGTAATTGAACTCCGTTGAGAGTATTTATTGCTAAATCGCAACTTTGCCGATTCAACAGAATCATTAGTTTTCCATGCGGAAGCTTTGCCACATTTGCCGGCCAACTAATTGCCGAACAATTCTGGCCAACTGTTTCGTAGAGACTTTCATGCTAATTAGATTTATCGAGATGAATAGGAATTTAAAAACAAAACTTGCACAAAATTCTCTTCTGATTTTGGAAATAGTATAAGCTCAGATGACTACTGTATAACAGGAATTAATTAACTTTACTTAAAAATAAACCATTATTCTTATTTAATTCTAAGTTGACGTTGAGCTGATTATAATACTCTCAGCTTGGTTGATACCTTAAACTGGAAGAAACATGGACCCCCATTTAAATTTTAAAATAAATTAAGGTTGTTTTTTTCAAGAAGTTAGATCAAGAAGCTGTCCATAACCATTCGATTTGGTATGGTATTGTAATGAAGATATCAGGAAGCGGGAGGTATGCTCCCCAGGCACTGTAGCCTTGTGGCTTATTGTACCTTCGTAGTTCAGTGCATAGATTCAATCCTTCTCCTTAGAAATATTAGGTCATTGACCGCCGCTGCTACAATTAGATTCCTTTTTTTTTTCTTTTTTGTACGTTAGGTTAAATATCCGTTGAGCAGTTGCTTCGCGTTCGAAGACGATATGGGTGGATGCTTCCTCCACCTCATTGCATAATCTTTAAATGAAATTATCGCTTTATATACCCATGCTACCACTTCTCTTCTAGTCCAGTCTAGCCCTGTCCAATTGCAGCAGTGAGTTTGCCACTGGTGAAGGTTATTTCATCATAATTTTACTGTATCTAGAGTTTATCCACTTCTTTTTTTTAAGCCATTCCGCGATGGGGGATTCTATGTTTGTTTTCGTTACCCCAATATGTATGGTCTCTTCTGGCCAGTGTGTCTGCTTTGTCGTTACTCAAAATTCCTCTGTGCCCTGACAGGTCGGGATATCATCAGTCTGTTGTGTTTCCCCAGGTTCTGGATGGATTCACGGTCTAATTGTAATGTGACTTTTTTTACTTACTAATGCTTTAATGGCTGCTTGGCCATCAGATCTTATGAGGATTTTTTGCCAGTGTTACCTCTTTTACGATTTTCTAAGGAAGAAGCGTTGATGGCATGTATTTTTCCTTGAAAGACCGAAATGTACTTCCCTAATGAGTTTGATAGGTAATATTTTTGGCTTGTAGAGAAAATGCCCGATCCGGTTCCTTCGTTTGTTTTGGAACCATCTGCTATATCATTGTGTCTGATGTTCTCCTATGTTCTTCTTTCTTTTATAGTCCGTTGAAACTTTTTAGGGTGCTGCAAATAATATTCCGTGTCTTTGGATTTTACTAGTCGTGGAATCTCATGGCCTTACCGAGATTTCCATATACATAAAAGGACTATCTGTTATTGTTCCCAACTTCTTATTTCCTTTGTCACGCATCCTAATCGACCTTGTTCGGAAATCATCAGTGGATTTGTTGTCAAAGAAGATTTTTCGCTATTGCATTAACCCACAGTACCCAATCTTCAGGTGCTCTTAGATATTTCAACAATATAGGAACGAACACAAACGTAGAAAGTTACCGCGTAAATCAATACACATTAAATTGAACGCATAATGTCCATTACGTACAAATCTGTTGTGCGCATGGCTTAAACAAACCTTTCTTGCATCTGGCTTAAGAAGAGAACGATTGTTAGTATGATCGATTCGCCATACAAATCTTACAGCGACAAAGTAAACGGAAGTTTCACCATTCCACAGGACGCCGGATAAACCTTGTAAATTGGAAAACTGTTGCGTTCTCGATGTTCGCGTAGGTTAATGGGTTCGTTTTAACTTCAATGGCCTCCGTCTGACCCGCATGCGATGCACACCGTCGAAGACGAGGGTCGCTATGGAAACGAGACACTATTTACCGAATTGGCCCAGGTTGTGGAAATTAATCGTCGGCCCCCTACGGGATATGAGGCGGATTCGATAAAATCCGTCGAGTCAAAGAGAGGCGGAGGAGACCGCCGGGCCGAGGGGTTGTTCGTAATGGCTAAGAAGACAGGGGGATGAATTAAATTGATGTCGAAATTAGTCTACGGCAGGGACTCTTCGGAAGCAGGGGAAACTGACGTGACTCATCTTTTCATTACAATATTACGCTTTATACCATCGTTTTCTTATTGACGGGAATCGCACCTGATGGGCGTTAAGGTCGTCAAAATTATAGTAGTTTGTTTTAACTGCAAGCGAAATAATAACGAAACAGAGCAAATGAAATACAATCAGACCCATTCTGTCATTTAGCTTTACACCAAAGAACTCTTCCGCTTTTTACGAGCATATAAAAGGGAATCAATCGGTTATAAAAATTTGTGAGATTTCTTCGTTTGGTCTGGAAGATAAAGAATCTGTATTTTGGTGGTTTCCTATCATTTTGATCCGCCTTGATTTTTAGTCCGTCGGACTGATTTACACATTTGGCAAAATCAACCCGTAACCATTATTGAACCTCTCACAAAACATTATAAAAGGAAATCGTCTAGAAAAGAAATCAAGATTTGCCAATGAAGTCAGCTACTTGATGAGCGTATAGTGGAACCGTTTTCTAACATTTTGGTCCGCCTATCTTGGATGCTTTGGTCTGTCAGAGCGTTTAAACAGTTCGCCACTTTTACACTAATATAAACTATTCGACATGTCACACAAATACAAAAGGGAATCGAGTGGAGGAAAAAAGGGATTTCTCCACGAGTATGCTAGATGATGAACCACAGTATGATCATTTCCGACAATTTTGATCGGCCTTTTCTCGCTGTTTTCGTCTGCCAGACGTCCTTCGATGTTTTCCTCGACAAAACACTTCCGCCTCGCAGAACCGTATAAAGCGAATCTGCCAGAAAAAAGAGATTTCTTCGTTGATTCTGTAGGATGGTGAACAGTTCGGTCGGTTTCACTAATTTTAGTCCTCCTATCCCTCCTGTTTTTGTCCGCCCGACTTGTTTTTATATGTATCCAGACTCAAACCGACAAAACCCTTCTACCTCTTACGAAAGCAAGACAGGAAATCAACTAGAAAAACAATAATTCGCAATTTTTATAGGGTCTGGAGGATGAGGAACCTGGATTTTGTTCGTTTCACGTCATTTTTGTCCGCCTATTCTCGCTGTTTTTGTATGTCAGGAGGTTTTTAAAATTGCCATTTCTTTGAAAATTTAAAAGTGAATAAAAAAAAGAAATTTATCCAGGTTTTTATATTTTCCGTTCATTTGCGTCCGCCTTTTTTCGCTGTTTTTGTATGTAATGCGGGTTTTAAAATTGCGCCTCAAAACGACAAAACTTTTCTATTTCTTTGTGAAAGTATAAAAGGGAGATTTATCCAGGGTTTTTTTCGTCAGATTCCAACTGACTCTTCCTTTCCGAAAGGAAAATAAAAGAAGAATAGCGTAGAAAATAGTGAGATTTCTTCATGGAGTTTAAAGGGAATAACCTATAGTTTAGCCGTTTCCGATCACTTTGATCTTTCCTTCCTCCTGCTTTGGTCTTCGGGTGAGTTTATTTGTTTTATCAGATTCCAACTACTCTCTTCCATTTTGTCAGAAAATAAAAGAAGAATATGGTTTTGACATTTCTCTTTATACCGATGAAGCGCTTATAAGAACTTATAAAATGAGTTTTGACAAAAGCTAACGAATAAAGACTGAAGATGACTAAACTGTTGAGTAATGTTAATAATTACAGTTAATGAAAGTGAATAATTACAGAAATGAACGATTATTGCTTCATCATTTACGTTGCATTCAATAAGCTCATTTTAATGTCCGAACATATAGCTTAAAAGTATGATCGCGTCAATTGATTGTCATTTCGTCGTCGTACATTTTAAGAACTTAATTTCAAAAGAAATGCTCAAAATGTAATAATGAAAGTAAAAAAGAAAAAGATAAAAGGTTTTAGCATTTCTCAAGGAGGAAAGACGGACCTCAATTACGCCAGATTTAATACCAATTAAGTAAAAGATTTAAGTGAAATATGTACTTTTTCAAGTAAAAAGTCCGCCCGAAAATTTCACTTTCCTCTTTCTCCTGGGCCTCTATTTTAACAGTTTTACCATAATAAGAGCACGTCTTTAAAAAGCCCGCAGAACCTCCTCCCCCCGCCACAAGGAATAAACCATGTTTTGCATGGGGTTTTGTCCGGCTAACCAGAGGGTTTAGTGCTTGGCTGTTATGCAAAACGGATTTTAATGCAAAACAGTTGTCAAAATAACTAAAACACACAACCCCCAGTTTCTCCCAGTCCGGACAAAAAAGCGGGCTCAACCGCGAAACTGTTTGAACCTCGACAAAAGGAAAGGAGGAGAAAGAAAATTGAATACGACAAAACCTGACCTGATAAAAGGCGAAATGAGTCAGCCAAAGTCCATGACTCACGGATCGGAGTTGTTTGTCTGATGGAGTCCCTGCCCAAAGTTCTTCCCCCATTTCAATCACAAAGAAACATTTTCACACAAGTTAGAATTTTCGGTCATCCGTTCAACAAACACAGTTCAATTCAATTAAACAGACCAAACTTTGCCCTGTGAATTTTCTACGAACTGAACACCTGATACCGATTTTTACAAAGGCTGTCTGTGAGCACGGCAACAACTAAATTGAACAATATGTAGTAATAAAAATATTGATAATTTGAAAAAAACAAAAACAAAGGGAAAATACCAAAATACTGCTTCGCGGTGGAAAGTACTGCTAAGGAGTTGGCGTTATCCTCTTTCCTCCAGGGGCAAATAAGCTTAGAATTTATATATCACCAAGTTGCTTAATAGCTTTAGTTCAGGGTGATGAGCTTCGGCGAAAGAATCGGGCTCAAGAGCTATTTTGTCCGTTGGTATGTCTCCTATCGCGACAGCTTGAAATCCTCCTTCAGTTTTAGCAGTAACATAGCCCAGCCAGTGGATCATAAATCAGCTTCTTTTGCAGCCTGCCTGTCGGACTGAGTAACTCTTACATTCTACGCTTGTCCGTTGCCAGTGTGGCGCACCCCAACTATTTTGCACTGTTTTGATCAGTTAAGACGGAACCTAGTGAAACATTCCGCTGATGGAAGCTGGTGCTGCAACGGACCTCGACGAAGACGTTACGACGGAAATTTCCGTTCAGTCTGTCGCTGGCTGTGTGTGTTCAATGTAAGCTCCGTTGCGGAAACTTTCGTCGCATTCCGCATAGCTCCACTGGCAGTTAAGCTGACGTTTGAATGCTACCCTATAAGATCTCGAATTTAAGGACGTAGTTCGTAAAATTGAACAAACTTAATTTATCGGTAGTATATGTACAAAAATTACCAATTGCTTCGACTTTTTTTCGCAAAGGCTTTTAAAAGGATATTTCATTTGCATATGGCGTGATTAGAGTTTGAAATGGAAGACTGTGAGTCTGCGGGCCAGGAAACGTGGAATCCGGAGTGTTCGACGGTCTGATAACACTGCCGGCCTCGTTGGAGCGTCCCACCAGCAACAATGATGAAATATTTAACCAGCTCGTTTCAATTAAACACGCTTAAAGTCCTGGAACGGCGAAGGGGGTAAATTTGAAATATTGCATTGCAGTCTTTTCTTCCATATTCTCTCGGCGTTTAATTGGAATTTCTACGGGCGAAATTATGACGAATCCTCCCTCGTCATTGAGAAATATATAGCCATACAGTATCAAGCCTCTTTCAAAAGATGGTTATTATATTTTCCTTTATTGTTTCATTTAGTAGAGATTTATTTATTAATTTTTAACGAAAATATCGCTGATAAGCTTGTCGCACTTTCAAATGTTAAAAGTCAGTTTAGGCACTATTAATAAGGTTATAAATATAAAACCAGCTTCTCGTGGGCTGCTGAAATGTATAAGACAACATCCGCACTTCGCCGCTTTGATTCCTCGAGCGTTTCTCTATCTCAAAACCTCGAGGGAAGAGGAAAAACGGTAATCAGGAACAATTCAAACTGTCTACTTTTTATCAAGTTCAAGTATTATGTGCATATCTAAAGAATTGTCTTTTCTCGAAACGCAATAGTAATTAGTGAAAATGTTACTTTACGTAACGGCCAATGGTCATATAGGGTCATAGGGTCTGCAGGGTGATGTACTTTTTACTTTGGTCGTTTCCGCGCTAATTTTCGTCCGCGTCTCTGTTATCGTTTGCCGGACTAGTTTTAACAGTTAACTAGATGCAAACCGACAAAACCCTTCTTGTTGTTAAGAATGAGTAAAAGAGATTTATCCATGGGGACTGCGGTGTGAGGAACGTATAGTTTCTTCGTTGCCGAGCATTTTGATCCGCCTATCTTCGCTGTTTTGGTTTATCAGGCGCATTTTGACATTTGTCTTCACACTGACAAACTCTTCAACCTCTCAAAAACGTAAAAAGTGGCAATACTAGAAGAAAAAAGAGTTTCCTTCGTGGGGTGGTGAAGGGCGAGGAACCTTTAATTTTTGGCCGTTTACGATCATTTTGTCCTCCTAAGCGAGTTGTTTTGGTCTGCTAAACGCATTTTTACAATTGGTTTCACACTTACAAAACTATCACAAAGAATAAAAGTGATACTAATAGAGAAAAAATATATTTTTTCATGGGGTCTGCAGGGCGAGGAACCAGTCGACAAGTCTTTTCCGATCGTTTTGATCCTTATATCCTCGCTGTTTTCGTCTGTCAGACGCGGTTTTACATTTATCAAGATGCAAACCGACAAAACACTATCAGTTCTTATGGAAGAGGAAAAGGAAATCGACAAGAAAAATTGAAATCTGTGATTTCTTCGTGAGGTCGGCATTATGAACCTATAGTTAAGTCGTTTTCTATCATTTTGGTCCACCAATAATGGATGTTTTGGTCAGCTTTTAAACAGTTCGCCAGTTTTACACTAATATAAACTATTCAACATATCACAAAAATACAAAAGGGAATCGACCGGAGGAAAAAGAGATTTCACCATGAGTATGCTAGATGATGAACCACAGTATAGTCATTTCCGACCATTTTGGTCCGCCTGTCCTCGCTGTTTTAGTCTGTCAGACGCGTTTCAAATTTGCGCACCAAAACGACAAAACTCTTCCATTTCTTTGAATGTATACAATGAATCCAGAAAAAAAGAGATTTATCCTGGGGTTTGGGAGAGTTTTTGATCGTTTCAGATCATTTTGGTCCGCCTTTTCTAGCTGATTTTGGCTGCCAGACGCATTTTGATATTTTCTTCACATCGACAAAACTCTTCGACTTCTCGCAACCTTATAAAAGCGAATCCGCCGGAAAAAAGAGATTTCTTTGTTGGATCTGCCGGGTGATGAACCTTTTAGTTCTGCTGTTGTCAATCATTTTGAACTGCCTACCCTCGCTGTTTTCTTCTGTTAGACTAGTTTTTACATTTATCCAAATTCAAACCGACCCAACCCTTCTACTTTAAAGAACGAATAAAAGGAAATCGACTAGAAAAACAAAAATTACTAATTTAGTCATGGGGTCTTGAGGTCGAGGAAAATGTACTTTGGTCGATTCGCAACATGGTCCGCCTATCCTCGCTGTGTCGCGTTTTACCACTTATCCAATTATATATACAACCTCAAAAAAAAAATAATAAAATAAAATAAAATAAATAAATAAAAATGGAACAATTCCCCCTTCGCGATCCACTTTGTGAAGTCGTCGTGAACCAACAAGTCAAGCGAAATCTGTCACACATCGGTTCGTTTTTGACCTTTTCGTGATAACAACGATTTTGAAGGATTATCGCGTTTTGTGTATAAAATCGATTTACACAGGGGTATCATGCACTCGGTTTCCTCAAGGCTCATTCATTTAAAAGTGCGCTTTCCCCTGGAGATGCAGTCTGACAGAAAATCGAACGCCAACCTCCTCCTATCTGCAAAGGCATGAAAATTTCACCGGCTAAATTTAGCCGGCGCGCTTCATTGTACCCCCTAGTTTTAATAAGCCCCTGGAAAAAAAAAATTCCGCAACTAGTATTAAATTTCTTTAAGATTTTTCCCCGTTTTCTTATCCAGTACATCGGTTATTAAAACGTATAAAATTATAAAATAAATTCGGAAGAAAAGTTCAAAATTATAGTTACTCGTGATGGAATCACAACAAAACGTTGGGCCAATTTTAAATTTTGAACAGCCTGAATCAACTAATTCATTTTGACACACTGACTAACCGCCTCAAGGAGAACATTATGTTAATGTATACTTTTCCTTATGAATATTTCCAGGCTGTTTTATTATTAAAATGAACTCCCAATGTTAGGTAGGATCGGCTTTCTCATCGAACAACGTAAACTGTAGGTTTGCTATAAAACGCTACACGGTATAAACACTATTCCAAAATTCAACTTCATCTCAAGCACAAGGCACTCATACCAAAGGAGGAGTGGGCCTACCAAAGGAATACCTCCGAAGACCAATTCCTGCTGATAGTCCGGATCCCCAAAAACAGATAGTCCCACGGGGACTGGAGTCCAGGGATGAATCCGAACTGACTTAGCTAAATTACCTGTAGTTTTCCAGACTGAAATCAAAGTAATTTGACCCTGCGGAAGGGAGTTCGGGGGCCCGTAAGGCTTTAGACGAAAAGGATATGGAACTTGCAAAGAATTCCTGACAGAAGTCAGTGACATTTAACCCTGGCATGGGTCAGTCGTCATTTGGGACAAAGAGGCAATGGGAAAGTGGAACTGGCCAAAACAGGATCTATTTTGAATTCGCTAAGATCCGAGACGTTTGTGGCCAAGCTCCTTGCCACAAAAGTGGACACCCAAAAAAGGATGTTTAATGAGGCCAGAACCTGGTGGAACAACACCCCAGGCATGTACGTGGAAGGGATTCATAAAAGGACCATCCGCAACACTTGCAAAGGAACTTCTAGAATGTAACCTTGACAGAACCAGGATTCAGATTAGATTCCTGTCAGGGAGAAGAGACTGCAGGGACAGGTTTTATGTTTTAGTGATGGTATTTAGGTGTAGATTCATGCAACTAGAAGAGGAAAAGCCTAAGATCCTACACGAAGGGGCCGCTAGCAAGGGTATGGAGGTTGACTAACAACTTGAAGCTGGCCAGTGATCTATACAATTAGTTGAGCATAAGAGATCTACTCAGGTCGAGTTGCAGAAAGCCTTGTGGCCACGTATTTTATCCTTATCCCTATCAATTAACCTCATCTTAAAATCCGATCATTTTGATAGGTACTTTCAATTATCGAAATATCCTTCTTGCTGAAGCTGATACTTTGCAAGGTACCATGTACCATCCTCCGTTCCATTCTTTGTTCGGTATGCACTGCAGACATTCCTACTAACCTTGACACATGTCCTCACATATGCAACCTATATCACCATCCTTTCAGTAAGGCCCAGTGATCTTAAGAAACCTCGAGAACCTGTTGACTTGATTGGAAGAATGGTCCAAGAAATTGAGGATAAGACCCAATGAAAATACCGTTACCGTCGATTGTATAATCTGTCTTCCTATCTTGTACAATTTTGTTCCTTTCGCAGAAGCCAATGTTGTCCACTATTTAAGGCAGTACGTATACAAAAGAATTACATTGAACGCAAGCGAGGACCTACGCTAAGGTGTCGCTGACATGGATATGGAGATTAGCTAACAACCTAAAGTTAGCCAGTTAGATATAAAAAATAGAGAAGCACAATTTATCTCAGGTAGAGGTGCCGAAGGCCTGCCAAATTTATACCTATCCTTATCTCTAGTGTTAGGTAATACTTATTTGGAGAATGTTAGATGCGGCCTGGTGTTTCGTAGGTTTTAGAAAAACATTTTCTTTGTCAAGCCAACATTTTGATCTTTATTGAGATCGTCTTCAGTGCGCAGTGTTTGTTTTCTGCGTAGTTGGGCCATTCTTGTGTGTCGTGTTTATTAAAGTGCCCACGGGTACCTTATGTGCGAAGAACCGGCGCCAGTCTGCGATTGCGGCAGGGAATTGGTTACAATAAAACACCTCTTGACCAATTGCCCTAAGTTAGAACAACAAAGAAGATCACATAACCTCCCAAGCCAATTAGCTGAGATTCTTGGCGATGACCCTCCTGTGATCAATAGACTATTTGATTTTCTGAGATCAACGCGTTGGATACAGAAGATATAAATGGAACGGGCACACGTATGTAGGAATAGAGAGAGAGAGAGAGAGAGAGAGAGAGAGAGAGAGAGAGA
>CM077101.1:35048214-35069583 GCA_039619505.1 Cimex hemipterus
GAGAGAGAGAGAGAGAGAGCGAGAGAGAGAGAGCGAGAGAGCGAGAGAGAGAGAGAGAGCGCGAGAGAGAGAGAGAGAGAGAGAGAGAGAGCGCGAGAGAGAGAGAGAGCGAGAGAGAGAGAGAGAGAGAGAGAGAGAGCGTGAGAGAGAGAGAGAGCGAGAGCGAGAGCGAGAGAGAGAGAGAGAGAGAGAGAGAGAGAGAGAGAAGGAATGTAAAAAAAGCAACAAAAAAAACGCAAACATACCTTACAAGCCAAAAGTAATATGTAAACAGCTGTTGTGAGGACCCGTCATGATCAAGGCGAAACATGATCCTATGCGATTGAACGCCTCTATAAAATAAAATAAAAAAGTGCCCACACTCAAGTGGTGACTGAAGATGACTTCAATAACTCAATCGAAACTTATTAAATTCACTAGATTTCGTGGTCCGCTTGGCCAATCAATGTCTTTCAATTTCTTAAGGTTTTTAGTTGAGAAACAAGTCAGTATCACGAGCGCGATTCGAACCCACGATCTTCGGCTAGATACGCCGCTGCTCTACCTCTTGAGTTATCATGAACTCGATCCGCTCGGTCACTAAATTCCCATTTCAACCCCACCTTTGAATTTTCTCTCCTTTTTGCCATATTTCAAATGTCGTGTAACCTATTTGATTCTCGGCGACAAATGAAATGGCCACGGCTTGAGTGAAGGTATACTTCATTTTAACTGATTAAATTCAGTAGTTTTCGTGGTCCGCTTGAACAATTAATATCCTTCAATTAACTAAGGTTTTTAGTTGAGACAACAACCTTTGCAGCTTAGCTCAAGTGGTTGAGTAGTGGCGTATTTAGCCGTAGGTCGTGGGATCGAATCCCGCTCGTGACACTGATTTTTTTTACCTCAACTGAAAACTTAAATTAATTAAAAAGATCGAAACGTTGGCAAGATAAAGAAAATGTTTTGTCTAAAACCTACGTCACACCAGAACGCATCTCACGATCTCCAAATAATCATTAACTAACGGTCACTAAACAGCACAGACAGGTGATACTTGAAAGGTTTCGGAGGGCACACTTGTAGGGATTTAGAGTTTAATGCTGAGGTCATATTTCAAAAACTGTTACAATGCGCAACAGAGTTTGTTTATATTAGAGCACTTTTATAGTGAGAGTTTTCTTTTATTAAATTCACTATTTTTCAAACCCTCCCCCCTTGCCATGGGAGACATTTCCTTTAATGTATGTCGTGTTTTCTCCTGCGGGGAAGTGTTTCTTGAAAATTTATCTAAGTTTCCTCTCCCTGTTTGCAGAATCTGCACGTAATGTTGACACTGTTACCTATCCCTTTCATACGGTTATTAAGTTAGCGGTGTACTATAATGAATTCCAATGTGAGCCTGACTTTGGTACAGACGTGAAAAACCAAGATAGAATTTTTCTTCGTATTAACTGCGAAGAGGTGAAAAATATCTGGGTTTTTTTAACATTCGTCTTCCTCTCGGAACATTTCCTTTATTGCCTCTTCCAACCCCCTGCGGAGGAATTCGGGTCCTGTCAACTGTCAGCTACTTCGCGTACCATTTTCATTTCCCAAAATTTCCCGGGCCCAGGCATATTAAGTTCCGTACGATGTCATATTAAAAAAAATCAGGTTCTTGTCTTCTAATTCAGTACCACGTTTACAAACGAATCACTTATGACTTTTTACCAATCGGGCTTGAAATGCTGTCGGAGTGTATTTTCTTCAATTTATTTTTGTTCCTAGTAAATTAGAAGTTTTACCTAAACTAGCTTAATTTGATATAATCCGCATCTTTAGCATCGTATTGCATAAATGTTTCCCTCGATTTAAAGAGAATATTCAAACCGAATCATAATTTTATAAACGGGACTTACAAGAGGTTTAGAAAGTCGGTAATTTATTTCCTGTCACAACACCACCTGGACCCAACCCGCTCTGATTCGTTTCGACTTCTTGATAACCCTTTCAATGCCGAAACGATGTCAAAGCGGTTCAAATACTTAATATATATTTTTAACGGGCGAAGTTTGAAAAAATAAAAAATAAAAAATAAAATAAATAAAATAAAAACAGGACTTGATGAATTGGAATAACCGTAAACATATTCGCCAAGAAGTTGCGGTTTACTGTACAATGTTTTTTGTTCACAAACAGCAATTTCTTTTACGATGTTTTTTTAAACTAAACTAAAACCTTTGTTGCAAAGCATGAAACTAGTATTATTAAATTCCAATGGATACAAGTAATATTCAGATATTTTTTTGACAGTTGGGAAGTAGCCAAGATATAAAAGATCTGGATCAAAAACTATTTTCCGGGTTAAATACTGCAAAAAGGATAGTTATCTAACGTTTCCTACAAATTTGTAGAGTAATAAAACATATAAATAAACAAATCTGTCACAGGATCTATAGATTTTGAGAAAATAATGTTCTTATAAAAAACCAACGAAGAGCTGAGACATTTTTTTTATTTTATAAAACACGTGTAAAATCTTGTCACAACTTTAGTTTCTAACCAAAAATAAACGATACCTTCATTTTAAAAATCCTTTCTTACAAATTTGTACAATAATAAAACAAATAAATAAAAAATATTGGCTGTAAGATCGATAGATGTTGAGAAAATAATTTCCTTGAAAAAAAAATCATCCAGGAGCTGAAAAATCATTTTCTTTATATATAAAAATCCTTTCACAACGTTAATTACTAACTTAACATAAACGATACCTTAGTTTTAAAAATCCTTTCTTACAAATTCGTAGAGGAATAAAACAAATAAATAAACAAATATAGGCTCATAGGATTTATATATTCTGGGAAAATAATGTTCTTTAAAATAAAACCAACCAGTAGCTGAGAAATGAATTTTTTATTTTATAAAAAAAGTGTAAAATCATGTTATAATTTTAATTTGTGACCTAAAATAAACGATACCCAAGTTTTAAAAATCCTTTCCTACAAATTCGTAGAATAATAAAACAAATAAATAAAAAATTGGCTTTAATAGACAAAAGGATTTTATAGGAAAAATCGGCAATTTTTTGGCATCTGTTGTTTAACAACCAAATGACTGAATAATTTCTGAAATAGGTTCATAATTTTTTACGTTTTTATGACATGATTCTTAAACAGAAAGTATAAACTCTGTGCGTCTACTTACCGTCACCCCTTTGGCTTTTCTACAAGAACTACTCCATATAACTACCTCATCTACCTAGATTATTTTTTAAATTTTAAATAAAGTCTAAACAAATATTAACAGGCGAACTCATTGTTATTAAAATATAACTTAAAGGTTAGAAAGGTACAATTTCAAACTCGGTGCGATAACGATCTGTGGAACTGAAAGCTTTTTGTCACTTTGGCCCATGAATACCCCTCGAAAACCCTCTTTCCCGTTGGGTTCATTCGGCCCGGGAGGATTCCCAAAGCTCCTTGACAGAACACGTGGCCTTACTCATTTCACAGCGGGATTTATTCATGCCTTGCCTTTTTTCAGAAGAAACACACTTTTCACGAGCCTTTGTTTTTTTAATAACTGAAACTTTGGAAATTTGACTTGAAAAGCTAGGGATTTTATATTGAAATTAAATAAGTCCTTAAGAAAAGTGTCAATTCGTGGAGAGCAAATCTTTTTGAGTTTTAAAGAATACAAAGCGCCTCTGAGGCCTAGAAAATAAACAATTTTTCTCTAGGATTATTAAACGTTTATATCTTGAGGCCTGTGACTTTTTTTTTAATTGAACATGTTTAATGATCATCATTGGACTAATGTTACAATTTCCAGCGATTAATCCAAAAAACATTAACACCTTGGCATTTGTATTTATGGGAAATAGAAAAACATCTACCCCTCGAATCGTAATTGTATAAAAGTATATCAAATGACTTCGAGGGACTGGAGGATTGTAGAGATAAAACCCAACGTTAGAGGGGAGGGGGGTTAGGACATTTTAAAATATACATAATGGCACATAACTGTCTCGCATAAATAAAATAGAAAGAAATATATATAAAACGTTGGAGGATTATTTTTGTCGTTCAATCTTCTCAATTATAATGACATAAAATCCAAACACTCTTGATATAGACTTAGAGAAGAAATATTCAGCTTTCCATTGGTTGTAATAACATTGGATTTGGATACAAACCAAAAGAGAAATGTATTTTTATATAGAACATCGGACCAACATGGGAAAAATGCTCTTGACTGAAAAAGTCCAAAAAATTTTCATTTGCTATAAAAATTCTTATTTAAGGGCTTGAAAGGGCGCTTCAAACAACTCCAATTTTTTAAAATATTTTTTGCCTGCTTTTGGTTTTTGTAAGTTTTTGTACAGGGTGATGCACTACTAGCAGGACAAAGTTGGTCAGATGCTTTCTCCACTTCAAGTACAACAATTCTCCCCATTTCGCAGATATTCAACATTTGATGAGTGTTTTTTTTTTTCAACTATCTGCATATAAATCCAAAAGGCATCGAAAAGTAAATTTTCAACCTAGTTTGAAAAATTAACGGTCGGGCTTGACAACTTTCAAAACAATTCGTTTTATTAAGCTTTCTGGCGGTATACGATGTTCTTTACTTACATCGAACCTAAATGGAGAAATTAAAATGGGGGGGGGGAGTGGAGCGATGTGAAAAACAGAGTTGGGTAACGTTCTGTCTTAGGCCAAATTTAATTCCCAACTTTAACTAAAAAAATAGACACAAAAAGAAAGAAAAATGTGAAAAAAGAGACTATGAATATAAAGAACGATCAAAGCAGAAAATCAGGACAAAATACCTACAATAAACACAGATATAAAAACAAAAGAAAGAACAACGATAAGAAGTTGTAAAATCCAACTTTAAACTAATAAAAAGGAAAAACAAAGAAAACACATAAGAAAAGAGATAAAAACACAGTGAAATTACGTTGAATTTTTCTTTTTTGTTTGATTTTTATTTATCTTTATTTTTAGCTTAAAGTTTGATGTTACAACGTCTGTATCGCTGTTCTTTTTTCCCTCTGATTAATATTTTGACAAATGTTTTCTACTTTGATTGTTCGTTGTGTTTATTGCCTCTTTTTTGTGTGTTTTATTTCCTTTTTACGAGAAATTTTTTTTTGCTACGACACTTCGTTTTCATAGCATTTATGCATTGCTTAAAACCAACCGAGTTTTTTTTTTTTCGAAATAGTTTTTTTTTTTTTTTACTAAAAGCGTCTTTTGTTTCTGGAACTTTTTTTATATACCTAGCCTCATTTGATACGATCCTGCGTATTATTTTCTTATTCTGCTAAAAATAAATTGACTGATATATCATAACCTTGAAATACACGCACAATGTAGGCAGACAATATCTAAAATCTTTTTTTTCTTTTTTCTAAGCTCCTAGGTGTGTATTGAAGTTCTTTAAAGACGAAATAAACCCAATTTCGTTAAGTACTTTTTTTGCCTTATTTTACTGAAAGCATTTTTTGGTATTTGTAAAGTTTTACATGTTTAGCCTCATTAACACGAGGGATTTTTTGCTGCAAAACTTCGTTTTTAAAAGCTATATACAGTGTCTAAAACCAACGTAATTTTTTGAAATAATTCTTTTTGCTTTAACTGAAAACCTTTTTGTTTCTGTAATTTTTTATCGACCTAGTGTTATTAAATATGATCCTGCCTATTACTTTTACTAAAAAAAATTGAATGATACAACTTTCAAATACATGCACAATGTAGGCAGAAATGATCTAACATCATTTTTTTCTAGGTTCCTAGGTACGTATTTAAGGTCTTTAAAACTGCTCTAAATAAACCCAATTTTTAAAAAAATAATTTCTTTTGGCTACGTCACTGAAAGCGTCTTTCGATTTTTGTAAACTTTTATATCTTTAGCCTCATTTAATACGATCTTGGCTATTATTTTCTTATCCTACGTAAAAAAATCTACATGATATGCACACACAATATAGGCAGAAATTACCTAAAATAATTTTTCCCAGGCTCCTAGTTAGTTGGTAAGAAAGTCGGATCTAGTATTTTTCTACCTAGTGTCACCAACATTGACACGTAGATATTTATATTTTTTGAAAAATAGAAAACAAAATTTGCCCATAGATTCGTCAATTTATCTCAGTACTTATTGATATAAATGATAAATATAAAAACTTACCTTATTTTTGGATGTCAGTTCTAGGAGGCTTCAGCAGAATTGGCGCCGATTTTTGAAACCGCACGAATCCTGTAAAAGAAAAACCTTTATTGCTTTATTGTCGAGGTTTTTATCACTTATTCTCGCATGTAATTAAATTTAATAATATAAAGTTATATTCGAGGAAATAATTTTATAGAATCGATTTAACCTTTTATCTTTAAGATTGATTCACGATTAGGGTCGGATTAGCACTAGACTCCCTCGTCCTACTATTTCGGTTCGGCACCCGATTTTGTTTTTTCACAAATTATATTCGAACGACTTGTAATAAAGAGACGTTTATCGACGTACCACCTTCTGGTGTTTTGGTTGGTAGCGGACTGAAGGGACAAGGAGACGAAAAGTGCCGACCACCTGTCTTCAGACTGCCATATGTTCCGGTGGGGGCGAACGTGGAGAGAGGGATCACCTGGCCTGCTTAAATCGGCCCGTACTTCTTCCAGGGGTTGGGACGCTTTTGAATTGTCGGATTCTTGGCTTGTTTTCACTAGTTTCGAACACCTTTTAAAGTCATCAAATAAGAATTTTGAGAGCAAATAAAGCATATAAATTTTTCGGCTTCATCAGCCTGTGGCAACTTTTTTTTGATGTCCTACGTATCAATTAAATATACACAACTCGTATAAAATTTATCAAAATTCAACAATATTAAAACCCTTGGGAAACTGAAAATCTCCCCTTTCTGCCAGTGCCAAGAAAGTTTGGATTTTATGTCATTATAATTGAGAAAAATAAGGCTGAATCAAACAAAGAAACCCCCTCAAACGTTTTCTATTTTATATCTCCGGTTTTATTTACTTTAAAGAACGTTTGTGACATTTACCCAATTCGCAAGGTCTTGAACCCCTGTAAAATTAAATTAATAAATGTCATCAAAATTAAATTTGCCACCTAACAACAGGTTAGAAAATTGCAATTTGTGACGGAGCAACAAAGGAAAGTAGTATTAATTAATTATACTTTTTACTACTAATGTCTTGGTTGAGATAAAAAGCCAGTTTCACGAGCGGGTTTCGAACCCACGACCTGACGCTCAATACGCCCCGGCTCGTCATGTTAGCTAAAGTGGTTAGTGCAATAGAGCCGAAGGTCGTGGGTTCCAATCCACTCGTGACACTGGCGTTTTCATCTCAACCAAGACCTTATACAAAAAGCATAATAAATTAAAATAATTAATACGGTCAATTATAGCTACTAAATACTTGTATGAAAGTAGGTAATATATATATTTTTTTAACAAGAAACAAAGTTGATATCCGTTTTCAGCACACCGACAGCCCCTGAATATCAATTTTGGGGAAATGGAGAAACATACTTTTTCTCAAATTTTCCCCTCCCTAGGCTTTTGTTGTGGAATTGGTGAGCGACGAAACAAAGGTTAAAATATATTTTTACAGCAATGAAATAAGTTCGCATTCGTTTTCCGCACTTCAAAAATCCATGAACTCAAATTTTTGAGGAAAGCAAAAAAGAAAAACGTTCTCTGATATTTCGACTTGGTAAGTTGCGTCAGATTTTTGTAGAAAATCGCAAAAACTGACATAAATTAGAAACGACTCCATCGATCCGCGGGCAATTTAACACAGGTTATAAACCTTATAAACAATCCTCGTTTCTTTAAATCAATCGAACCCTAAGGAATAAAATAAAAACTTTCACGGGTTCTTTGTTTGTGTCATCTTTGCTTTTGTCGAATATAATAATATAAAATCCAAACCTTGTTGATATATCCTAATAAAGAAGATACCCAACTTCCAACGGAAGTAACAACGTAGAATTTAGATACAATAAGAAGAGTAATGAATTTTTAAGTGTAACATAAGACACAAAGAAAAAAAAGAAAAACCTACAAGTAAATTTTTATACGAAAATTCCTATTTAAAAGCTTTACTGGGAGCTTAAAACAAACCCCAAACTTTTTTCCTAACTAAATGTGTTTGGCCTGCTTTGCAGAAAGCTTTTAACTTTTTAAATATTTAACCTCATGAATAGAACCTTTCATATTGTTTTTTTAAACCCCGTAAAAATAGAAATTTACCGATAGATAATAACTTAAAATATATGCGCAATATAAACGGAAATTACCTGAAATATTTTTTTTTTCAGTGCTCCTAAGACCATTTGTAAGAAATTTCGGACATGTGTCTACTATTTGTCCTACTTACTATCACCAAAACGAAACGTAAACTGAATGAAGTTGGATCGATTCCCCCCATCTACGGGGGGGGGGGAGTTACAGGGTCTTAGGAGACTATAACCTATACGTATTCGCACAAAGATGGTCTTAACATCTTAATTAGAACGAAAGATATAAAATAAAAATTTGAGAAGTTTTTCTTCGGTTCGTTCTTATTTTTCTCGATTATAATGACAAAAGTCTAAACTTTGTGCATATTTATTTTTTAATCGTGAGATCCGGTCTGGTGTGATGTAGGTAAATGAAAACCATTTTCTTTATCTTGCCAAAGTTTCGATCTTTATTGAGATCATCTTCAAGGCTCAAAGTGCAAGTCTTCTGTGTAAATGTGCCATTCTTGCGTGTTGTGTTGAGATTGCCCAGCAAAGAGAATAAAGAGAACGCACAATTACACAGAAGACTAACACTTTTAGCCGTGAAGATGATCTCAATAAAGATCGAAACGTTGACACGATAAAGAAAATGTTTTTCTAAAACCTTCATCACACCAGACCGCATCTCACGATTTCTAAATAAATATCGATTAACGCTCACTTATTACCACATATTTGTGTATACATTAGAGTTCTTGGTTGAGATAAAAAGTCAAGTGTCACGAGCGGGATTCGAACTCACGACCCTCGGCTAAATAAGCCGCTACTCTACCACTTGAACTGCCGTGACTTCGATCCACTCGACTCGTACACCAACTCCCGATCTCAACCCCCTTCCAATTTTTCCCCCTTTTTGCCATTTTATTTATATTTTTGAAACCCTAAAAATTCAGTTTTCTAAAAGTTAAAACGAAGTTGAAGTTAGATTAAATCGAGAGGGGTTATGAAAGGTGTAAAAAAATGCCCTCGGTTGAACCAGCCCCAAAAGTCTATTTTTTATTTCCTATGATAACTCGTATTTAACGGTTTGAAAATGTGCGTTTAACAAATCCAAATTGGTTTTTTGAGAATATATTTTTTACCGCTAAAAGGTCTTTTGGATGTTTATATATTTAACCCCACTTAATAAGATTCGGCGTATTATTTTCATATCCTTCATTTACATATATAATATATTCAGCCAGATGGTATTTACGTGGTATGGCGTATAATGTCAATTTACTTTGTTTTCTATACATTTCATTTTGATGTTAACAAATAATTCACTTTAATGTGGATGGTTTGCAGCGTTTCTTCCTCTTGATCAGCTTTTTCATTTCCAGATATGCCGTATTATTATTATTGTTATTGCTATTATTATTACTACTACTGCCTGCAATAATTGTACTGCCCAAATTTTGAAATCTTTCGCATCTGAAAACTTCATACGAGAACTAAAGTTCAGTCCGGAAGACGACACTTCCAATTCTTAAAAAAAAATATCTCCTGAGCAAGGAGGTAGGGCAAACGATCTTGTTTCAGACCCAAAACCCGCTATATATTATTATTTAAATGATTCCTCAACTCATACATAAACCAAGGTCATAAGCTTAATTCCAAATTATGAGAATAACTTGGTGTATAATCGGGAGCGCCGAATAACTTCTTTAGAAACAAACAACGACGTTTTTCTACCACTTCATACTGATGGTAGCCCTATACTTGTGACGCATAACACATCACAGCCCTAGAGACGGAATTAAAAACTTTAAATTTACTATTTAGAGGAACATCTCCTCTATTGAGAATACCGTTCCAGGTTATATTCAATCCTTGTTTAGCAACCCTAAGTTTATTGGCCAAATGTATATTGAAGGAAAATAGAGGAGTCAACGTTTCATCTAAATATCTGTCCTTTTTTTACTACCTCTATTCTTTCATTTTCAAAAAACCATCGTTCATTCTTTGATGGACTACCGCCATTTCTAAACACCATAATCTTAGTTTTATTCAAATTTACTGGAAATTCCACATTCGGCAATATTCTCCTAACCTGTTTAACATCTTTTGAAGTTGAACCGGTTCAGTACTGATCGAAACCACATCATCTGCATACATTAAAAGTTTACATTTGATGCTCCGACGAACAGACCGCCACCCAAAAACTCGGTAAATCGTCAATAAACAGGGAGAATAGAAGAAGGGAAAGCAGACAACCCTGCCTTACACCTACTCTAGTTTCAACGGTACTTGTGACCTCTCCCCTACACCACACAGCACTCTCTGTCCCGCTATAACAACGACTTTAATACCTCGATAAACTTACTGGAGAGCCTATAATTATACGGTTTATAGAAAACGGCCGCCATTCTGCTTGGCGAAACGAACGCCGAACGAAGACAACAAAGCAGCAATAAACTTTTCTACGTTTTATAGATAATTTCAATTTTATAATGTTAATTAAACTAAAAATATTATCCACAGCGGAATATTTTTCCGATATACTGCACATTATTATTTTTATTATTATTATTATTATTATTATTATTATTATATATCTTGAAATACATGCAGTACAAAGGCCGAAAACTACATTTCAGAAATAATTTCCTTATTCTTCTTGGTGGTCCAACATAATATTTTTATATTACCATAAATATGATTTTTTCGCTTTAGTATAAAAAATTCATTAATTTCAATAATATTCTGCTTTGTAATATTCTTCCATTAGACCAAATTTAATTTAATAGCTGTAGGATGTATTCTCATTTTCTGAAACTGGGCAAAATGAAACCTTATCTCCTTCGATGGGTATATAGTTTTCCATCGAGAAAAGGTTTTTTATGGGTGAAATTAGCTGGTTTATTGCATCGCTTAAAATGCGCGCCACAGAAATTGCCAAAAATAACAAGACTGGAGCCGAAAGGGGAAAGCTAATTAATTAAAATCTTAACGAGTCTCCTATCCGCTGCCCTTCGCATTATAATTAAACAGTTCCACGATAAATAACACTCGGGCCGAATTTGCACATCGACCGTATTTCGACACCGATCGATCCGCAAATAGTCTCGTTTCCTCAAAATCGGCTTTAAAACCTAGATTCGACCTACCATAAACTTGGTAATTTATAATGGCTATAGCTTATAAAGGGGAACAATTCGGGAAAGGACCAAAGCGAGAATATCCGAGAATAAGAGGGAAAAAGTAATTTGTTGTGAACAAAACCGAGCCGCCGAGCAAATGATGAGGACTGGTAAACTATGTATGTAGTCTGACTGTTGCCTGTTTGGCGGCTCTGGGCCCCGTTCGGTCCGTTTATTTCCCCGAGTGGCTCGCTCATCACGAATTCCTATGCCCCTACAGACGCATTTTAACAAATTTCCCCCCTGTCCAGCCCACGTTTTAATAGTCTGACTAATTGCTGGGAAAAAATCGCAACGAACTTTATCGAAATGAAGAGACTTGTCTGACAGACCGAAACAGCTATGATAGACGGATCAAAATCGACCGAACTACAGGTTCATCTCCACGCAGACCTCGACAAGAAATCTCAGAATTTAACCGAGCCATCAGGCTAAGTTTATAAGTTATGTACCAAACCAGCAGTTCCCCGTTAGGTCTCACTCATTTCCAACTAATGGTACAACTACCCATCGAGAATCCTTCAGGTTTCGCATCGTACAAATGGGGCTTACTTTGCAATTAACCAGCAGGTCTCACGCCAAACTACAAGTTAAGACTCACATCCGACTACATGTTGGGTCTAACATCCAACTAACATTTGGGTGTCACATTAAACTACAAGTTAGATCTCAGGTCCGACTGCCCATCGAGACTCAGATTAAACTAACAATTGAGTATCACGTCGAACCACCCGTTTATTCTCATATTCAACAAATGTGGATGTGGATGGATAGATACCAGAGACTGAGCTGCAGCTGTACAGCTTATTGTATTATACCCTGGCTCCATTTTTGGGGGAGGGCTTACAACACAAAGTGAACTTGAGCCCCCGTTGTACCAGTGTTCTTCCATCGAAGAAACTCATTTTTGAAGGGGGTTGGGACCAGATTCAGGGTCGCTGAGATCCGGTCCCGCCCCTTCCATTGATGAGTGCCGTGTCAATTTCTTTTAATTGCGGCCACCGGTCCACTTAGGCGTCAGAAAAATTCCAGAGGCGACGGTGGGGATCGAACCCACGACCGCGGGGTCTACTAGCCGAGAGTCTGACGCCTTAACCACTCGGCTACCGCGGCCCCCCTATAATCAACAAATAGTTGGGTTTCGTATCCAACTTGGCACTCCCAACCGTCGAGTTTTTCACGTAGAATTAAAAATTAGGTCTCACGCTCGACTGCCCGTTCGATTTCACATCCAACTAATAGTTTCGTGTCTTGTTCAACTACAAATAATAACTGCCTGTTAGGTCTGACATCATTCAATTGTCGGGTAAATCCAACCTCCAGGTCAGTTTCACACCCTACCAATAGTTGGTTCTCATATTCCAACTAACAGTTGGTTCTCATATTCCAACTAACAGTTGGATCTCAAATCCAACTGCCCATTGGGTGATACTTCCAACTAATAGTTGGGTTTCACATTCAAATAATAGTTGGGAGCGATTTGCAATAACAGGGTGGGCCTCCAATCGTTGTATCTCAAAAATACATCCCTTCTATAAGTGATTGTGATTCAAGTATTTTTTCACAATTTATTTCTTTTGATCCTTACTATAAAAGGTACCCTGAGCCTATTCCGTTCGATACTACGGCACCTGACAAACAGAAATCTCTTTTTTGAGTTCCGTGTACAATATCGTTAGTCGACTAAAAAATCGGGTAGTCGGCGGTAGCTATCTTTTCTCAAATGACGTGTCCGTTTGTAATAGGATTGAGGAGGTGGAGAGGTCTAGTTAACTGGTTGAAAAACCCTTTATTTGATAAGGACCCGGTCGTGATTGGTTCCAGAGCTGCGATTGAAGCTTCGATTAAAAGAGGAAAATGAGGAAATGAATTTTTTGACATCCCAATTTTCTCATAGAACCGAAAAAGAAAATAGGTCCAAGGAGGAACTATATAAATAGGCTCTTCAAAAAGTCTACCACGACATAAACCACTTGAAAAAGAAGAGTAAAACGTCCGAACTTTCCATACAATTTTTGTAAAGAAAGGAACAACCATGCAACCGAAATATTTTAACATGTAAAAGATAGTAGTAATAACGAGAAAATCTTTGGTTTAGAACGTAATCCCAACCATGCATTAGGTCTCACGTCCAACTAATAGTTGGATTTCACGACCAACTACCCGTTAGAGTTCGCATCAAACCACAAGTTGGGTCTCATATCCAGTTAGTAGTTGGGAGTGACATCCAATTAACAGCTGGGTTTCACGACCAACTACCCGTTAGGGTTCGCATCCGCCCACAAGTTGGTTTTCACTGCAACTCCAAGTTGGGGTTTGCGTTCATATACCCGTTTGCCTCACAACCAACTAATAGATGGGCTTCACGTTCAACTACCCCTTAGGGTTCGCATCCGACTACAACTTGGATCTCGCACTGGTAATACCATGTCTGTAGTAGTACCCAACTGGGTTTTGCGTTCATATAACTGTTAGGTGTTACGTCCAACTAATAGCTGGGTGTGACATCTACACGTCACCTTACATTACAAGTCCTGAATACATAAATTTAAAAGAAGAGGGAAACGTCCGACCTTTCCCTACAAGTTAAATAAAGAAATGAACACTTATAGAAAGATACAGGTTATAATTTGAACATGCCGAAAACAGTAGTAGTGATTGGAAAATTGCTGGATAAGAAAATAACATAAAATCAATTGCAGGCTTATAACGGCAAATATTCCATGGGAAAATTAAAAATAATTACACACCGACTCATTCTCATCTGGACGATAACAAACAAAAAGCAATGGAATAAACGAGGGCACGAATGACCATCATATTTAGATTTTATTTATCAGACGATTAAACAGAATTGTTTACAAAATAACGGAGGAGGCACGGCTGTTTGTAAGTGAAATGATGCAAATGCAGTTTACTTATTTACAAGTGTCATTCTAAATGTTTGCCTTGTAGGGGAATCGTTTCTGAACAGTGATTGACACGGCACGGAGTACATTATCATTTTCCAAACCTGTCCACTCTCTTATCTAGTTAAATAGACTACATTCCGTTTTATACGAAATAAGGTTTTATGGTGGAACAGCGTTTTCTGTGGTACGGCGATAACGAAAATAACGAAACAGATGAAGTCACGGTCCAAGTCCGGAGACATTTATCGGCAGAACTATGCGTCATATTTGATTCTCTCACTTCGACCTAGGAACACAATGGAGAAATATGATGAAACACAGGCTTTATCAATTTTCCCCCTACAACGATATATTTCTCTCCCAATCGATATTTTGTACATTTATGAAATTTACAACGCTATAAATCCGGATTTTTACATTCTAAAGTTTCGACAAAAAAAGGCGATTATTTGTATTGGACTGTTTCCTTTGTACGCCGAGGAATGGTTGGGTTTGTTCGGGCGAGTAGGCATAATACGCGACGACGGCTGTCGCAACAGGACGGTTAAGCCTCCGCAAGGAAACGAGTCGATAGACGGCGAAGCACGTTTCAGCAGCGACTTATGATGAACACACGTTGAATGCATTATGCGAATCCGCCGCCGCAGCCGAGCTCATCGATTAAAGGATTGTTTCGCTCGAACTTCGACCCCTGGAAAACCGAGTTAAAGGCCCATCTACAACATGGAATTTCTCCTAAATTGTAAATTAAGACGAATTTTCTTTCGCCAATAAACATATTTTAAAACTTGGTATACTGTCGTTATCCAAACAATTGATCACTGGTCGGTTGCTTTTTCACACGTTTGGGAGGGTTCGTTGGATGGGTAAGATAAGATAAATATTGATTAATGGATTAAGGTGAAAAGATAATTAATTTGGAATGGAGTTTAAGAGTTGGCAAGGTCTAGGACATCGGGCTCATGTAGTGAGGATTGGTACGAATTTGCTGGTCCATAAAGTTCTAGTTCATATGGGTGCGAATAGTGGAATTCTTTTCGTACAGTAATTAGTTATATCTATCTAGCAGTTGTTGGATCATTTTGTACCAAAATATGCAGATTGCGCGTTATTGTATAATGGGTTGTAGTAGTTCAACCGTTTGTCTTGGTACAATAGTAACAAATACGGTTTAATTTGGGTAAATCATTAAATGGACTGGAGGGAGGGTTTTGTCTAAGGTGGCAACTATATGGATTTGTCAACTACAATTGGATCTAACAGACAACTAGCTCGGTATCACATCCAACTGATAACTGGGTTTCACATCCAAACTAAAGTCACGTTTCACAGTCAAACTAAAAATCGCGTCTGTTGTACACTGCCCGATCGATATCACCCAACTAATAGGGAGTCTAACATCCATCTAAAGGTGGTTCTTACTTCATACTGCAGGTAGTGGACCCGAATCGGGTATCACTTAAAGGAAGATCTCACGTGAAACTAATCGTTAGGTGTCATTTTTAATTTCTTCGTCAGGTTAGGTCCAACTGCCTGTCATCTCTCTATCTTATCCTACAACAATTTGGGCCTAATACCCAACTATCCGTTAGGTGTCTTGTCTAATTGGGCTTCAGATTTAACTAATAGTTGGATATCACTTCTAACTATAAGTTGGGTCGCTCGTTTGACCTCAAGTCCAATTATAATTTGGGTCTTACGTTACTACAAGTATTGGACCTTAAGAATGACTACAAGTATATATCCAACTCATATCCATATACCTGTTAGATCCCTCATTCAACTGGGTTTCAAATCTCACTAACGGTTGGATGTCACGTCAAACTACAACTTAGGTCTCACGTCCAAATGGCTGTCGTGTGTTACATCGATCTATCAGTTTGTTTTCATGTCCAAAACAAGTTCAGTCATCTTATTACAAGTAAAGTCATACATCCTACCACGAGCATTGGGTCGCCAGTCCAACTGCACGTGGGTTTTCATTCCCAACTACATCTTGGGTCTATCGTCCAACTGTTCTGGATCTCTATTACAAGAGAGGTCTTAGGTCTTACTGAATGTTGAAATTACTGAAACTATATGGATTTGTATTGGTTGACATTGATTTTTTAAATGCGACTCCATGGGTCTAGGCTGTGGGGCTAGGTGAGAGGAAAGCAAGCAGTGTAGATAGTGTTGAGGAGTAGTGTAAATTTACTTCCTTATGACCAACGTTGATATGATAAATAGCAGAGGTAGAGGAACCTTGGACAATATGGAAGAAGAAAGCATTGATCAAATGTTTTTACAGCAGGCCCAAGTGCCATACTCGGTCAAATGCTTGAAGAATGTCCATGTTGACAACCGAATAGTGCTGTTACACTCGAGGGCAGTAGATATGGCCTCTACAATGCGGTGTGCGCAATAACTGGTAGAGTTGTAGTGTCAAAAGCAGAATTGGTTGCCAGCAATATGGTTTGCAGTTTGATAACGAGAAACTTCTCGATCATTTATCCAAAGAAGGTAGGAAATTAGGTGGTCAGATTTTTGTGTTTGTACTTTCTGACGTAACTATTAAATAGGCTAATGCCCGGAACATATTGAAAACCTTATAAATATATAAAACTTACAAACTCTTGGGCCTGAAAAATATGCGTGTCCCAGTAAAATTATTGGACGATGACTTCATACTAGACACGGTGGAAAAAAACAAATTGCAAATCATTTCCTAAATATTAAAGATAGAATGGATTCTAGGAAGTAATATGTAATTTAAACCAATTTCTCTAAAGGGGAAAAACCAAAGAACAACCAGTTGGAAAATTGGTGGCGATAATTTTTAAATTTCATCCCTTAACGGGATGGAGCAATTCGGGAAAGGGGCGGAATTCTCACGTCCTGCGATCAAGATGAAATTGGATATGTGGAGGGCGAATGAAAGTTCCATTTAAACCACAGCTCAGAGACATTACGGCGCTTTTAGGAAGTTTGCCGGCTGTTTCGGACACAAAAGCTTTCCTCCGTCTAGCCTTAGACTTAATTGGTAAAATACACTCGCCTAGTACATTCGACTTCAGAATTATTAATTAAAGTTAAATATATATTTAACTTATTTATCTCATAAAGATCTTGTTACAAAATGCGGAAAGCTTCTTTATTCATAACTGATCAGAGATTTCAAATCGTGAGGTACTAATTAGCGATTCAGCAGCCGGAGGGTTAATAATTATTTGAAAAAAAAAAACGCAATCGATTACGGTCCAGCTTTCAAGTCTATTCACGGCTTAAATCGTTTGTTACAATCCTGTCACTTTAAAAAAAAAACTCGTTTTCAAAAGGTCCATAGGCTTGAAGCACGTGGCCCCGTACACCTGCTTCGGTGCCACGCCCCAGCAGGTGCACCTTGCCAGGTCTTATATAAAAAAATCTCTGATTTGCCCTGCTTCGGCTGCAGACGGAATCGGAGGATTTGGGTCAGGTGTTATTTCATTCGGCCTTTTAATTTTGAAACATCGCTTTTCAAAAATGCGCTATATGTTTTTTTATGAATATATGAATGCGAATTTTGATTTTCAGAAATGTTGTTCACACCCATTTGTACGCTATACAAATTCGTACATATTACAAAGGTGATTACGTCTTTTTAACACGGTCACAAGTCTAATACCAGAGGTTCCCGCGGACGACACATGCCATGAGAAACCAGAGCCATTGTTGGCACTAAGGCTGAGGGCAAGGAGGTCCCGAGGCCGTCGTCGATAAAGGGACGTAGCGGATTCTCGCGATGGAGATGATAAGGGAGGGGCTTCAGCATAATTAGGATGGGTTTAGATAGGTGAAGAGGTTGGTGCGAAACTTTTGGAATCGACAACGGATGAGATCGTTGTGGTTAATGAGGTTAGTGACGTAAAACAGAACTTTAACGAAGTCTGAGGACTTTTGATTGGAAGGATGAGGGATGGCTTGGCAGAACCCGAAAGTGCCGTATGTCCAAAGTTGTCGCAGTAAAATCTTCCATAAGGTTAATTTTGACAGTCAAGACGGATTTCGGTGCTAGAAAGTCTTCGGATTTGTCCAAGACTTCTGTTAATGTTGTCTCTTAAGCCTTGTATTGAGATTCGAATAGGTAAAGGCTTTACTATTTCACATCAATCAGTACATCTTTGCTGGTTATGAACAGTGGAGGGCATAACTAGGTGCATGTTCATTTAGTACATTTTCCTTCATTCACTCTTGTCTATCATTTTTTGCACCAGATTTCTATAAGCGTAAGGTGATCTTGGATGTTGGAGGTAACTTGGTTCAAGTTAAAGGACAAAATTGCGGTATCTTCCGCGTAAGTTGTGATGGATGGTATTGCAATGTTCAGATAGGCCACCGTGATATAAAAGATGGGACCAAAAATGCTCCCTTGTAGTCCCCCAGTTAGTCGGCTACTAACGACTTAATTTCCGAGACAGGTTTGACATTGATGTACAGCGGAGGACAAGACTATTTTTTCAATGTGAACGTTCAATGAGTACATTTTTACTTAGCATAACCCATCCCTAACGCTAATCCTAAGCTGGAGAATGCTTCGAAATTCGTTTAAATAAAATGTATTATAAAGGAAAAGGTTAATATTTATGTTCAAAGTGATTTTTTTAAACAGTTAACATCTTAGAGTGGATGATGGGAAATGGCCTGCGAGTCGGTGAACTGCAATTAGTGGAACAGTTACAAATCATGACTGAAGAACGAAATTACACTGTTGGAAAATAAAAATATTATAATGTTATAATCGTTTGTTGATTTAGTCGCACGGTTCATTGGAAAACGGGCATATTTTCGCATGCCGTTGATTTCCCTCCGGATGTCTCTCGTATCAACAGAAAATGCTCCACCCCCTCTGTTGTCTACGAAAATATACGGCCCACATAAATTTTCCGGACAGACTAGTGAGGTGGAATTTCCCCGTCGGGAGAAATCATTTTCCGAACGATTTTAGCGAGCAGACGTCAAATGGGTTCCGACCACGTCAAATCGGCCGCGAAGGTCCTTCGGTTCGGATAAGAAAAGGATCGGATTTCGATGTGGACCGAGCGGAATGTCCGGGCTGTTGTGGTAAATATCAAATTCATAATTTCACAGATATCCATTTCCTTGGTTTGCTTTTTTTTAAACTAAATAAGCCCTAGGTGAGGGCGTCAATTTCCTGAAGATTAAGGCTTTGGCTTCCGATCCCGTCTCAGATTGTGGAATTTAATTTGAAATTAATTAATTCACTACTTTCGTGGTCCGCTTGACCAATTAACACATGACAATTAATTAAGGTTTTTAGTTGGGATGAAAAAAGGGGAAAACTCATAAGGTGGGGTTGAGATGGGGCGTTGATGTCCGAGTGGATCGAGGTCGGATAGCTCAGGTGGTAGAGCAGCGGCGTATCTAGCCGAAGATAGTGGGTTCGAATCCCACTCGTGCCATTAACTTTTTTTCAACTCAACTAAAAACCTTAATTAATTGTCTTGAAATTAATGTTGTTCTGCCCCATGCCCGCGACACAATAGAAAAAACATGCAGAGACACGGACGGACAGACACGATTGATATGGAAAGCCTGAACGCATCATTACAGACGACCGGCAGACTTTTAATATCGTCCAAACATTACGAGTAAAGGAGGATTTTTTTGCGTGCGCGATCTGTCGATGGTCTCATGGATGTAGTAAATTGCAACGTTATCCACCCCATCGTTTAGGGGATGGGATTACATGGACCCTCCCCACGTTCAACAGTGCCGCGCCCGTCCTTCTTCTGTCAGCCAAAATCACCTTTCCTAGAGTAGAAAGTTGATGACAAACAGGAAATTTCCAGCATCCCCGAGGGGCCTGATTAATAGTAGAATATCTGGTCTCTTGCCAAGGTCGCCGGTTGATAAACCGAGATAAACCAAAGGAACTTTTAATCATCAGCGAGGCCGGAGGAAAACGAGTTATTGTCGTTATACCGTCCTGATTAAAACTCCGAGAATAAAATACAAATCTAACTGTTCGTTATGAATAAGTTTGAAAAGAATTTACCTACACGTATGTTAATTTATTAAAAGCTACTGCCGTGGTGTGATATTTTTGACTGCCAGAGATCTTTACGGACGTGGGATTACTTTTTTAATTTTTTGGTGAAACTAGGTCGAAAAATATTAAGACAATTGCCCGAGATTGACAAAGGGCCCTAGATAAAAATTAAAGTTTTTTGTTTTTGTTTATTTCATCCTTCTTTTTTTTCATTTTCTTCATCGTGCCAACGTTTCGATCTTCATTGAGATCGACTATGTAAGTATGCCTCAACACGACACGCAGGAATAGGCACACTTACGCAGAACAGAAACACTTTAAGCCCTGAAGATGATCTCAATAAAGGTCGAAACGTTGGCACGATAAAGAAAATGTTTTTTCTGAAAACTACATGACACCAGACCGCATCTCACGATCTCTGAATAATCATGGACTAATAGTCATTAATCACTAGACATTTCTCAATTATATTGAATAAAATCGGAACCTTCTTAAATAGTAGATATTCGGCATTCCAACGGTAGTAAAACTGTTGAATTTTAATAACATTCAGATGGATGATGAATTTTTACGAGCTCCGGTTATCGGAGAAGCAAAAGTTAAATAAATATTTAAGTTCATATTTGTTTCTCGCAACACAAAAACCCTGATTACAAATTTTTGAGAAAATCAAAAGAAATTAAAATAAAATTTGTCACTGGACAATTTTTTCTTTCTGTAAAACATCGTAATTAAGGGCTTGGATGCTTAACGGCAATGAAATTTGACCAGGAATCTGAGAAGAGAAAAATTTCCATCCCTAGAAGAAATACGTCCTAGCTGTGGATTTGAGGCGTTTGAATTTTTTTTTTTTTGTTGATTTCATCCTTATAAGTCATAATAAATAAAATCCAAACCTTATGGGCAAAAGCCTGAAAGAGAGATATTCAGATTTGCTACGGTTGTCAAACTGCTGAATTTTGAAAATATTCAGACGAGTTATACAGTTTCAAGTGGAACTCCGGACATCAGAAAACCAAGAATAATATATATA
>CM077101.1:35069983-35098902 GCA_039619505.1 Cimex hemipterus
GAGACAGATATATATATATATATATAAACATAAATTTAAGAAATTAATTAAGGTTTTTAGTTGAAATAAAAAAATTCAATGGCACGAGCGGGATTCGAACTCACGATCTTCGGCTTGATACGCCGCTGGTCTACCACTTGAGTTGGTTAATATTAATTGAAAAAGCGAATCACGAAACTAGTGAACTGAATAAATTTAACCTTTTTGTGGTTGATAAAATAATTTTAAAATGTTAAAAGATTTTTTTAGAAAGAAACTAAGTGCAAATTCCGTTCTTTGAACCTAAAAACTCTCATTAAAAATTTTTGAGAAAATCAAAAACTAAAATTTAAATTTTTCAATTGTGTCTCCGATTTTTCTGAAAATAAAAAACCCGTCAAATCGTCTATCCGCAAGAAACTTCACGGAGGTTTAGAATCCTATAAACTGCACATGCACAAACCGGGTCTCTTTAAATAAAATTACAACCTGAGAAATAAACTAAAACATTTGAAGATTGCTTGTTTGTTTGTTTCATCCTTATTTTTTATTAATTACAGCATAGCATGAAAGAGGGGATATTCAGGTTTCTAACGGTTGCATTAACGTGGAATTCGTATAAAACCTAGAAGAATTATGAATTTTTAATTGAAACACCGGATATCGGGGAGGGGGAGTTGCCAGAACCTGGTTGATCAAGCCGAAAGATTTTGTTTTTGATATAAAAATTCGTATTTAAGGACTAAAAGGCGGTTGAAAAGGATCTAATTTTTTACGAAATATATTTTCTGTTTACTTTTCTGAAAGCGTCTATTAGATTTTTCTTTAACTTGTATATTTAACCTAATCGTATTGTATATAATATAGTCCATTATATTTCGTGGTCCGATTGACCAAATAACTTTTTTCAATTAATTAATCTTTACGACAGGCATTGGTTGAAATGAAAAACCTAGTGTTGTGAGCGGGATTCGAACCCACGACCTTCGGCGTAATACGCCGCTGCTCTAACTACTTGTGCTATCTTTACTACGATCCACTAGAGCACCAACTCCTACCTCCTCCTACCTAGTATCACAAAAACGAAACGTAAACTGAATGAAGTTGAATCGATTCCGCTGATCTACGGGAGATTTTACAGGGTCTTCGATTATTCTATAAACTATACGTATTGGCACAAAGTCGGCCTTAATAAATAAATTAGAACGAAAAATATAAAATAAAACATTTGAGAAGTTTTTGTTCGGTTCATTATTATTTTTCTCGATTATAATGACAAAAGTCTAAACTTTGTTTATATTCGTTAGATTTCGTGGTCCGATTGACCAAATAACTTCTTTCAATTAATTAACCTTTACGTATGAAAAAATGGCAAAAAGGAGGGAATTTTTTTCCCGCAGAGGTCATAAAACACTCAGGATGCCGTCGTTTTTGAAAAAAAGCCCATTTGTAAGTATGTCGGGACCTTCACCTTACAGTGATGAGTGCCGTGTCAATTCCTAAACCGTGGGGACACCGCAGCCCCCAGCAGCAGCGTATTGAGCCAAAAGTCGTGGGTTCGAATCCCGCTCTTGACAGTAGCTTTTACATTTCAACCAATATCATACGTAAAGATTAATTAATTGAAAGAATGTCTGTATACATGTGCAACAAAATAGAAATACATTTTTTCTCGGCTACCAGGGCTTTAAAATTTGTTTCGTAGAGACAAAAACTGTCTTTTTCAAAAAGACTTTTTATGTTGAAGATATGACAATATATTTGTAAAGCGTAATGTAATTTTTAATTTCAATTCGACTTAGAACCATCTTGAAAACTTTTGATGTGCGTGCGTGCAGTTGTTGAAGATGCGTTACCAAAGAGAACCTGATATCACGCGATTTATTAGGCTTTGTTTCCCTATCAACCGGATCGACACTGAATAACGAGATACTGGAAACGTTTCCATGTCTTAAAATTAACTTCATTACAATGCAGATGTTACGAATATTAATAACTTTCCTGTTTGAATAAAACAATCTGGTGCGATTTTTTCGTGCCGGTGCCTCCGCTGTTAAATCTCAGAAAATGCTCCACTTCTTCCAAACAAACGTAAAGTGTAATCGTCTGCTTCTAGACATTTGCCCCGTGAAGAGGAAGGGAATTGGAGAAAATGAAAGGTATTTTTATGTCCATTGGAAATAGAACAGCGTCCGGCTTCGAAGGCGCGCACCAGGAAGTCAAATCGGACCTTTTCGGTCTGAAAATCCCGCCCTTGTCACTTGTACATTTGAACTCTTCGAAGAACAGTTTGCCTGTTTTGATTTTGCTTCATAGAGGGATGGTCACCGACCAAATTCGATTAAATTGAACTCAGACATATTCCAGTGTAATAACTTTTATGTTACTGTAAAGTTTGAGAAGAGATTTTCCCCCGGCTTTTCGAAAATACGTTAAAGCACTTTTCTTGTTCGCTTCGGCAAAACCCATTACTCTCACGCATTATACTTTTTTTACATCATATTTCATCGGTACTCCACTGATAATCGCGCCACCCCGTGTCAACGTGACTGCTAATTTATGGTGTTGTATTTGCTCAATTATAATGGACCTTTAACAATTACAGTTCGAACTTGCGCTACAAACGACTCCGTTGTCCTAATACTGATTTTTATAGACGTAGCGTGCAACTATTGGTTGTCACGGACAATGAATCAGAACCACTTACTTAATAATTTTTCCAAATAAAATTCTAAAACCAGTGACTGAACCCGAAGCCAGAGCAGCCTGCAAACCTACGAAAATCCGTTGCCGTCAATTGTATTATACTAGAGTGAGGAAATGAACCATCGCGAGGCCATAGGTGCTTTAGCTAGGAGGATTGACGGCATAAAAAATGTTGAACCAATCCAGGGTTACCATGGTCCTGGTACAGGTACAGGGAGTGGGTATGGAATGGGATGGCATTATAAACTAGAGCTTTCGAAGTAAGTTGTTGGGATGGGGGTCCAGAGTTTGATGGGAATCGTCTGTATCGACGTCTTGCAGTTTCGAGGATAAAGTAGACCCGAAGGTCTATTTTATAAGATGTGTATAGCCTGGGCAACGCTCCGAAAGATTTTGGGCTGGGGTGACTCGATTCTTTGGATGTGGGAACGATTTGTTTCGATTTTCGCCGAGTGTGATCTTCCATTTTTAGGGCCGTTCATCCAAATAGGGGAGAAGGTGGACTTAAATACTGAATTTTCTCAAAAGTTTGGCGCTGGCGTGTGGAAATTTGAGGACGTGTATCGAAACGGATAGGGATGTGGGGACTGCTGCCACTTTGATATATTGAAACGGCTCTCCCTGAACGAACTAGATATTAAGTGTGTGAAGAATGCCCCTGATTTCCAGAGCAAACCAAGGTGCCAGACTCAATCGAAAGCTCAACCCTGCTAATGGTACATTGATGTCGGCATCAATACCACAGTAGAGAGATGAAAGTTGTTGGTTAAGGGGGTATAGATGAAGGTGACTCTAGCCGTATCAAGGTCAAATGTCTGAAAATCCCTGCAGATCTTGAGGCAGTGAAGCAGGGAAGTTGGTTAACGGTTCTAACAATTTTCGAACCTCCGTCTCTTGAATCATTCTTCCCAACATGCGAGATGGTCCTGGATATTTCTGCCAATAATGGATCTTGGGTTGCAGAATGTGACGTCATCTGAACCCAAATTGTAGAAACGGAATGACACTGGAACTTTCAAGGATAACTAAGGTTTTGGGATCTAGTCTTTTATTGTACCGCCTGTATCGACTTCTAGCTAGAACGAATGAAATCTGAAAGCATGGAGTTTGTATCGTTTCGAAGGATTTTGAAGCTGTTGATATTTAATTCCATTAAACTATCAACTATTACAATGTGTTTTATATAGTAGAAAGGTGAACTATTAAGCTCGTATTGAAACTCTTCAAAGTAACATTCAACCTGGGAAAATGTGAGAAACACGAGTAATTTAAACAAAAGAACAAGGTTATTTTACATCAGTCTGTCGATGAAATAACAGTATTTATGAGGTTTATCTGTAAGTTTAATTAACCGGATCAAATTAAAAGTTCGACTTTCAATTAATTATCCAACACATCGATTGTGAAAAGGGGTTCCAATTCCTCGAGGCGTTGAGTTCATTCGGGTGATTAGCATGTAGAATATAGTTTCGATCAAAGTTGGACTGTACACAAATCGTTTGATCGTAAAGTTTCAAGAAAAAATGTGCCGAGTGCAATGGCTTTGACGCCATTTCCGTTTATTTAAAAGCCAACTTTCGTTTTAACCGCCCCTTCTGTCTTTTCAACCCGTAGGTGATTTTTCATCCCCCTGGCCATATGGCCAGCAGCCGTATTGTTTTAATGAACATTTCATGCCGAATGGGAAGTAAATAGCTACAAAAACCAGGTCTAAATGTGAGAAGAGAATTTATCGCCTTTGGGCCGACTAGTCCACTGACCGAAAAAAAAAAGTTCCGACACAACGACCGAAAATAAAATTACCACATAATTTACATCCATCTTTCATCAGTTTACCATATAATGTAACATAATTACACAATTTAATATATAATTTAAGGCAACAAGATTTTTTTTCATTTATTTACAGAACATTGTTAAATTGAAAAAAGTGCGGTGGGAGGAGGGATTTCTAGTGCCAATATTGGTTGGGGGGGAAAGCTACAGTGTCCAGGTATAAAATGCGAATATTTTCATAACAGGAATTCAAAAACCACCAATTAAAACTTGTTTTGCAATCCCGTACTTGCACAAGGCGCAATAAAAAATTAGTTTTTTTTAATACTCTGAGTGTTTGTATATTTTCCCTAATAAACCTATTTATTTTAGATAAAGAGCATAAATTTTTTTTGACAAATAAATAAAACAAAGACTAATTTTTCTTTTATATTCTTTTTACACAAAGAGTTAAGCACACATAACATATGACTGAGGTTAGACTTAATTTCAGTCAAAACTCACTTTTCCGAAACTCATTTTACCATTTTTTAATTTCCTTCACCATATTTGGTGGCATCCGTCCGTCTGACTAACCTGTCAGATTGCAGTGCCGGCAGGCAACCGTCTGTCTGACTATATCGTCTGATACTTTCCAAAAGGATAGTTCCTCCACACAGTAAGTTACTGTGAGTAGGAACTATCCTTTTGGAAAGTATTGAACACCGCACTCACCCCATCATTTAACATTTCTATATCGTCTGATGGTAGTGTGAGATGGCGTCCGTATGACTGACTGGCCAACATATCTGTTTGTAACGCTAGGTGGCGTCCGTCCGTCTAACCTATTTGTAGCGCTAGGCGGATTCTGTCCATTTGACTATATTGGCTGTTTGTAGCGCTAGGTGGCATCCGTCCGTCTGACTAACCTGCCAGATTGTAGCGCTAGTTGGCGTCTGTCTGTTTGAATATATTGTCTGATTCTGGTGCCAGATGGCGTCCGTGACTATGACTTCCTGTCTGTTTGTGTAGCGATTGTCTAGCGCCAAGTGGCATCCGTTTGTCTAAATGTATTCTCTGTCCGTTTGGCTATTTTTTCTGACTGTAGCGCCAGGCGGCGTCTTTCCATTAAACTATTTCGTCTGGTCACAGTAGCAGATCGTGCCCGTCTTTCTGATAACCTGTTTGTAGCACTTGGCGGCGTCTGTCCATTTGACTATATTTTATGCTTGAATCGCAATACGGCGTCTGTTCGTTTGATATATTGTCTGATTGTAATGCCAGGTTGCGTCCATCCGCCCGACTATCCTCTGTGGTTGTAGTGCCGAGTGGTATCCGTTTGTCTGACTATATTGTCTGAATGTAGAGCAAGTTGGTGTCTGTCCATCTGAAAAAACTTCTCTGTTTCTACCGCTAAACGGCGTCCGTCCGTCTGACTATTCTGTCTGATTGTGGCGGCACGTGGCATCCGTCTACCTGACCATATTGTCTGATTGTAACGCCAGGCGGCGTTTTGTAAAAAAAATTGTAGCGCTAGACGTCTGACTAATCCTGAGTCGGCCGCTCTTTATACCACCAATGTTGCAAAAAAGCCTAATTAATATGTTCCTCGTCGACTGAAGGATATTCACTCGATCAGAACTGTTTGTCTCCAATTTGCCAATCAAACACACATTAATTATCAGCGATGGAAAAAAATGGCTGTTTACAATAAATGTCACGACACAAAATATCGAGCAAGGAAAATGAATAAACTAAACCAGATATTTATCAAAGATTATGCTGTCGTTTTTTCCGGATTACAAAGACATTGTCTATTTTGTACAACTACGAATCAATTCGTATGATACATAGACTAAACAGTACTGCATCCATCGTACAGGACCTCGCACTTCAGAATACAATTTTTGCGTGCAAAACTGTTCTTAATAAAAAAAAATTCAATAATTATGATGATGTCAAATTATACTCGGTTTTTCTCAGCTAAAGGTCTAAAAGGTTTGACAAACTTAGCATCATGATGGTTGAAATATGGCCAAATCATAGATGAAAACGGTCAAGATATTACAGAAAGAACGTTTTTCCTTTTTTTTAAAGAATTTTTTCTTAACTTTATTTCTGCAATTGCAAACTTTTCTTGGAGGACAATGAAAAACAAAACAGGCGAAATGGTGTTTTTTCGTGGAATTTAATGGAAAATCGATAAGGGGTTTTCGTTTAATAACTCCTTTATCTTTCCACGCACCATTTGAGTTCATTAGCTGAGGACATCTCCTTCGGAAAAGGCACATCCCAATATTCTCTCTATCACTTGTGCCTATCCGGTCACGTACTTTTTCCAACAATCGGCATTCAACCTTCAAACGTTCTTGTATCACAGATCAAACCTCCGGCCAGTCGGTTGACCGGCCGATTATCAAAATACTTTGGAACAATTTCGAAAAAATAAACCTTCATACACACTAAACTTGGCTCTACGTTACACCAAAATACGTTTTTTTTGGCTATGGAACCATTCCTATTTTAAAACCTTTATTGTTTTTATTTATCTATTTATCTAATTTCATGTAAACAAGAAAAAATGCATTACGTCCATTAAATAAGGCTATGCATGTGGTTTTACATATTCTAACGAGGTCGAAATAGATTTTTTAATTCCACGCAATTTTTTTTTTCACTTTCTCGATAAGAGAAAATTCTGCCCTTCATTTGTCTCATTATTTTTATCAATAAATATTTGTTTATGCTATGTTCTAAATTGGGAATATCACTTAGAGGTAAACACGCTTAATCCTTAATTCAAAACGAGGATAAAGGATTTGCTAATGTTTACTTTTTACGGAATTTAAATTGTTTATCCAGTCTCAATTGAATTCTGAAGCTATAAACTGTTTAGTTTTCATCTGTCTTTTCTTAATTTCAATTTTTAAACTTAAAAATGGCAGTGCTGAGGATGTTGCGCCTGGTGTGACACTTATTGATTGGTGCTGGACGTACAGTCAGGTATGCAGCTATAGCCTCAAAGTCCCTCCTCTACGAAACCCTGCCAGACGCCGTTAGACCTTTTCCAGAAACTGGGTCCTACCGTAAAAGAACTGGACGCCCTAAGGTAACAGAACCACAAGATGACCGTGTTTCATTTTGAGAATTTTGCGAAATCGGCACCTTACTGTTGTTCAAGCGATTCATCAATCACAGGAAGTTAGAGGTGTCCAAATTTCTTAACGCACGGTTCGAAGGAGATTAAATCAGTACGAACTGATGGCTTTTTACCCCGTAAGAAGACCAGAATTGACCAGATCACGGTTCTCTTTTGCTTGAGAAGCCTTTGGTCTGTGTACGATTGGTCTGCTGTACTTTTTACAGATGAGTGTAGATTTGCACTACGATCTCCAGACGAGCTCGAAAAAAGTGTGGATAAGGCGAAATTTCTCCCAGAGCCGACCTTTTCAACGTAGCTCAGTGATGGTGTTGGGGCGAAGGTTTCAATGGCGAGTCACCAGATTGGACTGTTGTTGGTGGACGGTCGATGACGGCCACTCGCTATGGGGATGAAATTTTGGAACATCATGCGTCCCATCGTACCCCACCACCTTTCGGAGTTTTCCTCTTTTTTGCCATTTTTCAAATGTCTTGTAATCAGGATTCGAAAATTCGAAAGGTAGGTCTAGATGGGAAGTTGGTGTCCGAGTGGATCGATGTCACGATACCTCAAATGGTTGAGCAGCGGCATGTCTAGGCGAAGGTAGTGGGTTCGAATCCCGCACATCAATTGGAAAGCCGATTCTTTTTACTAAAGCCTTTAGCAAGAGGGTTTGAATTTTTCATTAGTATCAGCGAGAAAATGTGTTTGAAATCAACAAAAAATTACGAAAGGTTTTATTTTATACCTGCAGTTCCGTTTTATTCACGATTACTGGGGTTTTCCTCCCTTAGGTGTAGTTTATAGATCTCTAAACCCCTGTCAAGTTTCCTCTAGGATTGGCGGAGTTGTTTTAAAATTATCGCAAGTTTCACGATTTTTAACAGAAAATTAGATTGGATGTCGTAAAATTTACGATCGTCCCCCCCCCCTAAAAAAAAGTGGTATTCAGAGGTTCAGACTGATGGCTTTTGACCCCGTAAGAGGACCGGAATTGACTTGAACACATAGAGTTGCACGGCGCGCATTTGCTCGAGAACACAGCCAATTGGTCTTTGGACGATTGGTCTTCTGTAATTTTTACAGATGAGTGTAGATTTGATCTACGATCTCCGTCTTTGATAGGCCACGCGCTATGTGGATGAAATTTTGGAAGAGTGTGGATAAGGCGATATTTTTCCCAGAGCCGACTTTTTCAACGTAGTTCAGATAGTGTGGAATCCTCTAAATGCAAATTTGGGGGAACATCAAAAAATGACATATTTTCCTCAAAATTTTCAAATGCCGACAAACGCGTGAATTTTTACGTTGGTCAAACCAGCCTACTAATGTCTATTTTTCGTTTTCCATAAACATTCTTATTTAGGGAGCTTGAAATGTTGCTTAAAGCGAATCCGAATTGTTTTCCCCTAGAACTAATTTTTAAGACATACTTTACTGAATGAGTCTTTTGGTTTTTCTAACTTTTTATTTATTCAATAGGGCCCGGCGTATTATTTTATTATCCTACGTACAAAAAAATTCTCTGATATGTAATAACTTTGAAAATCATGCCAAACATAGGTCGAAATAATAAATATTTGTCCAAGTTTTCATGGTCAGTTGGCAAGAACGTTCGGACACGTGCTTAATATTTTTCGACTTAGTAGCTGAAAAAAGTTCCATTCAAATTCGTAATATCACGTCCGTGCCCTCACCTTTTATATTCATGATAATATTTGGCAATACCTACATGTTACCGTCTGCCTAGATTGGTCTGTCTGACCAAAATGATTGTTAACACAAATTACACGGAGAAATGACTGTTAAAGATGATTTTTCTATTTATAAATCTGAAGATAATGTAAATCCCAAGATATGGTTATTAAAAACTCTTATACAATTATTTTTCACGTTTACCCGGCCTGACATTCTTAAAATCGCCTACTTCAAAATAGGAAGGTTTTACGACCAAGTTTTACAAATTAACATCCCGGAGAGTTTTAACGATTCTGACATTTTTATTTTTTTGATTGTACGAGTTGGTAAGGGCTTCATGCGAGATAATTAAATTCTACAACTCGCTCAACGGTTTCGAGTGAAATTCTAACTTTTCCCCAGTTATAAATATAGTTTCGATCTGGAGATAAAGCCTGCGTCGGCCGTTGCTAGTGGGAGTTACTACAACATTCAGTCAAGAGGTGTACACAGAATAATTCGTAATAGTTTCACGGGGTCTTGGGTTATTCGAGTCTCCTATTAATTATTTAAGTCGCCGACAAACTCTCAAGACTGTTGCAATCATTACGCGTTTTACTGTTTTTGTCCTTTCTCAAATACAGTTTATTTATTCCATTTTAAAACCCTTTATTAATATTTGATCTAGTTTAATATTTATAATTCTATGCATTTATAATTTATTTATAGTGTGTTTACAGTCCATTATGTTTTTTCAATGTCCAATCCAGGAAACAGGTTTGTCTCAGACTACTGTTTATCCCAGAACAAATATTATCGTGTAGGCTCGCATTATTTAGGATAAAAATAAAACCGTTTATTTTGATTCTATACTGGTCGGAGCCAGTTGCACGGCATTTTTTCTAGGAGTTGTGCTAGTTGGATGTCATCACGTATACAGATTCACCAGACTTGTAGATGTAATCGATGTAATAGTCGGCGTGTAATACACCGCGCCCTTTGAGAGCTGATGTATCCCCGTTCTCTGCCTAAAGCACATCGGAAACTTGGTTAATAGGCTCCCGTTTCAGTGGTTGAATCTCTTCTATGGTCTCATTGTACATCCCAAAACTTTCCCTCCTGCAGGCAAGTGTAGCACCGCAGTTTGTTAGTAGATGTGTTGGTGTCTCCTCTACCTCTTTGCAGAATCTTCTTTATGTGTCCATTTAGCTTGCAGTGTCCTGCTAAGAAGCCTATTAGGACTTATTCCTGCTTCCTGTGTCACATTCTCTAATTTCTTTGCGTCCAAAATTTGTTAAGAGATTCTTGGATTGCCTATGTTCAATGAGTAAATTCCAATGTTCCTTCATTTTCTTTTTGTCCTTCAGTCTGAGATACTTATTAATAGTGTGGGCTCCACTGCCACAGAAGGGTTCGGGTTTTGTCAGCGGTGAAGCAGCTCCTTGCTTGGCAAGGGTGTCCGCTTTTTCGTTGACTTCTAATCCGCCATGTTCCCTGGAACCCAGCAGAGGCTGACTTCGTTCTGCGTACCTATTATGCTTAATTTGGTTTTACACTTCAGCTCTATCTTTAACTACAATATTTGAGCTTAGTGCGTTGATAGCTATTTTCTTGTTACGCTTTATTCAGGTGGAGTTGAGTAAATCTCTCGACTGCGTGAATCTTAGCTTGGAAGATACCAGCGTGTCCCATGGGTTTTGAGTATTTGGTTCCAGGAAATTTCTGGACCGAATACCCCTCCCCCTGTACCTTCATGTGATCTAGATCCACCTATGTACCAAAGTATGGTGTCATTCTTGAAATTGTTTCCCTCTCGTTCCCATTCTTTTTTTGGTACCTAGATTTATCTGCACGTTTTGATAAATTCTTAGTAGTGGTTTACTGAAACATCCAGGAGATTTACGTCTGTAAAAATTACCCAAGCTCTTTACGTATTTTATTCCAGTTCTTTTCCCAGTAACCAATGCAGTCTGATATTTGAAATATTACATCGACATAAGGCTCACTTGGAATCACCCAAATGTGGAGTTGGACCAAACTTTCTTACTACCAAAGAATCCAATCAATCCAAGCCAAAATCCTTAGAACATTTGACCTCTATCCAACCTCTATTCACACAAACCTTCAGACCCCTTTTGTTCTCGAAACCGAAGTTGACACAAAATCTCTCATCCAAACTTCCTAGTCTTATACCTTTCATCCCGAACTCTTCCCGACAAACCTTCCATCACGTGAGACACACAGCCAACTCTGTGAACTAAAGGGAACATCCATCCTCTTATCACCCCGTACTAAAATCCTGTTCGATTGGTACATCTCCGCCAAATAAGAATATTCTTCTTCTCAATTCACTATGCAGATGCTAGTGTTCCTCAAGGCACACCGGGGGGGGGGAGCTAATGGTGTAGCCTTGAGTGTGTGCAAGACAGTCTGAAGCATAAGACGATTGGCACTGGGTGCGGCTTTTGAACGATTGCCATAGCGGCTGGTGGGCGATCAGCCACACATATGAACTGGTAAACCAGATCCTGTTTGTCCGTCTTTCTGAAAATATGGGGGAGTAGCATACCTTTGTTCCATTCTCTGTACTCCTCAAATATGAGGAGATTGGAGAAGACCTTTCAGAAAACAGAAGTCTAGTAAAATAGCCTTCAAGAAACCTCCAGGACCATCTATCACGTTTGTGAGATTGGTCCAAGAAATGGATCGGGACGAAATAACTTTCATCCTATTTACTACAACGCACGTCCTCTCCCAGTATATAATGTCGTCTACTATTCGCGACTTTGCATTGGCCAAAGACTCGGTTGAAGCTACCAAAGAATCCAGTCCCTCCAGTTGAAAATCCATGGAACAATTGCTCAAGCTCTCTACTGCTCATATTCACCCACACAGAACGTCAGCTCCCCTTGGTTCTCGAAACCGCTAGAGGTCAACACAGACGCTTTCATAATACTCTGGGCACCCTGGTTTAACACCTTTCAACCCGAACCCTTCCCGACAATCTTCTCAGCTAACGCGCCTGTGGCCTCGCGATTGTTTATTTCTCTGCTTTGATAAAAAGTGAGACTTTATTTTCCTTAAAATTAACGAAAGACGCATCTGTGTAGGTATAAATTATGTTTCGTGATAACAGAGTTTCAGGCACATGTGAAGCAGTTGGAGCGGAAATAAATGAAACAGGCGAATTAACACCGCGATTTCACACACGTTCGATTCGGACTAAGCTTTTTGTGCTGAAGTGATTTTCCTGTTGTACTTTCGCAAATTATCCTAACTGACAAAGCAAGACTTGTCCTGCCAGTCTGTAACTCGCCAAACTACAAGTACAACAATAAATCCTAGCATATTAAATGTGTACGAGTCAAATTCCTGTTAGTTTGTAACCGATCGATAATTTCTTTTTTGAAAGATGCGTGAAAATGGATGTAACACGGAAGTTTTCCTCCCACGTTGATTGAAATCGCCGTCACTCCAGGACTCCAGTCAGCCCAATCTATTCAATGTTTGACCCCTAGAAAAGCATCGAACATCGTAATTCGATCTAAGAAACGACACCTGCACTGCAGCAGTGAAGCTGACGATCCACCGGGCCCTTACATTACGATCAAATTACCATTGTCCAAATGAGAAAATAAAAAAGCACACCGAGAGGGGTGAATTCTCAGTGGCATTTTTCTTGCTTATTAACTCGGCAAAAGTCGGGTTCCTTTTGAGCCTTAATTAATTAAAAGTCACCACGGCATCTCTAGAAATACATTATTGCCTATTAGGGACAAAGGAAACTTTTAAAAAGTCCCATTGTTATTCAGTTTTGCGTGATTGTTCACACAGGAAAGTGGCTAATTTTTAATGTCGAGTTATCGGCGGGACGGTCAAAATCTAACCGCCAAATCAGGACTCATTAACCTAATGATAACTATTAGTTGGTCGCCTCTACACGGCATAGGGGTTGGCGATCCCATCTTTGTAAACTGCCAAACACATCATTTTTACTTCTTTTCTGGGCCTCACTTAATCCCATAAACCTATTACGTGGGGTTCCAGACACAAACTAATGGTGTAGCTTTGATTGTGTGGCAAGGAGTCTGAAGTATTAGTCGAGTGGCACTGGGTACGGCCCTTGAGCCATGCGCGGTTGATATAGCGACTGGTGGGCGATCAGTCACACATGCGAACTGCTAAACCAGATCCTATCTGTCTGAAAAGATGAGGAGTAGCATACTCAACTATAAGCAAGCAAAAAGCTATAAGAGCAATACCTAATAGCTATTAGGTTTGGATTCGTACGGGTTGAGTGGTGAGACTCCTGTAGGTTTCTGTAGGAGTTGTGGAGAGGAAACTAGGGCTTGATGCTGTCGTTCAAGCTGTTTACAAAATCACTGTCGAACGGCCCTGCTCCCTCTAGTGTTTGTTGGTCTTAAAGCCAAAGCCGGACACGACCCAGTTTGAAAGTTCTCAGTTGGAAAAGCTAGGGAATACGTCGAGAGGTTTGGTCAGAACTTGTTTCACCCTTTTGAGCTTCTGGGCGCACTGTCAGGGGCTTGGGAGATACTGATGTGTCCCATGGGTTCTGAGTATTTGGGTCCAGGAAATTTCTGGACCAAATACTCCTGCCCCTGTACCTTCTTGTGGTCTAGATCTACCTGTGTACCAAAGTATAGTGCCATTTTTGAAGGTGTTTCCCTCTCGTTCCCATTCTTTTTTTGGTACCTAGACTTATATGCACGTTTTGATTAAATTCTTAGTAGTGGCCTACTGAAACATCCAGGAGATATACGTTTGTAAAAATTACCCAAGCTCTTTACATATTATCCAGACAGACTTTCGGATTTTTGTCCTAGAATCTGCAAGAATATTGGCGATTTCATAAAACCCTGGACCCTCATCCCAACACCTTACTTCGAAATTTTCAGTCTAATTCCAGCCCATTAGGATTCTGGTGATATGGCTGTATCCTTTAACGTCCTTCAATTCCCCTCCTAAAATCCCTCTACTCCTACAGCTTTCTTTCCCATTCACTGAGCCAAAGTGTTCCGCAAGGCAGTATCCTTAATCCGATCCTACAATTCAATCGCAGAAATAATTCTACGGGACATTGGAAAAGCTACAGGAGTACGTCGAGAGGTCAGAACTTGTTACACCCCTTTGAGCTTCTCGGCGAACTGTCAAGTGCTAGATACTGGCCCTGCTTTCAGAAGGGGAAAGCAAGTGGGCAGAATCTTGTCTTACCATTACCTGCAACCTGATCCTAAAGTTAACCGGCAGACATTTGCACGTCATCAGTTGCTGTCTGAAGGGTACCTGGTTTTACACCACGTAGCTCTTTTTCTTTCATTCAGCAATATTAAGTACGATACAATGATACATTTCCATGAGAACTTTCTGCATATTTTTTATTCCATCTTTAGCATCCATGAACCGACGTTCTCCATTTGTTTACGTTAACATTGAAAAGATTTTTCCACTATGAAAGGGTCTGTGTCAATGGCCTCCGGAGGGTAAAACGAGGATTGCAGAGCTTTTATCCGCATCGTCAGTAAACTTTGAAAGGGGTGAATTCAATACGTAAAGAAACGCAGAGTTACAAAGCATCATTTGGGCGGTCTTTTACGATTCCTCCCGCAATCGCGGAATACTAAGGGCACAATCGAAGCTCTTGCTTCCACTTTCACTCAAAATGATGAAGCTTTTGTTAAAAAAAAAAAAATAATATGACAAGAGAACCATTATGTAATATTTATTGAAATCATGTTTTTTTAATTAGAAAAATCAAATAGAATAAGAAAATAGTTAGCAGTATTGCATTAAATGAGATTATATAGATATATAAGACGTCATAAGGCGCTATAATTAGGTCAAAATCCCATTTTGAAAAAAATCGTTATTTGTAATCACCCTTTTTAGCTATTAATGCCAATTTTTATGTCAAACAAAAACTAAACAGGAGAGTTTGGTTTCTCTGATGTCCGTTGTTCTACTTACAAATTGAAAACTCTTCTGAATTTTATCCAAATTCAATGTTATTACAACCGTGTGTGTGGTGATTAATGGCCTCGACACGCAAGAATGGCACAATTACACAGAAGACTGACACTTTGAGCCGTGAGGATGATCTCAATAAAGATCGGAACGATGACACGATAAAGAAAATGTTTTTCTAAAACCCTCATCACACCAGACCGCATCTCACGATTTCTAAATAAATATCGTTTAACGGTCTCTATTTACCGCACATAGCTCAAGTGGTTAGTGCAGCGGCATATTGAGCCGAAGGTCGTGGGTTCGAATTTCGCTCGTGACACTCACTTTTTCATTTCAACCAAAAACCTTATATAAAAAGTTTAATTAACTAAATTACTTTTCCCCCACTTTTCTGCCTAGTATGATTTATTTGTTTCATTCTTATTTTTATCGTTGTCTAAAACATAGGCTGAACGAAGAGATATTCAGCTTTACAACGGTTGTAATAATGTTGGTTTTTCATCATATTTGGAGGAGCTATGAATTTGTAAGTGGAAACACCGTTACATCGGCGATAAAAACGAAACTGCTCCGGATAATCCAGTCAAAACAGGCCTATTTTTATTGCAATGAAAATTTGTATTCATGGGTTTTAAAAGGTCTTTAAATGGAATCTGAATTGTATTTTTTTTTTCAAAACCAATATCTTTTTGGTATACTTTGTAGATAGGGTCATTCGGCATTTGGAACTTCTTATATATCAAATCTCATTTAATGCGATCCTGCTTATTATTTCCTTATCCTACGTAAAATAAATCGACTGATATTGATCCTGAATTGGACGGACAAAAAAGGTAGGAAAGATCTCTGCCTCCGGGGTTGACTGGAGAAAAATATGTTACCCGCTTAGAATCCTATCGGTTGAAAGTTAAACCAATTTTCCGTGACAAGGCTTTTCATTCGGTTATCGCTCAACAACAAAATTTGCTGAAATTATCCTGATAATTAATGACGAACAGAGTGAAGATTAATAGCACTTTTTAAACCGTTGGGGTGTTTTTTTCCACTTCGCATTAACTTCAAAACAGCCTGATGTAGACAAAAGTCAGCCGTGAATAGGCGTTGAAATACCTAAACAATTTAGTCTTTACCGTAAAAAGGGAAAAGAAAATGCCGACGAGTAAAGACCTTTTCCAGCATACTCAGTTTTGAATTAATGAACGTTTTTAATTTGATGGGAGGGGTTATTTTGTCTGGGAAATTTGCCCCCGAGGGGATTGGGTTTACGCGTTTCTTCCGCTTCCTTCCTCGATTCGATCAGTGCAGTCATTATCCTCAGAGTTAATTGGCACCTTAATTACGCAAAACCGCTTCAGTGTAAGGTTACTGGTTGCTATTAGCCCTTTGTCCCTGCCCTTCACGCGGCAACGGATCGCTGTCCGAGATAGACTACAAACGGAAATCAATCTTTAAATTTTGAAGCCCTTCGGCGCAGTACTAAGCATTTCAGACTCTCATAATGGGCCACGGCTTTTTAGAACACAATAAAAGCCCAGGGATTTTTATTTTTAACGGCTCGGTTCGAAAGAAAAGTGAAGTTCCGCCCAGGTTGGAGTAAATGTCCTCATCGGAACGGAATAATTTCATCGTCCTTCGATTTATCGACCCGCAAGGTCGTTAATTTTTCCTAACGCTGCAGAAATCAGGTAGTGTTTATTGTTTATTTCAAACATTTCCGCTTAGAACTCGGGCATCGAAGGAACTTTTAGGCCGGGATAGAAACAAACTGAGAACATTTTCTAAGCTGACATACGCTTTCAACTTTCTAGGAGCCGATTGTTTGTTGTTCTTATCGCTTGGAGGAGAGATGCCGGACGGGCAAATGGGAGAAATCGCACCGGGTTCACGAAGAATCACGGAACGCGGAACTGGTTTCAATTATACGCTCAAAGATGAAAAAAACGGACACTTGACCCTCCTAGGCATCGAGTAAATAAGCGATCGGATTTCGACTCGTAAAACAAAACCCTTTCTTCAACAACAGCGGTTTGAAGCTGTTCAACGCTTTTTGGAGGCGTCGAATGATGTCTAACGTCTCATGTCAGGAGAACGTGCTGGCCAATTCATTGCCGAGCGACAACGTTCGCTGCTCGCGATGCTCGGCTAATTGCCGGTTTCCTTGTCCGCTTCAAAGTGCACAAATATTTTTGAAGTAGCCGAATTGAAAGCGTCCACACATTCGGGAATCACCTGTACAGTACGGTTATCGACTGTAATCATCAATCAACACTTCTATTCATTTTTCTGTAAAAACTATTGCTAACTGGTATAGACGTATTAATGAAAGAACATCATAAAGTTGTTTCTGTAGATTAAGCTGTCTTAAAAAGGTTATTTGATAATTTACCAATGGGAACATCTTAAAATTATTTTTTTAACACTGGCTATTCATGGTGAACCAAGGTTTGGTGTCTTTGGAAATACTTTATTTGGAATAACTGGATCTTATTGAATTTTGTTGTGAGGGATATTTTGTGAATTTCATACCCATGTGTTTTCAGCATCGACAAACAATCAAAACAGTAAATTTTTTAAGTTTGATCATCCATAGATTAATATGGTTTTTATGTGTGGTGTTTTTTTAATCTTTAGTTAATGATTATTGCTCTCAACACGATACAAAGAATACCACATCTACACAGAAAACAAACACTTTGAGCCCTGAAGATGATCTCAATAAAGATCGAAACGTTGGCATGTTAAAGAAAATCTTTTCTAAAACCTACGTCACGCCAGACTGCATCTCACGATTTTCAAATAATCGTAGTTACTCTGGAATAAGCTACATAGGTTGTTGTTCATAATTAAAAAATTGAAAACTTGAACAAAATTTGTCAAAGAAGAATAATAACCTGCGTAGCTCTAACGTTACAAATTGTACAGTGAGGGAGTAAATTTGAAGGAATCGAAGTTGGCCCTTTGAAATAAATTTCTACTAGCGATTGACCATGGAAAAAAACCGACAACGATGGGTTAAAATGGATAGATTGTGATATGTCCATCATTTAAACGGAGGAAGCCAATCGGCCGAAAGCCAACTGGTCGAGGCAAAAAAAAAACACTTCATCCCTTGGCTTCGAGAACAATAAACTCAAAATTTACAACCCGCCCCGATAAATCCGTGACTTTGGAGGGAGAAAGGATTTTTTTTTTCAAAGGAGGAAAAGTCGATTTAATTGCAGGAGAGAAACAAGTCGGAAGGTTGAACCTGTGCCGGTCCGCGGAGGACCGGCAGGTGCGGCTAACTGTTGAACATCTGCCGGTCAGGTCGGTCCAAACCTCATCTCCACCTGAACCGGCGAAAAATTTCAATACAGCCGCTTTTATAAATCCTAAACCTCGAGGGGAAATCAGTCCGAGAATGCCAGACTCCCTCTCTCTGGAACGGACAGAGCGACATGCAGCCCAACAGGATCAAGCTCTAATCATCTCCAATCCAATATTGATTTAAATACAGACTTTTTTTTATTACAGTTTTATCTTGATCCACCTTTAAAACATCCGTTCAAAATAAAATAGTTTATTTAGACCAAAAATCGAGACGTTATATAACTTACAAGTCAGACGCTTTCCACATAAAAATTCTTAACGCCTCTGAAATTATACAAATTCGTCATTATTACAACTGTTATAAAGTTGAATTTCTACCTCACTCGATCATAAAATAATTATGTAGTTTTATTTCAATAGATACTACATGAACTGATTTATTATGTCAACTACGTTAAAATACTTTTTATATTTTTTTGACAACCAAGTTGATATCCGTTCTCTGCACCTAAGAAAGCCCCTGAATACCCATTTAAACAACAAAACCCGCAAAGATGGACGGATCAGAATGATCGCAAACCGGCCAAATTAAGGTATCAACGGCCCACAGACCACCAGAAATCGCATAATTGAAACACAGATACCTGGCAAAGTTAAAGTCCGTACAAAAACCAGCGAGGATAGACGGGCCAGAATAGTCGAAATCAATTACGAGTACATCAACCCCCCAACATAGATGTTAACATGTATAATTTATGACGTAGCAATTAAGCAAAAACAGAAACTAAATTGATATTCGTTCTCTGCACCCCAAAAAGCCCCTGAAAGCTTGATTGTACCTAGCATAATATTGTAAAACAAATAGTCATAGGATATTAACCGAGATTCATTTAGCACCAGGATCCCGGGGTTACAATAGTTAGTTATACATGGCCACTCTCAACACAACATACAAGAATGACACATCTACACGGAAAACAAATATTTTGAGCCCTGATGATGATCTCATCATTCATTGATTCATTCATTGATATGATATCAATTAAGATCGAAACGTTCGCACGATAGAAAAAATGTATTTCTAATACCTACGTCACACCAAACAGAACGATATCTAAATAATTATGTTTATATAGTTTATATTATAGTTATAGTTTTATCCGTTTACCCATAACGGCTGCCAATGAGTAACTTTTTCTACAATTCATTAGATTTCGTGGTCCGATTGATCAAATGACATCTTTCAATTAATTACTTTTTATGTAACGTCAGTGTCACGAGCTGGATTCGAACCCACGACCTTCGGCGAAATACGCCGCTGCAGGTATAGCTGAAGTGGTAGAGCAGCGACGTATCATCATTATATCTCAACTAAAAACCTTAATTAACTTAACACCAAGTTCTTGTTAAATTAAATAAAAAGAACTGTTCAACTCTTTTGCAACGTAAATACTATAATAGCATATTAAATAATTAATTATATTAATTATACAAAGATATATAAAACGTTTTTCCAATAACTATTATTGGTTCCATTCGATTGGCATTAATTCAATTATAATACATGGTCAAAAGTTAAATTTATCATTTCATTGTTTATTTTTTTTTAAATCCTGGAAAAAAATTAAAAGCATGAAGCGGTTCACTTAAAAATACTCATAAAGATCAAACAACTCCAATTAAATTTTAACCAAGGGTTATGAACTTAACAAACATGGTCCTAAAGAAAGAAGAAAACAATTTATTAAATAGAGGCTTAAAAATTCCAAAAAACGTAACTAGATAAAGCGAAGCTTTTATCTCTTGGTTCATCGGTTGATTGTAGTAAAATAAATACAAATGTAATATATAAACGTGCCGAAATAATTAAACCAAACAGGTCTACTGATAAAAAGTAACAGCAACGTTATTTTTAAAATGCGAAAAAGGGAACATTGGGTTGTCCGGAAAATAATGCAGGTTTTCTTTCTTTGTACACCTCTATATAATAAAATGTTTACGTTTGATGGATTATTCATTCTTACAAATGTCAAAACTATTTAATCCTCTTCAACACACAAACAAAAATGTTTATTTACTTCAATACCATTTTGTTACTTGGGAATAATTCAAAATTTCGTAAGATGATTCTCGCGCGATTTCGTTGTACGTGTGTAAACTTGTCGGAGCGGTGCCCAAACGGTCGGAAACATTAACGAATTCTGGGGGATGGCAGCGTGAGTGAAGAAGACAAAGACGGTCGGGAAAATATTTCCTTCTTTGATGATCCTGTACGTGCTACGGTCCCAAGAAAATCCCAACAAAACTGTTCGAGAAGCATCTTGCAGATATCGCTGACCACTTGGGAATTAGAAAGGTGATAAAGCTCGAAAGTTGGGTTCCTGTTGCATTAAACTGTCGAAGTTTGCGCTGCACTTCTTTGCCGAAACAAAAACTAACCTTTTCTCGATAGAGTTATTACTTGTGATGAAAAGTGGATTCTCTACGATATGAGCAGACGTTCAGGACAGGGTCTCGACAAAGGAGAAGTAGCACCATAAAGTCCAGTCCAAAGCCACCAACCCATGAAAGAAAGGTGATGGTGACTCGTTTGTGGGCTTCATTTAGGCTGATTTACTACAGTTCCTCGAATCATTGCTAAAATGTATCGTTCTCAAATTGAAGCAATGCATCAGAAATTAGCATTAATAAAGTCGTCTTTGGTCAATCGGAAAAGGCAGATGTTTTTACACAACGCTCGACACCCTGTCTGTCGTATGACAACACCAAAACAGTTAGATCTTGGTTATTAGCTTCTGCCTCAACCGTCCTATTTCCAGACCTAAAGAATTCCCAAATAATAACGATTGTAAAAAAATGACCCCACCTTAAAATTAAAAACTAGAGTTCAAAACGCTATAAAAAATTATGATTTTCTATTCACCGATGACCATTATGCCGTTAAAAAATCATACCAATGAACCCCAAACCTCAATGTGTATGGAACGGAAAAAATTGTAGCAAACGACAAGCTGTGAGTAACAGCCACCCATTGAAAAAAGTGAATGGGCATACTCACCCCACCTCTAGTATTTCCATTAAGTCTGGCATTACCGGTCAATTTTGATTGCTTATTCTCCGTGGGTGGTATGTCCTTGGGATCCTTGGGTCTATTGGATAGGTATTTCTGTTATATCGCAGCATTAATTGGCCGTTCTTTGATGATGATGGGTACTAGGAAGTAGGTGTATTTGTTCCCCTAGAACAGCCGCATTCTGGCTTATTGTGGTTTTCTACTGGGTACAATCGACTCTATCCATCTCCTAAGAAGTACATGGTCATTGACTGTCGTTTCTAATCCTTTCCCCGGGGTTTTTTTCTGTATCCCAGACTATGTCTTCATTAAGATGCCGCTTCGCATTCCAAGATGACAGCTGTATCTTCCTCTTTATTGTGAAACCTATAGTGTGGTCATCATTGAATGTACCCATGTTGTGTAGATGATTTCTCAGACGCGAGTGCCAATCTCTTCTGAGTTTAGTGCTCGCTAACTGTAACAGTTTGCCAGTCTTGGTGAAGGTTGTTTTAACACATGTGTCTAGCACCTCCACTGTTTATCCATTTCTTGTTTTGCCATTTTTAGATTCATTATGTGTTGGAGGAGCCTGTGTTTATTTTTGTTATCCCAAGAGGTTGAGGGCCTATAGACGGTATAGCAGACCTCCTCTGATCAGGATCAGGATGATTTAAGATTAGGTTGCTATGATTTCTCGAGTTTTGGATGTTTTGGGTGTATTCGTGTATCATTTTGGGCGAACTTGTGCGAAAGTTTCACGTGCTAGTGATTTTGTCTTCTTGGCTATCCGATTGTATGAGGATTTTTTGTCAGTGTCTCTTTTAATACTTTGGCATAAGTTTTTATGGCTTTTCAAGGCCGACAGACCTCTACATTCCTAATGGGTTTCATTGCTCGTATTTTGGGCTTGTACAGAAAACGCCCGATCCGGTTCGTTTGTTTTAAAGCCATCTGTACAACATACCATTATATAAGATTTTCTCCTGATTCTTCTTCTCTTTTGTAGTTGTTTCTAAGAATAGGTGTCTGATTTTATTAATTATTGCTGGCGACCGGAGCCTCCTTTTTCAAGTAAAGGTGATTTTTTATTTAATAAGAACAGAGGTAAGACCGATTGGAAAGAAAACATTCAGTATTCAGACATACCATACACCCTTCATCAGGTCTTTGAAACTTTAATTGCTAATTAAGAGTTTACCAATTTTTGAAACATCTATTGAACCTTAAAACTAAATTTAACTTTTCAAATCGTATTTTAAGGATTTTCATTTCTAGGTTGAATTGTTTTTGACTTAATCACACTAAGTTGACACCCTGTATAATTATAATTGAAGGATTGATCTATTAAAACATTTTTTAGTAAATAATAAGAACAAGCACGTAATTTGTGCTTTTTAGATTATTGTGTTTTACCTTCATGTTTCATTTAGGGTTTCTGTTCTTTAATCAATGTGAAACACACTCGCTAGGGCTTTTAACGTTTTCGATATTGTGTGGGACGATTTGTTTTTGTTTTCAACCCTGTCATTAAAAGGGTTCTTTCCATAATGAAAACATGTATATTATTTTACGGTGGGGGGGGGTATTAGCTGTTTTAAAGCCATTTCGAGCCCCGAGAGAAAAGGCACTAGTTCGTTTATCAAATTAAATCTGTGACAAACGCAATTATTTATCGATTAATTATCGAACGGTTGGAACGGACTTCAGCATCCGTTCGCTCACGTATTCAACCGAGATAAAATCGAATACGTAATAAAGAAGATTTCGTATCAAAGCTGGTAGGAAAACTGAAGAATCCCGTAGAAGACGAGCAGTAAATAATATGATCGATTTCCTCCTGGCTTAAAGCCCAAGGGGTTGTTTTGTATTTGAAGAAACGTCGAACAGGTGGACGGTATGAAAAAAGCGTCAATAAAGGGACCGAAGGGCTAACATGTGTATTGACCGGTTCTAGATTTTTATCATCCCCTAATATTCTTCTATCGAGGTCGGGGGAGAAAAAAAACCTTTGGAAGGTGTTAAGGTGGTTGCGATTATTTTTCTATTCGGTGTCGGTTTTGGAATTTAAAAATTCATCGCTCAGCGCCTCCCTTTGAGCCCTAACTCGTTAAAATAAAAGTCTCTTTTGATATTTAACCCGACCCAAGCGGCTGCGATAAGCACACAGGGCTTGACTCCCAAGAAGGGAGTTGAGAACAATAATTAATACTTCAGGCGTCCTTAAAGTTCGTCTCTTTCTCGAATACCTCTCGCCCTTCGTCTCAAGGGGTTTTATTTATTTATACCCTGAGTAGAAAAAAAAATCAGAAAGCATTTTTCCAAAATTTCACAATTAACAAAATCTGATTTTACACAATTATTACACTTTTAATTTATTTTTATCACCGTCTGGGAAAAGATAAACAAAATGATAATATCAGTGGCGAGAAACGTTATTATAATGTGACACGCTCTGTACTAATTAAGGGATTCGGCATTCTCGGGAAATCTCACCCTTCTTACTCGCATTTTTCGTGAAACTGTTCAGTATGTTATCTGTAATTATGTTACAGCACGCTTCAAATTAAAACGCCTACTCTGATGTAAAATTGTTTCGACTTTATGATATAGGACCTCTAATGTGAGTAAGCGCTGAGGAAGAGAAAACAAATACTTAAAGCAATGTGTCACATAATACCGCCATATAGAGCACTGATACTTTGATAAAACCAATACTGGCTAACCTAAATGTGATTAGTATATTTAATCAACACAAGATGCACTCCTTACACATTGATCACAAAATACTGGTTAACCTAATCATTAATTAATTAAAGTTTTTAGTTGAGATGAAAAAGTCAATGGCACGGGTGGGATTCGAACCTACGATCTTCTGTTTGATACGCCGCTGCTCTACCACTTGTGATACCGTGACCTCGATCCACCCGGATACTAACTTCCTATCTCAATAGTATGATTTTTTTGGCCTTATTATTTCAGGATTGGCCACAAGCAGGAGTGTCAAGAAAAGAAGGACGGGCGGAGCCGACTCGGCAGCAACGGACGAACCGGCGTATAAAGCGGGCTGATCCTTTTTTAAATAATACAATTTCAATTAATACGATCACTTTACGTACAGTGGTCTCTACAGAGACGTGGATAATAACCATTTACATCGAAATACTTATGGAAAAGTCCACGTCTCCTAGACCACCGGAGCTATACATGCTCAGCCCTCAATAGTATGACAGAACTATGAATATAATAACTATGAAATACACGCACAGTGAAGGTAGAAAGCCATATTTAAAAAATAATTTAATTAATTAAGTAATCGTTTTATATAAGGTTTTTGGTGAAAAATGAAAAAGCCAATGGCAAGAGCGGGATTCAAACGTCTATCCACTTGTTGATAGCTCAAGTGGTGGAGCAGCGGCGTATCAAGCCGAAGATCGTGAGTTCGAATCCCGCCCGTGCCATTGACGTTTTCATCTCAACTAAAAACCTTAATTAATTGTAATATATTAACTGGTCAAGCGAACCACGAAATTAGTGAATCTAACCATTAATGATGTTTATGGTTTACTGTATTAGTAACGTTTGGTCGACAGGAGGAACGATGATGATACTTTGATGAAAAACTACTGGCTAACCTAGCCGTGTGGATGTTTAATGTTTAATATATTAGTACGTTTGGTCGAACGAGTAGCCCTGTTGACTTTTTGATCAGAGTTTTTCACAATTTTGATACTTTTTGCACAAAGAACCCTTATATCGTACTAAAATATTAGTACGTTTGTGGACATGATGACTGTTACTAATACTTTGATCGAAAAGTACTTGTTAATCTAACCATCCATAATGATTATGGACGACTATATTAGTAAGTTTGGGGACAGGACGACTGTTGATGATGTTTTGATCAAAACACACTGGCTAACCTAACCGTGATATATGTACATTGTTTGCTGGATTAATACATTTAGTCGATCGAGTAACCATGTTGACTATTTATTTGATCACAGATCAAACAACTCTTACAAAACGTTTGACATTTAATTCTTGGAAAATATGTTCGATGTTTTGGAATTGGAAGCGGACACGAGTGGTTAATTGGCAAAAAGGAGTAACGAGCTTACTTTTTTGTTATTAAGAGAGTTAGGGCGCTCGTGGGTTGTAAAAGTTAGCAACTTTAGAAAGTCGAACGGAGAATAAATATGAGAATTGGAGACTAGCTTGACCGCAGATTCTTCCTTTGCGTCTTCCTGAGTTTGCACGTTTTCTTATAACGGAAGAAAATGAAAACGCGCTTTATCTTATGAAAAAGCATCAGAAATTTTTACTGCCTTTGATTTTACTGTTTTATCCAAGGTTAAATCTTTAATGAATGCATCATCCTATTAACGATGTATCCTAAATAGAAAATTGATGCTGAGGACGACAAACACCGCTGTACATTAATGAATTTCAGCGTGGGTAAGTTAATTGGACAATTCGTGTTAAACGATTCAGACAAAACGAAAACGAGAAAACGAGGGTTCTGACAGGCGTCCTAACAACCTCTTTATCGTTGCTATGGGTCTAGGATGTATAACACGGAACGCACGTAAAATTCTTGTTCGATAGTTAATGCTGTTAAAACTGGGCAAGGGGCAGAACATCTGTGTGAGTAACAAGGGTCGGATTTGGCCCGTGTATTCTTTTTGAAGCAAACGTTGGTCATCACAAAAGTCATTTAAGATTTGTAAAAGTTGGCGACGGTTGTTGACAGGGTGGATGAAAACTCATTTACGCAACACGTTCACTCTTTCAAGTTGGACGGGGAAAAGTTCAAACTACTCGTTTGTAGTTGCTTTTTGTTTTTGTAACCATTCTGGTGCAAAAAGTGTACAGCACTGTACATCAACAAAAAGAAGCTACCGATTTCAACTGAGGCCAGTACCTTCGCGAAGATATTAATGGGAACACTTTAGACATACGGAGTGGAACTGTGTGGTTCAGCTAAACCGTCCGACGTTCAGCGATCAGAATCCTTCCAATCAAACATCCTCAGACGACATAGGTTCTCACAGTGGCCTCGAAATTTGCATTGCTAGAAGTCCACACCCAACCCTATCTCCCAAGAGTTCTCATTAAACTCGTCGGCCTTCCAAATAGGTCAAAAAGAAGTGGTAATACTCCCATTGAGTGATACCATTGGCTGTTTCTGATGTGTCCTACAAGTGCAGTGATGGTCATTGTGTTACCAGATTTGACGTACAGAATGATATATTCAGCTCATTCAAACCCACCAATCAGCTCACAGAAAAATTCTCTCAGCTCTTTACAACATCACTAAACTCATTATCCACAATGACCTCAATACACGCTCCCTGTATGGAACCAAGCAATGGAACCCTTCAATTAACATAAATCTTATTGTGCATGTAATTGGAATCTTCTACGAGTTATATCATCCGAGAGGCACACATTGATACGTGAGAGCCATCGTGTGGCCTAATTTGACAAATGGAAAGGAACTGTGTACTCATCCAATATCCAGCGCATCCAATTCTGTAATTGTAATAAAAATAAATGATTGATTAAAAAATTAAATCATACGGCGAGTTGGAAATGCTATGAGTCAATTAAAAGTGGACGGTTTGGCAATTAACGGATCGAATTGCCAAATATTGTACTACTGGATAGTCTGACAAGCAGGAAGCAAAAAGATAGGGACTTGGCAAACACCCGTCATTTTCACAGCCTCCCCGACACTTGGATTGTTTATCCCTTATCTCATGTTTGATAATAGCCTAACTGCGCTATTTAGCCGAGATATACTGCCTAAAGTTACAGTTCAAGACGTCTTGGAAGAGTTTCTAAATTGGATATGACCCCCCCTCCCCCCGGAGACAGGATCACGCATGAAATATCAAAGGAAAACTCTGGAGCAATCAGAACAGTCTCGGTGTTTCCCTTTAGAAAACCGTCCCTCGAAAGTGTATTACACTCCGGTATTATTGGATGGATGATAAATTACACCTAGAACTGGCTTGGCAAAGCAACTAGTACGTATTACTTATGTCCCGAGGTTTGGCCATCCATAAACGTCTAACCCCTTTTCCAGATTTGATAATATAAACCAAGATTTTTCCCAAAATTGAACGAAATTTTCATTTTATATTATAGATTATTTAAGAAGAAAATCCACGGAAAATCATCTTCCTACGAAGTCAATTTAGATTATGAGATTTATATACGGAGTAAACGATAGCAAAATTATGCTATATCCCCCACAGTAGTTTTTCATTGAACACAAACATTAAATATTCTTGAAAATCGTCAATATTAAAAGGAAATTTAATAAATCTTGGATTGGAACTAGAAAAGAGGTTCATTGGCTAGACTATCATAAGTGGATAGTTTAAAAAAACAGAAATCTTTTCATCCTCTGCACTACTTGTTTTTACACAACGTAACGTTCACCTACTCGAAATTCCAAATGCTGTGCCGAAATTCGAACCCAGAACCTCTCTAGGGTGGCAAATAAAAGCTGGACATTCCATGGTCATTTTTTTGTTGTAATAGTCTACATATTCTAAATGTATTTTATTATATAATCTATAAGATTATAAAACCCCTTTTTTTAATGATTAACTATAGAAATGGTATTTTAAATTCTGTGGAAGTGTGTATTAAAAACAAAATTATTGTAAAAAATACATAAAAGTTCTTGTTTGTATTACAGAGTGTCGGCTAAAAACCCAGGCCCGACGGTAAAAATAACTTGAGAAAAATTACGATTAAACTTTCTCCGGGCCGAATGAATAATTCAGATGGAAGCTGTTAGGTAAAGGGCACCGTTAAAACCCCAGGGTAAAAATATAATTAACGCAAGGGGGGTTGTAGATACAAGGAGCATATCGAGCAACATAAATGAAAAGGAAACGTCTGAAGATAATCCTGTTTTAATTTATCTGTTAAGTGCGAGTAATTCCATAATAAAATTAGGATGCATGCAATATAAGAGATAAGTTAAAAACCGATATTTATGGAAATTGTTTTGTGATAGTTCAAAAAAGACACCCTTCCCTTTAACCCCTAGGAGCCGAGATTTTTATAAATAAATTCACCTAATTTGTTTATTGGATTTCTGTATTTTGCATGCAGTTCAAGGTTTTTATAGTAAGCTACCAAACCAAGTAAGTGTATTTTTTTTAAATTTTATTATATTTTTATAAAGCGAGAATCATAATAAATATTTATATATTTTTATTCGTTTTCTGAATTTTTGTGAAAATCATTTATATATATATATATATATCCTCCTTATATATATATATATATATG
>CM077101.1:35103902-35135154 GCA_039619505.1 Cimex hemipterus
GAGTGAGAGAGAGTGAGAGAGAGAGAGAGAGAGAGAGAGAGAGAGAGAGAGAGAGAGAGAAAGGAAAGGATAAGAAAGACAGAGAGTGCGAGTTTGCAAGAGAAAAAATATAGAAAGACGGAGAGGGGAAAAATAGAAAGAGCATAAGATAGAGAGAAAGATTGATAAAGGACAAGAAAAACAGAGGAAGTGAGCTAGAGAAAGAAAATGCTAAAGAGGGAATATTTGAGGGAGAGGGAAAGGAAGAAGGAGAAGGAGAGAGAGAGAGAGAGAGAGAGTGAGAGGGCGGGAGGGAGAGAGAGAAAGAGTAGTAGAAAGAGAAAAGGTGTGAGAATGAGAGTAAGACAATGAGAGAAGAAGTGAGAAAGAATGGTATATAAAAAGTAATAAGAAGAGAGCGAATGAGTGAGTCAGAATGCAAGAGAGTGAACGAGAAATATACAGAGAGAGGGGGACGGAAAAATGAGGAGAAAGAGAGAGAGAGAGAGAGAGAGAGAGAGAGAGAGAGACAGACAGACAGACAGACAGACAGACAGACAGAAAGAGACAGACAGAATGAGAGAATGTATCATACCAGCTCTTACGTTTTTAATGCTTTAAAGCAAAGGTTAATTTGAAGTTTAAAAATTTTAATTTGAAATTAAAAAAGGTTAATTATACGGGAAACGGGTTAAATTTGGCCAAACAAATCTTACCTTACGCAACACAACAGACGTTCAAAATATTTTGTCCGTAAGTCTCGCTCCACTCTTGGGCATTTATTTCGCAGGAATTGCCCATCAATAATAAATTTGAGTTACGTAAAACAAGAAAGAGATATACAATTTTTTTCCTGTAAAAACATAAGGTCAAATACTTCTCACAAGGTACCAGGATACTACTGAATAATGGATCATATAAAGAATTAATACATTTTAATATCTTGTTAATATATCTATATGAAATTTACATTTTTCGAGGATATCCTCCCCCGTCACTCGTAGGAATAACAGGATTGACAAAATATGACACCGGCTTCGAACCAATTAGTCCAAGATATTTTGCAATTTCGGTCACGACCCATCTGGCGCTTTCATGGCTAAGGAAAAATCTACCCACATAAAATTGTAATTAAATGGCTAAAGGGCAGTTTCTCATTTTTAGAATCCTAATCCACCAATTAAGTATTCTGCTCATTAAGAAAACACTTGGTGAAAAATAAGGCCAAAGTAAAAGAAAAAAATGTTGAAGTGAAACAAATAAAACAATTTAAAAAATTGAATAAGGAAGCCGTTTTTAATGTAAATAAAGACATGTTTCTAAAACAAAATAAATTTCAGACCATCGTTAATTAATCAAAAAGATTAAATAAAGCTCAGTGATTAAGGAAAGATTTTTTGTCAGCCAACACGCAGAACAGCAACAGTTGCGAGAACCAGTGCTTTACGAACGCCTTGCCATATTAATTATCTTATTTTCCACTCCCGCTCCACCAGGGAACATAATACAGATCATAATAACATAATATTTTGCAAACAAAAACCAGTCCTGGTGATCTCAGCCGATTCGTCACGTTAAACTGACTTAGCACTTCGGAAAATAAGTTGTTGAATTTTTTAAAAACTACCAACGAAAGTCGTTGAAAATATACTTTTTTTTATTAAAGTTTTCTTTTTAGCCAAAAGGTAATAAGTTAGATTATAATATTTTTCAATGTTTAAACTTGTCAGCCAGCCGGCCACGGTTAAAAAATAGTAGCAGGTAACAAGTAAATCTCTTACTTTTTTAAAAAAGCTAATGAAATGTGTCTTTTTCAGATTTTAGCAGTGAGCTGATCTGAAAACGAAGGGTTTAAAAAAATTTACATTTTATTTTTTTAGGTTAGGAACAGGTTAGGTTATATAGGTAGGGTTAAGGTTAGTATTAGCGATGAGGTAGGTTAGGTAGATAGCGTTAAGTTTTGTCTATGTAGCGTTAACGTTAGGGTTAGGGACGGGTTTAGGTTAGAGTTAAGGACGAGTATACATTTTTATTTCTTTTAACTCAGCATGCCCCACATTATTGTATTACATACAATTAGCATAAGACGTTAATTATATAATTAATTAACAAATAGTTAATACAGATAAAGAGAATCATTTGAAACATCAATAAGCAATCAAGTTCTAAAAAGTCGGGACACCACAACCTCTAGAAGTCGAATTTCTATTTGATTTCTTCAATATTCCTCTTTTTCCCCTGTGGTTTTCAACGGATGTCTTCTCCGTAGGTCAGAATAATTTCATCCTCCATTACACGAAATTCCTACAGTTATGCCTTTTCTTTTCAGTACGTACCATAATGATTATGAAGTGAAATGAATAATTGTAAGAGTGAAGGAGGACTTAAAATCAGTTCGTTCCTGGGCCTCTGAGCGTAAGTTTAATTTGAACAAAGAAAATACCCAAGGCTATTGTGCCTGTATCCAGTTCTGTCCTCTGAAAACTCGGGATTGTCCATGTCCACCATGCTTCATGATTTCCCTAGTTTTCCATCCTCCATCAGTTCGCTCGAGAACCTTCGAGACCTTTGCTTAGTACCCAGAAACTCTTTCTTTCCTCCAAAATTCTCCCCCGCTTTGGAAGTGATGAACTCACTGGTGAGCTTGAAGATAAGTTTAAACGTCTAATGAATCGCTTTCGGCTCCTCAAGGACGTACCATATGACTGACAGTACTTTGACTTGCAGTAGTTATACCCTTCCTTCCACAACCTTCCTTGTCTTATTCTTCTATCAAATGATCTCTTACCTTATAATCTCTATGCCCATAACCAAAAATCTACTGCAGTCAGCCGTTCCATCCTCATCCGTGACTCCAACATACGGAAATCTCTTCCTCGTTCAATCCGTTTGACTCATCCCTTTTCACATGCCCTTCAACTTGGCACCGATGATTTTTAATTGACCCTTTAGTTTTGTAGCTGACGTCTTTGAATAGCCTTATCAGGCTTGAATCTCTGTAAGAAGTTTCAATGGGGCATTAAGACTCAGATTACAGTTTATGTTTTAATTTCAATTTTTCGCCTAACTTGTTTTAAGATAAAAATCGTGTACCTTATTGATTTGGTGTGACCTTGTCGTCAGAGTTAGGGTTAGTTTAAGTAGGGTTCAGATTATGATTAGGTTAAGTTAATCCATTTAGTTATGAGCATTAGTTGGATTAAGGTTAAGTTAAGTAGGGTGAGATCGGGCTAGATTCGGTTAGGTAAGGTCAATGTTAGGAATGTGTTAGGTTACGTGAGATAGGATTAGGTAAGCGCGAGTTTTCTAAGTTTTTTATTCGTTTTATTCCATTGCAGAATAAATAAAAGGAACATTATTGTTCTAAATACTTAGATCTCTTGATTTTTATTTACAACATGGCGCCGAAAAATTATAAATCCCACTTTAAATTTAATCTCCATAGTTAAGTATTTTCGCATTATTTGTATATATTTTTGTATAAGGACGTCTTTGACGTCTTATCAGGTTTGCATCTCTATAAATAAGTGGTATTTATTACAATTATTACATAATTTAGATAAAAATCGGGTACTTACACCTTATACTTCTGGTGTGAACCTAGCCTAAAGGTTAGGGTTACATTTAGGCTTAAGTAGCCCATTTTTAAGTATCTTTTATACTTTCTCAGCTTCAGGTACTGAGTGAGAAAAACATGGAATTAAAAGTATACCTAATGGTTCTTGTACGCTGCTTAAGTTATATAATCGCTATGTTAAGTAGGGTTAGGGACGGTTTAAGTTAAGGTTAGAAATGTGTTAAGGTTAGTTTACATATTAGTTTTATTCTATTAAAAATTAAAGAAAATGATTGTTTTTGTCCTAAATACTCACAAATCTAGATTTCTTAGTAGTTTCATGTGTTCTAATTCTCACTGATGTGGTATGATTTTTCGATGCCATTTCGGTAATAAGTTCATCTATGCTGGATAGATTAAAAAGCCATTTATTTTCTTTGATTTATTACATTTAATCTAACAATTTAATCCTAGTTAACTTGGCACTGAAATTCTGATTTGAAAGAATTATTTTGTCAATACTGGCCATCTTTGTCAAAAAAAAAAAAAAAAAAATCGATCTATATTGTTTGACGTTTAAAGCATATGATATGTCTGTTGAGCTATCATGGGAGTATTTGATATGATTTAAGTTAAATGGTCACATTCCTCTTGTGTGCTTGATTTTATGTCAACATTTTAATTATTATACATTGACAAACAATAATTAAATTTTAGGACATGTTAACTGATTCTGTGCAAAATTAATATCGATAGGCATAGTTCGAGTCGTCATTTTTAGTTACGGCTTATCGTTTGTCCCTTATATTGGCACGTTTCCCGTTTAAGTTCCCCGACTTTTCCCGAAAGGGGCACCCACGATAGATTTGGGCGGTACGACAACTCGACCCGCTGGGAAATTTATTGCGATTTTCATGCATTGCACGACTTGGTAATGAAAAACTGTCTGGGGAAAATATCGATCGCTCTTGTCAATTTATTGCTCCCTCGCAGGATCCTTCTGTCTGTCTAAAGGCGGGTCCAGGCGAGTGAGTGTAACGTGTAATACAAAATTACGTGTAATTTAGAGTGAACAGTGTGGACGGCAAACGAACTCAAAGCGATCATGTAACGCGAATCTTGAAGATGGGGCTCTTCCCCTCAGTTGCTACGAACATGCCGAATAGGAAGGTCGTGATAGCTGGTGCTGCTTTTATTTATACGTATTTATTATGCAGTGAAGTCCGGAAGAAACGTTTTGCGCGTCGATGGTGGAAACTCTTCTTTACGTTCCCTCTTTCCCTTCGATGAGAAGCAAGCAAACCAATAATTTTGTTCTTGCATTCTTCGACTTCTCTCCCCAATGAAAGGGCAGTTTCACTCCATGCATCGTTTTTCAGTTTCTGTTTGAAATAATACGTTTTTTTAGGATTCCAAATATCCGGTTTTCCGTGGTATAAACCAATAAGTTCAAGCGACTGTTCGTCACTCTACATCATGAACGTCCACACGGTCGAATGGTGTCGCGAGCGTTACATGTAATGCTCGTAGTAGCGTCCACACAAAGAATTCGCCTTGCATTACGCGTTACGATACGTGTTACATTACACTCGTTTGGACGCGGCTTAGACAACATAGTCCAGCATAAAAGTTTTGACTTACAAATCATAACACTGATTATTTTGCAGAAGTGGTTTCCGATAGCACTTTAGCTATTTGGTTCAAAGGGTAAAAAAGCAAACAGGCCACCGGCGACAAATTTTTTATAGTAGGAAATTAAATATATAATTGCCAAAGAATTTCTAAGAGAAACTATCAAGATTTGCACACAATAGATAAAGTTGACAAGAAGTTTTATTGTATGGATCTCAGCTTGGAATACTGCCTTAGAAAAGGATCAAGTTAAAAACTCATACTCATTGAACTTCTTAGCTGAAGTTAGGTTAAATCCTTTTTAAAAAGATAGTTCCTACTCACAGTAAGTTGTTTTCAACAATCCGAATTTCGAGCCTTTTCATCATCAGGTTGAAGGACTTATACAACCACATCTCTCGACATGAATTGCCAAAGTTCCAATTAGGAGCTGATCTTTTTAATAACGCTCAATTTGAAGTTAGGTTATGTTGGTAGGGTTAGTTTGTTATCAGTAGAGATAGGGGCATGCTAGATTAGATTAGGGAACGGGTTATGTATATTAGGTAGGGGTAGGGATGGGCTAGATTACATTAGGTATGGTTAGAGATTTGATATGTATGTTAAATAGGATTAAGGGATGTACTGGGTTAAGTAGGGGTAGGAACACGTTATGCATGTCAAGTAGGTTAGGAAAGGCTAGATTAGATTAGGGAATGGGTTATGTATGTTAGATAAGGTTAAGGTTAAGATTAGGGATAGGTTAAATTAGGATATGTAAAGTTAGGAATGGGTTATTTGTGTTACGTTATGTTTTGATGGGCTAGATTTGGTTTGGGAATGGGTAGGGTTAAAGTTAGAAATGGGTTTTCATAGGGTTAGGAACGGGTTAACTAGGACCTAGTTAGGTTAAATAGTTTTGGTTACCTGTGTTTAAGGTTAGGATGTGAGACAGGCTAGATTAGGTTAGAGAGGGGTATAGGTAAATGAAGCATGAGTTTTCAATGTTATTCTATTCGTTTTATTCCAATGAAGGTTAACTAAATAAAATTATCATTCTAAGTACTCGCATCTCCTGATTTCTATTTACAACTTGGCATGGAAATGTTATTTGCCCCTTTAGTTTAATCTCCATAATTGAGTATTTTTACTTTGCATATATTTTGATCATAATATGATTGATGAACACTTGCAACTCTTTGCATCACAACCACTCTGATGTTATCTTTCTATTAAACATGAATACACTTTGATCATACAATAAATACATTTAGTGATATTTAACTACTAGTTAGAAGTTGGACCTTGGTGAGACGACCTGGGCTATCAACAGTTAGTCCCATAGAGAAATTAAATGTGATTTATATACTGAACAACACTTATTTCCTTATGAAAAAACAATGGGTTACTCTGAATGTCAACTAATGTCAGCGATCGAACAGGTACTCTAAGTGAATTACACATGCAAGACAAACATATAACAAAACAAGACTAATTACACTTAGGTTCAGGGCTAAAATAAATTAAAAATTGGAACTCTGGTTGGGTGAACTATGAAAATTTACCTACTCGCGAAGTATAACAATGCATTGCAGTATGTGAACTCTTCGAAGGCCTTTCGTGCAAAGTGTGTATTTATTTTATTTTTTCCTTGCTTTGAAAAAACGATACTGGTTAATAATAGACGAAATAACAAATATATTTATTAATAATTTTTTAAAAAAGGTGCAACATACACAACAAATAAATAACCAATAAATATTAAACATATATACATTTAAACATATAGTTTAAATCAAAGGCAGTAATGGATAATATTAAATTGTATTTTTAAATACTATATTGACAAAATTGATCACTAAAAAAGATATACTTCTCTTATTAGCCTGAACACAATCTTCATGACACTGACTTGAACTTTACATAAACCTGCTTTTAAACAATATTTTTAATAATAACAAAAAGAATAATAATTATAATTGAAATGATTTAAATTGTTTACACAGAAAAGGTAAAAAGTGAAAATCAATCATGAAAGTTAACTAATTCAATGACCATCTTTAAAACAAGAATTTCGGACACTGATCCAATATTGTTAAACATTCATATTTTGAATAGCCTGGATACCAAACAAATTAAAGAAACTCAAATGACCAGAGGAATAAAGTTAGAAACGAGATTCAAAATTGAGTTTTTGACGAGCTTCACAAAGTAGGGATATACTATGACATGCCTATTATAAATAAACTCAAACAGATGATATTGTTTTCGTGTCAGACATTTTAATTATCCGTTATTTCTTTTCATTTAAATAATTTATTTTTATATTACAATGGAAGACAAACAGCTTAGATAAATCACATGATATTTACTATTATAAAAATAGGTTTATATAAAAGTTCTAAAAAAAAGGAAAGAGAATAGAAATCTTGCAAAACTCAAATTACACAATTAAACAACTATGCCATCATGACATCAAATCAGGGCATGCATAATAAATTAAATACATTCCATTACAAAAATAATAAAAGATATAAACCAACTTAAATATATATCCAAAATCCAAGTCTGAACATTTTTGTTTGTTAAAGAAATGGAAGTTTAAATTCTTTATAAAACAACTTCTGAATTTTTTCTAACAAAATAAATTTTTTACCTATGTAAACAACGTTAAAAATCATGTGTCTAAAATGAAAACCGAAAACCAACTCTTATTTCAAAAAATAATCCTAAAAAAAAGTGTATCAAAAATTGCAAGATGCTAATTCACAGCACAAATTGTTTAATAAAATAAATTAAGACTATTTATACACAGCTTCGGCCAAGACTAGTAAGTGTGTATATAATCCCAATTATCAATTATCAATTTTGATTACATAAATTTAAATTCATTAGACGATGAATATCAGACTTGGACCAAATGGTTATAATACAATACAATAAAATTAAAATAATAACAATAAAATATAGCAGTGCATCACCAGCTCACTTATCATGCTAAGTTTTATTCTGGATATTATTTTAATTAATTTATTACATTAACACTTATATAAATATTATTCTGGTACAAAAATAGTTGCTTATTTCATTTATATGTTTCTTTCATTTAGGAAATTTAACAGGAGATCAATTCAGGACAACAAATACTGTCGTAAAGATTTACATGACAAAATTTGCACAATTTAAAAAAAATATATAGAGATGGTACTGTTCTAGCTGCAAAAAATGTAACCAACTTATAAATGGGCAATTGTAACCGACTTACAAATCAGCTGGTAAATCCTTACAATGTAACACCTTGTAAAACATTATTGTTAGTCCAAAATTTTTCTTCCTCTCATCACAATATGTTCAAACAAGTATTTGACATCATTCCTGACAATCTATACGGTTACTCCTGCTTCCCCTAATATATCAGAGAGCCTCTGTAAGTGCCTTTGTAATGAATTCTGATCCTCAGAATCTGTGTACGTCCGGCATATGAGATGAAAAGCGTTGGTGTATTCTGTTTTTGTGTAAACTGGCCCCTTCTCCAGGACTTCATTCAAGATTTCCTGTAACAAATTTTTTGAGGGTTTTTATTTTAAAATGGATGCACAATTTTTTTGCATGACCATTTTTGGGTCTCATTACTAGAGAGTGCACAAGGGTTGGGTTAGGTTTCATTGATTTTGATTAGGGTTATAGATGGGTTAAATTTTGTCCAAGATTTATTAGATTTTATTTAATATTATTTAGCATTACAAGTGTTTTGAGTTGGGTTAGGTTAGGGTACAGGTTAGATCAGGATCTTTAAAACTGAGGAACATCGTAGATTTACTAACAAAACTGACTGGTCCTTGAAGACAATTAGTCTTATTCGATTTAAATATTTTTTTTAACATATGTTTTTATGCTGGTTGCACAAATTGTTTGTATCTATGATTTCTCGTTACCAGAGTGTGAATGGGTGAGGTTAGGTAATGGTAGGTAGGCGTGGGCTGGATTTCATTACATTGGGTTAAGTTAGGTAAGAAATGATTAGGTTATGTAGGGTTAGTTTATAGAAGGAGATTGGGTTAAGTTAGGTAAGAAATGATTAGGTTATGTAGGGTTAGTTTATAGAAGGAGATGAGATAGATTGGATTGGGGTCTTTAAGGCTAAATAACACCACAGATTTACTATTCAAATTTGACTGAGCTTCAAACACAATTAGTGTTGTTAGCCTAAAGAGTTTTTTTTTTTAATTTATTTTAATATATATTTTACGCTTGCATAATTTTTTTCTTATCTTATTAAAGAGAAGTGCACATGAGTAAAGCTTGGGTAAAGTCAGATTAGAAATGATTAGGTGTAGATTAGGGATGGAGACGGGGTACACACATGTTGGTTATTCTGTGTGTGTTTGTGTTACGTGTACTTTGGGTTTTTACATCAAATTTAAAAATACCTCTGGAGATAGGAAAAACAACTGGAAATATCTTCTTGCGTGGTCTAAAGCTAAATCTCTGGTCATGGTGATATTGCTTAAGGTTTGCTGGAGCGTAAATATGTTTCTACACATTTTGTGAATAGCTCCTTCATCTATTGTCTCCATATGCTGGGTAGCGCTCATTATGATCTTAGCTATCAGATGTCCAAGCCCTTCAAATATGTACTAAAAAATATATATGTTAATAAATAAATTAAACCTTTATAAATTCAACAATAATTTTAAAAAATAAATAAATGCCTACTTTTATTTTTCTAGACTGAAGACAGGAAGACAACGCTTCATCGATTGAGACTAAAACACGGCTGAGATCAAGGACCCGTGGATCTGGATCTTGAGAGGTCCCGTTCATTTTGCTAGAATGCCAATTTCTAGGTAATAAGTAATGGAAGCACTGAACTCGTATCTACAAAGAAATAATTTTGTTCGCTATGCTTACATGCTAAATTGAAAATAAATGATTTGATTAATGAAAATACCTCTAAATGCAACATTAACAAACACGTGTTGGCAAGTTCTTCAAATTCATGAGACAGGTTATTCAAAGAAGTTGTGAATAGTGCTAATGTATTTGTATTATTGTCATTAGCATTGCCCATGGCCTTTTTCAATCGCCCGTTTATCTGTAGAACTCTCCAAGCAAACCAATCCTATAAAAAAATTAAACATTATTTGAAATATTTGTATGCCAAAAGGAAAATATACCTACAAAAATATTGGAACATGAAATAAGCTTTATATTTTTTATGAAATTGATTTAATTTTGTACAGGGAGATTTAAAAGAATGCCAAAGATCATTTTACAATACTTGCACTCGTCATACCAATAGACAAATGACCATCTCAAAATTTACTAACCATGCTTTCCTGGAGCAGTGACAGGCATTTTAATTGGAATGGGTCTGATATAATTTCATGAGGTCCAATCCCGCCTTCTGCTAAATTCGCCATAAGAATTTCAGCTTCTTTGATATTTCTTTGCCTGACTTCTTCAGGGCTCTCTTCTTCACCTGTATCTTCTCTTTTTAAAGGTCGGCCAGTTCTCTGGAGAGGCTTCTGAGCTTGCAAATCAAGCCAGTTTGGTAACGATCTGAATCAAAATATCAAAACAGTTAAGAAAAAGCAATGCAAAATTTAAGAGGCAAACCAAAAAAGTTAAAAATTGATTGTTTTTAATTTTTGTATTTATTAAATTTAAAAGTAAAAAATATTTATTAAAGCCTTTTAAGTCATTATATTCCATCATACACTTAACCTTACCTAACCTACAACTAATCTCAATCCTGTACTGTAACTTTAGCTGTACCTGCCATACTTAACACGTCTCTAGCGCAGACACTAACATCAACCTTAACATCATCACAAACACTAATCCTAACCCTAACCTAATGTTTGTCATATAGGTACCCTACCTTAACTGTCGTACCTATCTCTATAATACCATACGTAATCTAAGCTTATCTTACCTAACCCATAGCTGAAATAACACTAATTCGTACTCTCTCTTTCTCTGATTTAACCTGTCACTAAAACTTATACTAATCCTAAATCAAACCTATCATAAACACTAATCCTAACTCTAACCCTACTCATTTTAACTTAATGTAATTCTAGTTAATCATATTTAAACTACCATATCCTAATCTTAAACCTTGCACACCATAACCAAAAATCATTTTAAAATCTAACCAATGTCAGAGTTGATTATGTTACAAAAGTAGGATGAAGATTAAGGGGAAAATGTTTCAAACATCGAAAAAAGTAAAAACTTAAGTAGAAAATATATTTAAAGCAAATTTGAAGGAGTTATAGTGTTAGGAAATTGAGTAGCTTGCCGAGATGGTAATTGGCTTAATGACATTGCATTCAATGAACTATAAATTTAAAATACAATCATTCAAAATATAAAGATTAAGCTTAAAGCAGTAATGTTTACTCTATAAATAATTTGGATAAATTCTTACTTTAAAAACCTGCTAATGTCCTCATCTTTCAACCATGATACACTGCATAGCCTTTTATCTTCTGGCTCAGGCTGAACCATACCTCTGTAAGCAGCATAGCAAGTTTCAGTGTACCCTTTTATTAAACTGACAAGTATTTCCAAAACTTCTTCTTTGTGTAATGGCAAGTTTTCGAGAAGTGTTTCCAATTCTTTGACGGCATTGCTTACTTGGACCGTGCTCTGAAATTGAAACAAAAAAATTATTATTTTCTCGACAGATGGTTTATTATACATACTTGTAGTAGTGGTCTGACGAGTGCCATGTCAACAGTATCCTGCGATGAGGTTGGTGTTCGCCAGGCATCTGAGGATTTTGTAGCACTTTCAATTTTCAATAATATCCTTTGGTGTTCTCTACTAATAAAAACTTCACGGATGTAATCATTTACAAACCTATTCAACTTGCAAGGGACCCTGGCAATTTAAAAGGATTATTTTTTATTGATATTTTCTTTATTACAAAAATTGTTCTGTTTAGTTAACTGACCCGGATTCGGTACCAACAGCTTGTTCGATTTCTTCGATAAATTTTTGTAGAGAGGTGAATATTATTGTAATATTCATTGGGTCTGGCGAGCAAACGAGAACTTTGTCCTTCTTCTTACTTTCTGAAAAAGACTAGACAAAAACATGTCATATTAATGTCATTATTTTCAGTTTTGTACTTTCCTGTACAACAAGGAGCTACCAATTCCCATACAAGTAAGATGTTAGGATAGTTGGGGGGGGGGGGGATACGTCCATAATAAGCAAAATCCAAGAGCTAAGGGAAAGAGCACCTCCACAGACCCATTAATCAGAAAGATACAAGAACAACTGACAAGGATCAATTTTAGTATAATAATTGGGAAGGAAGGAGCAGATAAGACAGCCAAGCTTGGCACATATTTAAAAAACAATGGTCAGTTATTGCTGTTTCATTTAATTGTGAGGCTTGCTGAACCCTGCCAAATGTCAGATGCTTGTCGAAATCTTCAGAGGTCGGTTTTAACTAAAAATTGTGAGCAGTCCTTCAAAACAACTTAATAAACTATCAATTTTATCCTGATTTTTCAACAATTTCAAGTTTATTTTTCAGATTTTGAAATGTTCTATTGCTTCCTTCTGGATTATTTTTCAGCTAATCCGAACAGGGCTCAGTCCCAATCAATTTGAACTATTTATACTGTATATTAAAATTATCTTAAATTAATACCAAGTCCCCTGATTGCAAAGGCTGGAATTAGAAGGAAAACGTCGTCCTAGATAGTGCATAGATCACATCAGGATCACACATAGGCACCTCCTATCAAAGGTGAGACCGCTGCTTATTGTATATAGAAATTATCACTGTAGAACACACAATAACCTATTTCTAACATCAATCCTAATTCTAACCTGATGTTACTTAGGATAGGTACCCTAACCCTACCTGCCACAACCTAAGTATACACTACCCTACCTAATCCTACTTAACATTTCACTGTTATGACACTAATTCTTACCCTAATAAAACCCATCACAAACACAAACACTAACTCTAACTCTAACCTAATTTAATTCTATCTAACAGCCCACAAACATATCCCTGTTTCAATAAAACTAGAACTCATGCGTAAATAAATGAGACATACGTTGTAAGACTGTATATATTAGCTTTAGCAGAAAAAACCTTTCTTATATGTATCAAGTACTAAGCAAATTTAATTTATTAGGAAATCTCACAATATATATTTTTATTATACATATAAAGTATTTTGGGTTTATTAAACTGTCAAGTAATTCCTGTATTTATACAGGAGCGCTTAACGTTCAACTACCCACTGGGTGTTGCAGATGAGGGATCAAACCGCTTTACATTACAGGTTTCATACCATTATCAAATAAAAAAGGGTTCTGATGAGATTTGAACTCAGGGCCACAAATACAAGTCGGACGCCCTTGGCCACTGCGGCTGCCATTTTTCCTTGGCTAGTGTGACCCGAAGTATAGAGAAGGTGGAAAGAGGATAGGAAAAAGAGAAACAGGTTACCAGAACATGTATGCTTAATTTAAGTGAATTAGAAGGCTGCAAATGCCAATGCAGTTAGGTATCAATAAACAATTTACATTTTCGTAAACAGCCATACAACAAAGTTCTAGAGCTAGCTATGAAATCTGTCATCCAAACTAACAGCAAGGCAAAGAGCTTCAAAACTATCAAACTAATCACCAAATTTTATATATTTTTAAATTGGTGTAAACTTAGCAGTCCACCCAGATGACACAGATTTATATGACTCCAATCACTCAAAAAGCAGTTCGGGATGTTTTAAAGGTTATATAAAACTATTGTGATAAAAAGAAACTGAGGATAAACCCTACAAAATGTGAAGCAAAAATCCTTACATTGCGACGACCATGCAACCCACCACTCTTACAAAATAAAGGAAATGACATCCCATGTAATCCTCCTGACAGCTCTGTTAAGTACTTAGAAGTTCGTATGGACAGAAGGCTATCCTGGAATTACCACATAAATAAAAAGATGACTGAAGGATATGCTTATCTCTGGGTATGCTATATTCTACTATTAACCACAAGATAAGGCCCAAACTCACTAATTTATAAATCCACCAAGAGACTCGTGGTCTTTAATAGTTGCAAAATATGGGGAGCAATGTCTTCATATAAAATAAAGCAACTGCAAGTATTTCAAAATAAAATAATGAGTGGTATGTTAGGAACAACCACATACACAAAGAACAACAACTCTTGAACAACAGACAATTCATGAGCAATTCAACAAATTTCCTTCTGGATTTTGTAAGTCAAAGGTGCTGCCCACTTCAAACTAGAAGGAAAAAAGGCTATACATTTGAAGCCACATATGCTAAAAGACATGTGTAAATAGTGTAAAACCTTATTTGATATATGTAGTGTGATAATTTATTTTAAATTACAATGATATTTATTAAGTAACCATTTCTCCTCTAGTGACTATTGATAAAACAAAGTGTCAAGCTGATATCTAAAATTGTTAAATGTGAGATATTTCTGTTCATTTACAAATGTAAAATCTGTATGTAGTTGCCCTAATGATTTTTAATTAAATAAACGTTTAAAAAATTTAAATGAGACAATAGTTCAATATTAAAAAATACTTACTGTAAGTGCTAGGTTGGAAGATGGTTGTTCCTTCATCTGCGTTATAAAATGTAATGAATATTCAAATTTAAAAAGCTGTGTTTGCCTAGTTCTGAAAAATAAACAAAATTATTAATTGCTGAACGACAATACTACTTATAGATGTATTTTTACCTTGGTATTCGTCTTCTAGCAAAATAAGAAGAAATATCCTCTATCGGTTCGGGATAAGTGGCAGTCTGTTGAGATTCGTTCGTACTATTTTGAATATCAAGATATTCTGTAAGGAGAAGTTGCAACTAAAACATAAAATTAATTATCAAATTTGTGGAAGACAAGTTTTTCAGAAACCCGACATACCACTTCTTGAATAGAATTCCATATGTCCGACGGTTTGAACAGCACTGAATTGATATTGTGTGATTTTGCCGAGAGCTGAAAACAATTAATCAAAGCTGCAAATCTTGTGGTGACTTTTCTCAATTGTTCTGTCAGTGTTTCTAAGAGGTCGAGCAAAGGGTGAACACCTTCAATCGAATTCATCACTGTAACCTTAGCTACTCTGTAATTAACGCTCAAAATTTCAGCTTGCATATTTCCTTTGATGCTCTGGAAAATAAAAGGCACTGCGGTTTATAACCTTGATTACAAGAAGGCTGAAATTATGCCAATGCAAATGAATAATTACTAAAGAAAACAAGGATGAAACAGAAGATAGATAGAACAAGATCAAGTTATCTAAAAAACAGACCATGAAGTATTTAGTTGTATGAGAAAGTAATGAAAAGACTGGTATGATGAGAATGTGAGAGAATTATTAGCGAGCAGTAATAAAGCACGAGAAATTATCACAATAAAAAGAACTAGAAGCTACTTTCCTTATAGACAATTTTTATGTAGAAAATATTTTTAAATACCAGAAGCTATTAAATATGATACATTGGGTTTCACCATGGGTAACCAAACTGGCTAAGCATAGGACATAGTCAATGAGTAAATGAGGGCAAAGTCCTACATGGATTGTAGAACAAAAGAGTAAGTAAATAAATAAGTTTCATATTAAATTTTTTAGTTTGCGGTTTTCAACAGATAAAATATTGCATAAGGTACAATTTGGTATTACACCTTCTTTAGTTATCATGTGGCTTTTTGACGAGGTAGCGGATTTGGTTAACTATAAGAAAAGATGTAGTAGATGCCTTGTAAAGTAAAGGTTATGCATTGGCTTTTATCAATACTTATTTTTTTGCCCACTTTTTCATCTGAGGGTCTAGGTTTATAAGAGCCTGTAGGAGCAATGTAAGAAGACAAGGTGGGATATATAAGCATTACCTGAAAAAGTATGGTAGGTCAGGAGTATGTTGAATACAGGATGGGACTTAAGATACTACCCTACGGTCTTCAGCCTTAACAGGATAGGAAAAGATGGATGTTTCCTGGCAGATCTGAAAGAAGCGGTCAGTCTGATCAGGGAGTGAGGAAATAGATAAAGGAAAGAATGTAGGATTGAGCTTTAGCCCAGATACCAGGCCCTAATGTTTGAGCCATATCAAGGAAACCATTGAGCAGTTTCAGTTCAAGGGAGGAAGAGATTGTGAATAACATGGTGGCATTGCTGAATAGTGTTTACAAAAACTAAACTGTTGAGGTTGGAATTTTATTCTTCTAAGAGATTCTTTTCAGAAAGTCCTTGAGAATTTTTTCTATTTTAAGTAACAGGCTTTGGGAACATCTTTATAATGGAAAACTTCCAAATGAAAGTCTTTAAGGCAGCATTATAAAAGTATGTTAAGAATAGGATTTCATTTTTTGGAGAAGGGAAGGTTCTTATCATATGCTCGACATCTAATGTATAAAACCTTTTAGGCGAAGGGAAACAAGCATTAATTGGACCCCCCCCCCCTGATCAGGATCTATGTAGGGTGGAATATTTCAGTTAGGTGTAGAATGGTTCATGAAAACATGGAAATAAATTACTTGATACCCTAGGATGCTGTTTACTCTAAGGGTATATGTGAGGTGTCTCTATGGTTCCTAGTCACCTGATAACTCACCTGGTAGCAAGTGCTTATCCTAATATTTTAAAGTGGTCGGTTCACAAGGTAACATATATTCAGGCGAGTCTTCAGATAACTAAGCACCAAGTGAGACACCACAATTTTTTTTTTACTTCTTTCAGATCACAAAACAATTGAATTGAAATAAAAATTAAAATATCAAACCTCAGCTGCTTCTGGTAACTTGTTCAAAAGAACTAAACATTCTACAAGTACTGCCAATTCATCTTCGTGATTAATCTCACCAGAATCGTTATGCCTTAAAAAAAAAAAAAATAATTATTATTATTATTATATTTTCATAAACGTGCATTTTATTATGCACAATACCTTTTATATTGCTTTTCAGACATTTCCAAAATCTTCTTGCACCAATTGGACTTTCCCCTGATAGAACCATTTTCTCTTACAAAATGGTTCAATTCATTTGTAGGCTCAACAAACACGATGTGTGATATTTCTCTCAAAAGCTGCTGGTAAAGTTTCTAAAACAGAAATATTTAAATTTAACTATATTTTTAAAATGTATTTTTTTAAAGGAAAACCAGAAACTGACCTCTTTTTTATAATGCAGCTCATTTTTAACTTCAAGAAGGGCTTCGACACCTTCCAAGGCTCCGTTTCCTATGTTCAAAGAAGAGGCCAGAAGCTGGGTGGCTTTCATATATTCCTTGCTATTTAAATGTGCGCTCAGCGTTATAGGAACTTCTTTCAATTGTTCACTGCATTCATAAATACAGGAAATATTACCAATTATGTCAACAACTTTTGGCAAGTGGACCTTACATCTCTTCCAACAGTTTCAGCGTGTGCTTATGTTCAACTCCTTCCAGCCATAATTTTTTCAATTCGTCCCTTCTGCAACTCAACAACATTTTACAGGCTACCAATGTTTCCTTCATTCCATGAAGTTTGTCCCTTGTGCTCATAATCGCTGAAGAAACCTTTCCAAAAAGCTGAAAATAAAATTCAAATTGTTGAACATTTTCTTACTTGTACGTTTATTATATATTTAATTCTTACTTGCATGATTTGTGTTAGGTCTTGTTTGTGCAGTGAGACCAACTCGTTTAATTGCTGATCGCTCTTCTTGTATTCCCTTTCAAGTTTTGCCTTTTCGCGTTCTCTCTGTTCGTTTGATTCGCTGGTGGATAGAGTTCTGATTACATGCATAAGAAACCCACTCTGGAAAAAAAAGTAATATATTGAACAATAGAATCTTGTTGAATTATCATTCAGAACAGTGAGTAAATAGCAACAGATGAACTGTTAGCATTATTAAAGCAATTTTTGTCACACCGTGGGGTTTTAAAAAAATGGAATTATTCACTTGAATGGGACAGGTAAGAATGTACCGTTAAAAACGATAATTAATTTTGGTGCATGGAAAAATTCTTAACGATTAGTGTTTAGTTCATAAGTATTTATATTAAAGTATATTTACTGACAATATGCGTATATTTTTACTTTTAAGTGTTTTTAGGACCTAATCAATGTTAGTGTGAATAAAACAACTTGGGATTGCAGGGAAGGAACTGTATAAACTTAGAAATAATATAAAAAATCCTTAGATAAGTATTTTTTATAATGAAATCCCATAGGGTGTGGGCGTTTTTTAATCTTTCTTTTAACACTCCAGGCACGATTTAATTTCGAATTCGGCGTCTTTTCCGGTTTCCTGGCTCGTTTTGAGAAGTAGCAATTTGTGAAATTCGGCACGAAATTCCAACATTAAAACACGTTAAACTGAGAAAAATCGGTAATACGAGCAAGGGGAATTGTAACCGACTCAAACACAAGTTAGGCAATATTCTGTCGACTTACAGTTTCTCTCGGGCTTTTCACACCTCGAGGAGGCTTAGTCGGCGGAGGTGAAATATCCATTCTAACTCGTTGTCTTGTCCAAAATCGCCAATACGCTAAATTTTCAAATATGACACTGAACAAAATATACACAAACGAAAATAAACCTTCCACGTAGTAACCTTCTCGCACTCTTGCCCTGGGTTCCTCATTCGCTCGATGACGTCATATAACTTCTCGGTCCGCCTCGTCTCGCTGTTTTTCTTAACACTTCACCAAACTCGATAAGATCGAAAAGATTGTATTTCAGATGGTGATAGAAAACAAAAATAAGAAAAACAATATAATAAGAGTTAATAACTTTTTGACACAAAAACAAACTTTGCCGTAGTGATCAATGTAATAACACTGGACTTATAAAAAGCAAAAGCCAAAGGAGTTAAAACTAAAATGAGCTACTCTGACAATTACCATAGAAAATAATAATTACTGAGTAAATTTAAACTGTGGTTAAATAGAATAATTATTCAAATATCGTGAGATGCGGTCTGGTGTGATGTAGGGCACTCTCAACACGACATGGCACAATTACACAGAAGACAAACATTTTGAGCCCTGAAGATGATCTCAATAAAAGATCGAAACGTTGGCACGATAAAGAAAATGTTTTTCTGATACCTACATCACACCAGACCGCATCTCACGATATTTGAATAATTATCCGTTAACGGTCACTAATCTCTACACGTTAAATAGAATCTTTTGGAGAGGTAAGGGAAGCGGCTTTGCAGATATTTAAAGAGAGGGAGTTTCAGAATTTTGGTGCTCAGACAAGTTAAGACTGTTTAAAGATGCGTTTTGTGCTGGGAAAGCATTAGGCTACAGGGTATTTGCAGTAGTGGAAAGAAATGGCCTGGTAAAAGAAGGAACCAAGAATTGTATACTTTGCGATGAGGGATGGAGCCGGGATAGGTCTGAAAACAACTGTGATACCCTGGACGCTCAGGGGATGCCGAATATGAACCTGACACAACAGTTCATTATTCTTTTTAGACACTTATTATGCTCCCTTGATAGCCCACCGTAAGCAACACAGCTTACGGAAAAATGAGGGAGAAGACCAGGAGTTTACAGGTGGAAAAAGGTAGGAGGAGCCAGATTCGGTGGAATTGGATGAGGAAGGTAACACAACAATAGGAAAAGTGAGGGCACTAGAAGAGGCGTTGCAAGAATTTGAATTATTAAGGTGAACCATTAAATTATTAACTGTGTTGTTGAATTGTTTCCGATCATTTTGGTCTACTTACCCTTGCTGTTTCGGTCTGTCAGGCATGTTTATGCTTCTCGACATTTTCAGTGCTGTGTCTGTGCGAGTAACTGACAAATTAGCATATAGCACAGCGATAGTGCACCTGACAAAATTAAAATGTCCAAACTGTAGGTGCATCGACCCACAGACCTAAAAACCCTCATAATGAACTTGGCCGATAAATTTCTGGAGCCTAAAAAAACCAAGGTTGGGCATATCTGACAAATCAATGACATGAACCGACCAAACTACAGATCCGTCAACCCACTTGATGTATTACTTGATCAATAAATTTCTGGTCGAATGCATGCCCTGAAATGTGTCATAAAGGAAGATTTGTTAATCCCAAGAACATTTTTCATCTTAGTCACACAACAAAAAATGATAAATCAATTTAGATAATCACTCTGGCAAAATAGGATCAATTAAAATACAAATGGATTGATTTAATAATTACTGAAGCACTTGCACTTCTCTAACAGCTCATCTGGCAACTTAATCGTCACCGAGCATCAAATCCGATTACACGCTATTTTAATATATGGTCAAAAGAGGGAAATTTGAAAAAAAAAAGTTTTTTGGTTGAGATGATGCATTGGTGTCCAAGAGGATCGAAGTGATGATAGTGGTTGAAGCAGCGGCGTTTCATTAACATTGAGAGTTGGTGTACAAAAACATCTTATTCTCCTATTTAAGTTTTCATTCTCATTATTTTTGTTTGGAGCGATAGCTACAAATCTAACTGACCCACGTTTATGACAACTACATAAATGATAATACGAATTGGGGGATGCTAATTTGTCACACAATTTGTACACAAGCAAAACGAATAAGTCAGCAAAGTATTATTTTTATGTTAAAATTATACTCTTGTTTGGTTTTGGGAATCCAAGCATCCGTCATTTTTATGCCCCAATTGAACTGAAAGGAAGTTTGATGTTAAAATACAGGAAAACGATGTATTTTAAAATTATAATTAACTTTTGTTTTTGATTGTTTTTATTCTAAAGGTTGCTCCTTTTTAAAGATTTGTACATAGGTTAATTTTTTGAGAAGGCTATATTTTTAACTGCCTAAGTCTTTTTAAATTATTTGGTAATGGTATAACTTGAAAAACTATCATTTAAGATAAATGATACTAATTCTAATATTTATTTGTATGTAATTTTTTTATTCTCTCCATCCACTAGGCCAAAGCAGGTGTTGCTCAAGTCAGGATCCTGTCTTATTCTCTATTCAGTATACATACAATATACAATCTCATTGTATGCCCTCAAATATGCAGATGATGCCACCATCATTTCAGCAAACTCAGACCCAGTGGCCTTCAGAAACCTCCAGGATCATTATGTTCACGAGTTGAGAAAGGGAGGATTGGACTCAATGAAAATACCAACAAAAAATCTACATCTTTTGCCATAAGCTTTATTTGTGGTTTTACATACAAAAGACTCATTTGGAACCACCCAACTGTGGCGTTCGACCGAACATCCCAATTCCTGTAGAATCCATTCAGTCCAGGCTAAAATCCTTAGAACCGTTGACAAAACTTCCTACCTAATATCTAACTTTATTATTCACACAAACGTTCAGATCCCATTTGTACTCAAAATCACTAGAAATTGAAATAAAATTTTAAATTCTCATCGAAACCTGCTACCCCATGGCCTTCTATCCCGAACCCTACCCCCTTCTGCAATATAATAAGTTATGGAATTGAACCATGTGGTTCAATGAAACATTCCATCCTCCAAAACATCCAATCACTTTGGTCCAAAAACCTTCTAATTATCACCTACGCTCCTTACTAAATATCCAACTTTATCCACATGGTACTTTGTCCTCAAAACTGCTAGAATTAATGTTTCCATAAAACCCTGGATACTCATCTCAAACCCTCTAGTTCAACATCATCCTGAACATCAGGATACCACTTGCTTATTGCAGAGTCTATTTCCTTCTTATTGTAACTGTTTTCGTTCTAGCTTCTGCTTAACCATGAACGTCAGATTCAATATTTGCATTTTATTCCTTCAGAATACAAGGCAACACTTTGCGGTAACTTCATGATTTAATTTGAACCAATTTAGTGCCACTAGTACGTGCATCTGTTTTAAATTTAGTGGCTTTAAATAAGTTAAATTCTACAGAGAGAAAACAATTCACAGTCCTTGTAGTAATAAATTTTATTAATAGGCTTAAAAAACTTTTTATTTAAACATTTATTTCAAAAATAATTATTTAAACAAATAATAACACAATGGTGTGATGGTGAATGATATTTACCTTACATTCTTAAATTCTAGTATATACTATATTCTACATGTAATGGTAACATAAAAATTACTCAAATGAAATAATACATTGTCTTGTACAATAGAAATAATATGATAAATAAATATAAAGCTTCACAATTGAACTGTCTTATATGTTATTACTATTATTATGTATAATGACTATTATTATTATTATTATTATTATTATCATGTAATAACTATTATTTTTATAATGTGAATCGTAGATGTAAAAGTGCAAAAGCAGTAAAATAGGCAACTATAAATTAATGTTGTTTTCCACCATCTCCAGATGTCAATGAAAACCTCCTGAGATTCGGTTTGTCATAATCATCCATACTCATCCCCCTTGAGAATTTCCTCTTGTTTTCTCCGTCGAAAGTGCATCCTGAAAACGCCCTTTGCCTTTCAACTCCTGGAAGAGTGACAGAAGTGAGCCAACCTAGACCCTTGCAAAAAAGAAGAAGACTTCTTGCGACTTTGGCCGGCTGAAATACAAACACGACATCAGATGCTGTTTATCGATAATATTAAATATAAATTTAACGATTTACATTATTATTTCGCTTATTATTTATTTTTTCCTAATTTTTGGATGAGAAAAAAATTACACAAATGCAATCTTTTAGTTACATACTGTTTCAGAGAGAACGTCGCCAGCTTTATCGATTTTAAGGAGGGTCGCTTGTTTTTTGTCCAAATCTCTGTGAAGCTTTTCAACGACATTGGCAAATGATCCGTTCATTCCAGTGATGAGAAGGATGTCACTTTTGTACTGCTTGAGAGGTAAATCAGTGCGGCTGAAATAGAAATACACATTTTTTTATTAAGCAAATAATAATTTTAAAGAAAAATCTGAATTTTCAAATATATTTCAATGTTGAAATTTTTTTACAATAATCAGTATTGAAATTAAACAATTTGTACAAAATACTTACTTCAGAAACGCATTGACGTACATCTTAACATTCTGCAGGTTAATAGAACCCTTCAACTTCTGCAGGAAGTCTTCAATTGTCCTGTCTTTGTCTTCATTTGAATCTTTAATAAACTGCTGTATGCAAACAAAATCCATTACATAACACTAATAAAACAATTCAGATAATTAAAATTGGGCTGAAATCAGTTTACTTGTATATAAACAAATAAAAATTAACATTAAAATAAAAAGAGAAAAAAAATTAAATCGATGGAGTAGCAATTATTTTTATAGCCAGAAGAATACCGATACTTTCTACAAAAATATACCATTATAAAAACGAACAATAATCTATATACAATTGTGAAATCTAAGGCCTAAAACACACCGGATTTGTCAAAACAAGCAAAATAGAATGATTTAGTGTAAGTTTAATAAATATGAAAACCAAGGCTAACATTTTTCTTGCTTCTGTCAGCTCCAGTCACGATCAGTCCTGGAATTGGGTAATAAGGATTGGTTTGCTTTAAACATTGCCGAAGGCGTATTATTTATTCTGAGGGTGTTTTTGTTAGATTCTTCCTGCAAATAAATTGACAAATTGTGTGATGATATTTCCAAGACAGATATCATTTTTGCAACGATTTGAATTAGATAATTAGAGTTTAATATTAGCAACTGTCACACTACACATGGACAATCTACTTCTTAATACAAGACCAAAGGTGAAGAAGTCTACATTACGCCGGATCACAAATGACTGAATATGCCTGCAGTGTTGCTTTGACGTTGTTCTACACATATTTAGTCAAAAACATTTTTTTGCTTCAACAAATCATCTCATCTGGTGAGTTTTGGGCCTGAAGGATCAACGCAAGCTATTAAGAAAAATCATGCAGCTTGGCCTTTGCTAAAATGACCAAACTACAGGTTCATAACACTCCAGAAGAGAGAAAATCTCACAAAATAAATCATGCTTCTATCTTAATAATGGAATTTATTATTTAAAAAAAACTTTCTCAAGTTGTAAACAATAAAATCATAGTGAACTAGTTCGACAAAATTGAAGGAAGAAGCATGTAGACACCAAACAGCCACAGAGGATATAAGCGGTGCAATTTCATTTATTTTTAGAAATTTTTAAAAATAAAATGAAAGTCTGCTATTTTTCAAGCTTTAAAAGCGAAATTCAATTATTAAAATTCAAACGACCAATGTTGAAAAAAGCAATGCTTTGCAATGAAAATTGTTTATTTTTATGTTTTGAGATACTGATTAGGTTATGTGTAAATTTGTATTCCTTATGTTGTAGGGATATGATAAAAACAGGGATTTAATCAAATCCCAGAGAGAAAGTCCAGTGCATACAAGGTAGGAGAAGGATCTGGATCTTCTATGTTATAATGTAAAAAAGGAACATGCACAAAACCTAAAAAACTTTGAAGTAAGTATAAAGTGCTAGTGGATTCCAACATTTTCATTAATGTACCTAAGGTAGACGAATATCTTTATTCAGAGGTCAAGGATTCAAGAAGAGTTCCTGTGAAAAATCAAAAGTACGGCGCAAAAAATTTCTGTAAAAAAGTAATGTCCTTTGTAACTCTATAACAGAAAGTTCTATTTAATACTTCAATTATACTTACCATGAATCGATCTCTCTTATGGATTTGATTAAATCCACGTTTTTATCATATCCCTGCGACATATATATATTAAACGTAGAAATTGAATTTAAAGAAAAAAAGAAAAGAAAAGTGTCCTTTGTTATAGTAAAACATATGCTATTTTTAAAGACTGCATACCTCAATGAACATCTTGAGAGCGTAAAAGAAAACAAGGCTATTAAATTTAAACAGAGAGAACGTTAGATAACTGCATTAGTCAAAATATGTTTTAAAATGACAGGGATGCTAATAAATAAAAGTATAGGTGTTCACTATCACTCGAAAAGCTATCAGAATTTTTTTTTTTTTTTTGTTAATAAAACCGTAGCTAGGTAGACTAAGTCTGCTTGATGAAAACCCAAATCATTCTGGAAAATTTTGTAAAAAAGTAAACAAACTAAAGATAAAATTCAAATAATTAGAAGAAATCGATCTAATTTTTTTTTTTTTTTTTTTAAGATTTGTAGCCAAGTATTGTTGTTCATGGCTCTTTAAGATACCTCAAGTGAAAAAACAAAACAAAAATCAACGATAAATAATTGATAAAGCACAATTAGTACTCCAAAACTGTAAAACAATTTCATTTATTTTAGACCAAACAGGAAAATAACACTTGAAAATCAAATGGGACAAAAAAATCTGGAAAATAACTCTTTGTACTTAACAGAAATGTTTTTCACTAACTAAAAAATTCATACAGAAAAAATTTCTCGACTTTTAATGTTAATTTATTGAAAATTGTAACATTTGTTAAATAAATTCAATTAAATATCAAGCTGGTATGCATCATACAAAAATTTAAATATGATAAAATATCACTTAATTGCTTATTATATAGAAATATAAGAAATGTACATACATGACCGAATTTGTGGAACACAAGGTAGTCTTCAGCAGATTGGCTTACGGATCCTTCTTTCCCTTTCCAATTCACCAACTGATGACAGTTCAAATTCAAGTAAATTGGCAATATAGAAAAGACAACATTCTTTTGTCTTCTAACCTTGGCTTTAAACACCTCTTTGACGGATGTCACTGATCCTGTGCAGTTGATTAAAATCAACCCAATGACTCTCGAAGGATGAGCGAGGCCAAATCGTGCCAAGACATTTGCTCCGGCTCCTTCGCCGAGTCCAACGACATATTTTACGTGAAGGAAATCCAAAACGGTCACCAAATCTTCTCCCAAAGTTTGAAGAGATGGAAATGAACTAAAATCGTTTAATTATTTTAAATATATTTTATCTAGAATTATTTATGTAAAATCATTATGTAACTCTCAGTAAAATAAAAATAAAATGTTACAACTATTAACCACTCAATTAATCTAAGAGATAATAAAAATAAAACATGAATATAAAGGTTAAAAGGAGCCGCTTTATGACTTAAACACCATGATGGGTATATTCTTAAGAATCCCTCATTGTCAGGAGCTATCCGTTAAACTTATGACTTTTTACAATATTCCAAATCTTTCTTAAGGGATTCTATGTCCTTCAGGTGTTGGTTTTTCTTCCCCTTCCTACACACCAACAGAAGACAATTTTTGGCTATTTCTTCTTCTTCTTGGCAATTATCTGTACACTGCTTGTCTTGAAAGTCCCAAAGCTACCACTCAGTAAGGATCTCAGCCTTCAGTGGCTTTTGCACCACCAAAAGTAATGTTCTGATATTTCTTTTTCTTCCTGGCACCGGATTGTTTTTGCCGTTCTGAATTCTACACATACACCATTGAATTCTGCAATGATCAGTCAGCAGACCTACTACCATTATAGTCCTAACTAGGTTCTGCACTCATAACTTATAAACGATTACCTTCTGGGACACAGAAAATGGGCTTAACTTGAACATAGAAAAGTCCCATGCTAGTTTGTATCCAGTTCCCTCCTCCATTTTTACTTACTATTTTTCAGTTTATGGAGGCGTTCATACCACTAGAAAATATATTCTGCTGTTTTCCTTCTTCCTGAAAATATTATAAAAAGGCGTGTTTCTGCCACTTCCAGTTTATGCGCCTCCACTGTCCAACCAACAGTCCTAATACTCCTGGTCCAAGGTTAACAGTTTTGTTGTTAGTTTCTACGATGGCCATTTAATAAGCTTTTAATGCATGCCTCTACAGTCCAATTGAACCAAGGAATTATTCTTACCCATCGTCTGATGGACATTTGTTTCCACTCCAAGCCTATATGCAGTGCCCACCCAGCTGCCCTACTACCCTTGGTCCTAGGTTAGCAGTTCTGTCGTTAGTTTCTGTGATGTCCTTTTACATTTTTTTTTTGCAACCCCCAACCCAGAATACTTGTTCCATTGAACCAAAGATTAATTTTATCGCATTTTGCTTGTTTTTGTCGATCTAAAGTAACATTCAGCAGTCTTTTTATCATCAAGTCCAAACAGGCCTTAGGTGTAGTGTAGTAGACCTTAAGTCCTGGTATACAGTGCCTGCCTGAGGACTAATTCTTAATTGCCTACGAATGGCATTTTGGTATGAATTCACATATGAGTTCAGAACCCATAGGAGTCCTGCCTGAACTTTGTTGGACTGAAAACACAACAAGGCTTAATCATACATCAATCTAAATATCAAATTTGTATTTAAAGGTGCATTAAAAAAATAAATTTAAAAAATGCTTGCTATGAAAAACATGAAAAAGCATGCAACTATTATTACAGATGTTAAAAAGCGGCCGAAAAGGCGAGTGAATCTTGGGAATTAATAAACTCCGCCGAAATTCAGCGTGACCTACATAAAGTCGACTATCGCACTTCCACGTTCCGGTGGGAGGCGGAAGCGGCATCGTAATCATCAATGGGACCAGAATGGTAAAATCATCCGACTGCGACACTTTCCCAAAAGCTTTTAGCAAGTGGTTCGTGGTGAAATGTTTTCCTTGAAAGTAGTTTTAACGATTGCTCAATTGGCAGATGGTTCGTCGCGTCGTTAATGAATGAGAGGAAGAACGCAGAGCAACCCAATTTCCGTCGTTTTCCTATCTACACCCCACGTCCTGTAAAATTGTGCGATTAGCCAACGCGCGCGTATAACACTGCGACGTAAACCTAACACCACGAAATTGAAGTTGAGCGATTAAATGTAAAAAAAAAAAAAAAAACTTGTTGTTGGCGTTCAGTATGTAGTGTAAACAAGAAATTTAAAAATTCTTACGACTCTGGCAATGTTTCAGCGTTTTCTTCATGGCCTGGCACGTCGACAAGTATGAATATGGATCGATCTTTGATCTCTGACATACACGGCTTGTTTATGAACTCATCGAAAGAGTAATCTAAAATCGTAAGTCATTAAAGAAAATCAACATAGGAAGATCGCTGTGACAACTTACGGTTACATCCGAGGTCGTGGACGCACAAAAATGCAGCTCTTTTGTCTTGCTGGGTGATGTCACCCTGAAACATAAAACACAAAACAATCAAAATATGTTAGAATTGTACTCAAAGAAAAGAAATACGGCGATATAAAAGGAAACATAAACGGATGTATGAGTTTCAGGCTCATATCACGTATTTTCACGCCACCACTTTTTTTGTTAACTTTTGAAGTCACCTTTGGCTAATTGTGCTAGATGCAAATCAAGTTTACTTATTCAACTACGCATCGTTTCCTTTTTTTATACAAACTGAGACTAATTTCATAAATAATTGACTACTCTTTTTGGATGGAGAGAAGCGATAAAATAATGACATTGGTTAAATGCCTTGCCAAACAATTTAAATGAACTCACGTGCCAGAGGAAAACAGAAATCCATTACATGAATTGTTCTGGAGGATTTTGTAATACCGACCAACTGGATAAAAATGAAGCTAACAAACTAGACAATGTTCCATAATTTGGTCATTTTGGTCTGTCACACGGGTTTCGGCTCTCGCCGACTTCAGCGATCCGTCTGTGTGAAGTAGGTGACAAATTAGCAGAGCCAGGGCCAAAACGCTTCCAACAAACCTACAATGATCCTTCAACCCGCAGACCTCAAGAGGTATCAAAAAGAAACATTTGTTCCTTCCTTGAATTTTGGTTTGTGGAGACGAATGACAAAAAAAGTATAGAAACACAACGCTGAAAACACCTCATTGACCAAAAATCAGCTGCAATGACCAAATTACAACTCCATCGCCTGCAGACCTCAAGAGGTGTAACCTCGATGTATATTGATAAATTTCTGGTGAAATGCGTACCCCGAAATATCTCAAGAAGCAACATTTGTTCTTTCCTTGAATTTGCAGAGACGAATGACATAAAGTACATAGTCCCAGCGCTGAACAAGTCTAACATATCAACAATGATCGGAAACGACCACCAGGTGCATCAAACCACATACCTCAGGAGGTAATCTCATAATGGTTTTGCTAACCAAGATTTGGGACAAAACGCAAAACCGAATTGTCAAATCGGAAATGATAGAGTGTTCGGTCTGGGAAATGACATCGGCAAAAAAGCACCTTCGGAAGGAAGTGAACCGAACAGACAAAAGTAAGGTGCGGCCTTCCGGTTATAAGGCGACGCGACCTGCGCAGCATCGGAGCTGAAAAAACAAAATATAAACAAAAAACTAGCTGATGAAAATTTCAAAAGAAGATGTCAATGTGTCTTTAAAAGCGCAAAGCTGCAAAATGACGAAATATTACACATCGTGGTAAATGGACCGGGATGAGCAGAAACGACCTCATAATTCCCAGACAAAACAAAACACGACAAATATTTAGAAACCAGCCCATCCCACATTGGAAAATTTATTTAGTTGATCCTTCCTCATCAACAGTAATCAGAATCAATTTAAAAAAATGGCCTTCTTTTATAAAACGATGTGCTACGTGTTAATTATCACATTTAAACAGGACTAAATACAATCTTGTCTACTGACACACGAGGGGGGATCGAAATCTCGCAATATTGGCCTCCAATAATTATATGAGAGAGAGTTGAGTCAGTCAGAATGTTGCCCAATACTCAGTGTGGACGCGTGGAAATGCACGTAGACTTTATACGGATTATAAAATATTGCCTAGAGAGTCTTGATGATGGCGAGACAAAAACCTCGGCCTATTTCAAATATCAGACAAAATATTCGACCAAAGGGTGTGACCGATAAATTAGACTTATCTGTGTTTCTTCCAATTAATTTTGTTAACCGTGAAAACAGCTTACAAAAGCAGTAAAAGGCAAATACGGCTGAAGAAGCATCAAGACCGTCTACAAGATCGTCTGTAAGCCAAAATGAAAAGTTGTCGATAAAAAATAAATATCTTAAAGGGCTTGGGCAATTTTTAAAATAAAATATCAACGTTTTAGAAATATTTAAATCAGCACCACTCCCCGTGTCGACCAGGGTGCTATTTGTTGAGCAATAAACATCAATCACAGTTAGGTTAGCCAGTATTTTTAATTTATTGTGTAAAGATTTTGTATTAATATTAAATCAATAAAACCTAAAATATTTGTTTAGAATTAAAACGCGAAATAAAATAAAATGTTCCACTGTGTGGCATGCTAATAAACCGTCTGCCGGGGTTGAGCAGATTATACTCTGGCAGGCGAAAAATTCCACCCACTTGTAATATAACTTGATTTGTATTTATTATTATATATTAATCAAAATTTCACGTTTTGTAACGTTTCATAATTAAGTCTTTCTCTAAAAAAGTTTAAAAAATGTGAATTGCTATGGAAAATATAAAAAAAAGACAGATAAACTTTGTTTTACTTCTGTTTTGGATTAATTATTCAGAAATCGTGATATACGCTATGGTGTGATGTAGGTTTCAGAAAAACATTTTATTTATCCTGCCAACGTTTCGATCTTTAATTCACTATTTTCCTAGTTCGCTTGACCAATTAATCCATTACTGCAAGAACGAAAAATGGCAAAAGGAGGGAAAACTCATAATAAGGTGGGGTTGAGATGGGAAGTTGATGTCCGAGTGGATCGAGGTCACGATAGCTCAAGTGGTAGAGCAGCGAGTATCTAGCCGAAGATGGCTAATTGGAATCCCGCTCGTGCCATTAACTTTTTCACCTCAACTAAAAACCTTAATTAAAGGTTTCGATCTTTATTGAGATCATCTTCAGGGCTTAAAGTGTTTGTCCTCTGTATAATTGTGCCATTCTTACGTGTCGTGTTGAGAGTGCCGCAAGAATGGCACAATTATACAGAGGACAAACACTTTAAGCCCTGAAAATTATCTCAATAAAGATCGAACCGTTGGCACGATAAAGAAAATGTTTTGCTGAAACCTACATCACACCTCACTAATCACCCCACATTTCTTTTGCATTTTTAAATAACATTTCTATCGAGTATTTCCAACTCTTGCCTTAATTACATCTAGAAGACGCTTCGGCACACTTTCTAGGCAAAACATTTCACCCACTAGCAATATAATTTACTTTGTATATATGTTTACGTATTAATCAAAGTGTTTTAATAATTGAGTCTTTGTTTAAAAAAAGTAAAAATATAA
>CM077101.1:35150154-35161073 GCA_039619505.1 Cimex hemipterus
TTTGATTAAAGAACATTGCTTTAAAGTAACTAGTTTCTTTTTTTTTTGTTTAATACCAAAATCCTGCATTATTTTCCGGACAACCCAATAAATGCCTGCACAGCGTGAGAAGAAAACTATATTTTAACAAAGTATATAAATTACCCAAAAACAATTTTATATTCGGCTTCTAGGGCCAGTTGGCAAGTAAGCTCAGACACGTGTATAAACGTGTATAATATTAATCGACCTAGTATCACAAAAAAAAGTTTCATTAAAATACATTATCCTTTCGTATTTATTGTACACCGAAAATCGTACAAAAATAAATGCCTTCTGGCTAATCCAGCCTAAAAAATTATTTTCTGTCGAAATACAATTAAAATAGATGAAATAATTTACATCTGGAATTCACCAACAGATTTACTTGTTGGAATCCCTTTATCATTTCAGAATGGTCTCAATGATGAGTGAAATGCGACTTTCGTGGCCCCTTTATTGTTCCCAATGGCTCTCTTCGATTCTCCCCCCATACAAAAATTCTCATAAGAAATAGACCACATAAAAAGTAAGAAGTTAAACCCAAGAGGTCGTTTTGGAAGGAATAGATCGTTGTTTATTTATAATTTGATATTCCGTTGGTTTTTAATTGAATGGACCTTCCGCCTTTGCATAAAACTTAAGAAGGAAAATTGATCGAAATTAATAGTATTCATTTGCTTAATGGTGCTGGAGCTAATGTGATATATGGCGAAAAGTGTTTGCCACATGACGCCTTTTATCTTCACAACAGTTTTGTTTACCAGAAGGGCGACTTTAATATTGATTCGCCCTCAACTGGACCAGTCTTGGATTTTTTTTTTGTTAACTCTATTTTTTGGAGCTTGCCTGTTTGCCAACATGTTTTTTTAAATCAAAATTTCACGTTCAAAGATATGGCGGTTATTTCGGTTTCAAACGAAACATAAAACCAATCATTTCATATTTCAACAACAAGGTAGAGATTATGAAATTTTTTCGGTATAACCAAAAAATAACTCGCAAACGGCATGACCTTGCTGATCAACACGTTTTTTGTACCATTCTAAAGTTTTGGGGATGAACACGCGGTTACCAGGTGCCCATATGTTAGGTTAGTTAAGGTTAGGGATTAAAGCTAGGGACGGGTTAGGTTAAGGGTTACAGACGGGTCAAGTTAGGCTATCTTAAAGAAGAGTTTGGGACAGGTTATCAATGTTTTCCCGTGAAGTGTAGAATGCGAGTGCAAAGCTAGTTTTTTAAAACAAAATTAATATTTAATCTAAATCTTGGAGAAAAAAGCCTCGAGTTTTTGACTTATAATAATAATTCATGTTCAGTTGAATCTAGTTATAAAATGCTATCGTTGGAATATTAGGCAAATCGGATCAATTTTTCTAGACATTTTAAGTAAACAAAATTTCGGCTTTACTATTGACGTTGTGAGCTTGACCACCGAAGAAAATTGTCGTCGAGAGCAATGTTAATAATGTAAATCTTGATTTACTCGATGCATGGATATTAAAATATGTAATGATAAATATTAGACGACCCTCGTCTTTACGTATTCCACTTCAAGGAGCTTTAGCGCATAACAAATCTGGCATAAAGCATGGTCCTTACTGTCGACAACAGTTCGTTTAAACGTAGCATATTTTGAAGAAGAATTACGAAGAACTTTTAACTAGTGAAAAAGTTCCAGACTTTCCTCCCTCACTGAATTATAATAAGCGTAAAAGGGCAGATAAAAGGGATAAGCGACAGAAAGGTACATGGATAATAGGTGGGTAGAAATGGCTATATAACGCAACAGAAACGATTTACAAATATTCGTAAAAGTCAACAAAAAGATGTTATTTATACAACGTTTGAACAACTGAATGTAATGACAACTTTGCCCTTCAAGTCAGCTACGTTGTCTGAATCTTTTAACAGGCTCAAGGCGCAACAAAATTCATTTATTTCTTGTTTTGAATAAACGACGAAGGATTATGAGATTAAAAAGGCTATTTACGTCACATTCTGACATATTTCCAGTTCTAAAAACACCCTTATTTTTTATTAATAGAAGATCAGCCAATCTTTCCAGCCAGTCTTGCGGCCAAATTGCACGAACATTTTCAATTGTATTATTACTATTATTAATAATTAATACAAACACTTTGAGCCATGAAGATGATCTCAATAAAGATCGAAACGTTGGCACGATAAAGAAATTTTTTTTCTGAAACCTGCATCACACCAGACCGCATCTCACGAATAATTATTGCCTAACCGTCACTACTCACCACACATTATTACTATTATTCAATGATGGTGGAATAATTAAAGTTCAACTTACAACGTGAACTTACAACTCTTACAACTTTTGTTTTTTGCGTTACTAGGCCGAAATATAGTAACTCAACTGCCGAGTTTTCTTCCTAATGGGCCCTAGGAGTCGAGAAGGAAAAATAGTTTTTCTGCCTTTGTTCTGTAAAATCGTATGATTTTAAAAAAATTCAACATATGAAAATATTACGCAGGATTGTATTAAATGAGATAAGATATGTAACAAGTTACGAATACTGAAAGACGTTTTCACTAAAGTAGGGGAAAATAAATTATTTCTGAAAAAGAACCATTCAGAGTCGTACTAAAAAGCCCTTTGAAGCCCTTCAATACCAGTTTTTGTAGAAAACAACAAATAAACACTCTTTGGAGGAATTAGATGGCGATTTTTCCCTCTGATGTCCCCTGTCCCACATAAACATTTTCTTAAAAATTAGTGAAAGGCTTTAGAAATCTGAATAATTTCTTCGTTCTGTCCTTCATGTTAATAATATTTAGACTTTTTTTCGTGATACAAGGGCGAAAATGGCACATCCTACCGATCCCGCCACTTTTAAGCAATTTATCTACGTTTTTAAATATAGTTTCCTGCTTTTGTGCTAATTTATTTCAACTTTCTCATATATCAGTCAATTTTGTTTTTAAGTTAGATTAAAAAAATAATACGAAATAATATGGTATAGATACGATATAAGTGAAGTCACTAAAACCAAAAGGTACTTTAAATAAAATAAGCTAAAAATATTTTTAAATAATGCGTTAGTTGTAAGCACCCTGGTGTTAAACTTAACTAAGGAGTGGCTTTGGATGTTGAAGCGTGGCACTGCATCTCCTCAGCATACTTTTCATAAGATGGTACGTAACCACTGAGTGTTAATCGCAAGCATGATGACATATGATAGTCAGTTAGTCGATTGCGATATTTTGACTTTGAAATGCCGTCAGTTGAAGGGCGATTTGCCTTACATTCGGATATTTATCTTCAGATATAAAACACAAGAAATTTGTATCAGATGCTGTAGCTTTGAGATGTATATCTGATATAATCTGCACCAACTCATTTTCAACAGAACATAAGTTCATATTAAACTGACTTGCTATTTCAGTAGCTAATTCCTCAATGTTTTTACATGAAAAAGGATAACTCATAAATGATGCTATATTTTCCAATTTACTGCAATCATAAAAACGCATTTCGAATTGTCCCAAAATATTTGATAATTCAGCCTCATACGTATCATAATTCAACTGAGGAATCCTTGCTTTCAAAGACAGAAAATGTTTCAGGTCCTTTATTTTCAGTTGATCTATCATAAGTTGCAATTTACTTTTGAATGCGTTTACTGCGCTAATCATCTCAATAATAGTTTTTCCTTTACCTTGAAGCTCCAAGTTAACGGTGTTTAAGTGCATTGTGATGTCAGTCAAAAAATGCCAAATCAGTCAGCCATTTTTCGTTTTTCAAAATCTGAGTGCCATCACCTCTTTCGTCTAGAAAAGCTGTTATTTCGGGCAATAATTCTTGAAACCTTTCTAGGAATTTTCCGCGACTCAACCACCTGACGTCCGTGTGAAGAACTAAATCAGTGTGTTCAGCTGACTCCCTATCTTCCAACTGCAACTGAAAGAGCCGCCGTTGCAAGCTAAGTGCACGGATGGAATTCCAGGATAAAGCCACCTTTTGCCGCAAGCAGTGTTATTTTATTACGTAATACATTTTTGTAGTTTAGTTACCTACCTACTTATTAAAAATTTTTTTCTTCTCGAGATCTACTCAAAAAGCACTCGCGATCGACCGTTTGAGCACCCCTGCTGTAAGGTAAAGGTCCCGGGTTCGAATCCAGCGGGCCTGCATTCGAACCAGACATACTTACAAATTGGGCTTTTTTTCAAAAACACCGGCACCCTGAGGGTTTATATGACCTCTGCTGTTGCAAACCCACGTAAAAAAATTGTAATAATCAAATGTTTGACCTTCTATCTCAATTTGTAATTTTTTTTTACAAATAGTAAATTTGTACCTATTACTTTTATTGTATACGGTTCTAATAATCTGCAAGGTTTTCTGAGGATCGATGGAGTGGTTTTCAAGTTATGATCACTTTTGTGATTTTTCGACAAAAATAGGAAGCAAAATATTGCTATATAGGCAAAATATTTGAGGAAAAAATGATTTTTTTAAAAAATTGTATTCATAGTGTTGTTTGGTAGACGGGGAAAATGAAAATCAATTTAGGTTCTTACTGAAAAAAAGGGGGAAAATCTTTTAACTTGCTATGCTTTGTTGCTCGATTACAAATTCCAAAAGCTTAGACATCTATTAAATTTCTCTTTTAAAGTTTCTCCACATAAATATTCATAACTCTAATTAATCATTAAAACTAAATTTTATCCGAATTCAACAATATTATTGGGCTGGTGTACAAATAATGCAATTTTTTGAAGAGGCCGTCAAAACTACTTTTAATTTTTCTAAAATGGAATAAATTTGTACGAAATATTTTCCATCACAATCTAATGCCAGCGGGTAATAAGCACATTTATTCCCCTGCCATAAAAATCTTTATTTCGACTACATCTTGCTCTTTCGACTTTACCGCGATCGCCAATAAGTTTTATATCTCAAGAAGTGATCAAAATGTCTAAAAAAGTGGACGTCTGTAGGCGAGAGGTGGATATGGAGGGTGCGGTAAGGTTTATAATGAATCAAATCTACATTTAGTTGACAAAGGCCGAAAGAAGGAAAAAACCACGCTTTCTAACGCTTGTAATAACGTAGAATTTGGAAAGGTCCAGAGAATGCATGAATTTTTATGTGGGACAATGAACATAGGAAAGGAAAAAATGACCTGGCTGATCACGTCCAATTTTTTTATTTGCTACAAAAATTCGTATTTAAGGGATATAAAGGGTGATTAAAACGAATCCGAATTGTTTTTGACCAAATGATTTTTATACATTTTTGTGGAAAAAATTTATCTCATATCCTTCTAAAGCCTCCGAAGTATTTGTTAAATCACAAAACTCGTAACTTTAAACCGATTCTGATCTACATAAAACTTTAAAGGGATGTAAGACCCTAACTGCTGTAATACTTTAAATTTGGTCACAGTAACAGAATTACCGCAGGGTATAAAAAAACAAAACGTTCTATAATTTTTTTTTTAATTTCGCCCTTATCCTTTTCAAATGATATAACAGTTTTGACATAGGCTGAAAGATTTTTTTTAAAATTGACAAAAAAGGAGATAAAAATAAAACGTTTTTGTTGGTGTTAGTTTTATTTTATTTATTTATTTATTTTTTTGGCACTTAATGGTATAAAATCTAAACTTCGTTGATATAGGCTGAAACACGAAAAATCACGATTTCTAACGTTGTAATAACGTCCAGAGAATTTATGTATTTTTATGAGGGACAATGGACATAGGAAAGGTAAAAAAATTACCTGGCTGATCAAGGTCCAAAAATGACTATTTTTTATTTGCTACAAAAGTTCATATTTAAGGGATTTAAGGGGTACTTAAAACGTATCCAAATTGTGTTTTTTCAATAATATTTTTTTGTTTATTTTACTAAAAGCGTTTTTTGGTTTTAGTACCATTTCATATATATATTCTCATTTAATCTTCTATATAATTTTCTTAACATAATATAGGGAGAAAACTATATTTTTTGAAATTAGTTAATGTTTTGGAAATCTCGGAATCTTAAACGTTATAGGGGAGTTTTACTTGTTTTCCACCAGTTTCTCCTATAGCAATTTCCTGTGCACGCACCCGCCGTTCCTTTTTCTCTATATCGACGGAGGGCCCGATGCAGAAACAGAACTCGTTTCCTTACTCCCAATCCCACTGGGATTGACCCCAATAGACAAAAAGGGTAGGTCGTATGAAGCAATGAACGCGAAACTGTCTCTGTCTTCACCCGGTTTTAAAGGCGTTTTAACAATTCAACACAATCTTAACAGGTCGAGTTTTCCACCATATCATCCGCAGAAAGGCTTTCTAAGATCCGAATTTATGCTTGGGAAAAACAAGGCCCGAAGACTGTCCCTGAAGAACAAACGTTGACGTTTTAGTTATTTATGTGTCAAAAGTACCGGGATGATGCCTTATCGACATTGTCACCGCCGTCGGGGCACCTGTTAAACTTTGCCTTTCTAATATCAACACATCTGTCATCTGGCTTTTATTTTTTTTCTCTGTGTAAATGTACAAAAGGCGTGCAATTAGCGTACCAGATGTGTTCTCCAAATCCTAGGACAAAGAAAAGTGGCAAATTTCAAAAGTCTGTTAACGGCCAAAGTCGTCGTGGGTTTTTATTAATAATATAATTTCCGTCCGCATGAAGATCCGGTCCCGCTAATAGAGACTAAAAGGGAAAAAACAAAATAATACGAGCCACATTCATTATTCAGTCCGGCAGCCTGTAAAATGCGAGACTCAGCGTGGGCAGCCGAGAACCGTTTCAATGCGTACGCTTATTAATAAATCGAAAAATGCGTCTTCATCCTAGACCAGGGACTTTTTAAACTGGAGACAACTCGGACGAATCGAGGGCTTAAATGTCCGCTTTTGAAAACTTGGGGAAAAGTTGACTTAAGAACAAAAAACAGCGAGAATTAGCGTTGAGCCACTTTGATCAATCTGCTAACGTAACATTACTGAACAGTCAATAGATGAAGGCATCACATTAAAAATGACCAACAAATAACTGTGCCTCGAGATGTAGTATAGGTAATATATAGATACGTGTAGTAGGAGAACCGGCCAACCTAACGAAGCGTCAGAAGGTGTCAAGTATGATCAACTACAGAGGAAGAGAGTAATAAAAACTGACAGACTAGTGATGCCAAGTTCGAAAACCGGCTTGGAAATCCATCAAATTGATGACGTCTTCAAGATTACTGTGGAAGGGAAGCTTTATCAAAATGGGCAAAAAGACTCTCAGCAAAACTGAATACAAGTGTACCTATAGTTTGAAGACGCATCTGAAAAGTCGGAAAGCTGACTTCCCTAGAGTTCTTCGTTAACTTTCCTCCAGGCCTTGTCTGTTTCTCCCAGGCTAGGAATCTGAGCCTTCCTGGTCCTTCACACTTACAGAGGACATGTTCCGTTTTTTGTACTTCCTAGCAATTTCTGAACAGGCTTGTTTCCACTGTTGAGTACAATGCTTCCTCCGCCCTATGCGTCCAGTTGGCAATGCTATCATTCTAAATTTCCATACTCTCTCAATACTGTCATACCGACCGTTCTCCTTGCACCATACACATTTTGGTTACGGATGTGTTGTGCACCAACTCACTGGAGAGATTGAAGATAGGTCTTCCTAAGGAGGTCTCACGTAATTGATGTTTTTTTTTATATTCAATTAACTAAATAATCTCTTTCCCGGAATAACTCATCGAAGTTAGTGCGTGCTTCCGCCGCTAACTTTTGCCCACAAATCAGATCAATCGTAAGTCCTTCCTGTCTTAGGCCCTTCCTCGAGCGGATATTGCTGGTCGAATCGCCTATGGCCTATGGCCTCTCTCCCGATCCATGTGGCCGCACGCTATCCCAGCGACCAATGTAGTTTAGGACAGGGAAGAGCAACTTGGGGAGCTATTGTACACCCAATGACCTAAGCGTCTTGATTCTACGTCTAGCGCCCACGACGACAGGTTCCACCCTAAAATAGGGCTTCTGGTATGCCGTCATGCGGGTGTCTTGCAAAGCCCTGAATTTCGCCACTTTTCCGTCCGCAATATAGTACAGGGCGGAACACGACTCAGCAATATCCAGGACCATCACTGCGTCCTCATCCGTGGCCACGACATCCTGCCTGAGCCTGGTTGCTTCAGGCCGCGATGTAGGGGTTTAGGCCTGGACTTAACACTCCGAAGCGCGGAGGCCGGAAAGGAGGACTTAGTGGCATGTGTCATGATTTTATCGTGATTCTCCTGGCAAGTCAAGAGTAAATGAGAGAGCGTGTCCACAATTCCTACACTGGGGAACTTGATGCTCCACGTAGGTTTCACGGAGACTGATCTCTACTTAAAACGGTCATCCTCTTTCTACCGCTATACCTTCTTGATTCCTTCCTTTATTTTCCCATTCCGTATGATCATCGTCTGATCAAACTAGTTCTCGTCATTCTGACCTCTATCCCCCTAAACACCCCCTAAACACAGAACCACGTCGTTCTTCTTCTTTAACCATTTATAACCAAATGCTGAATTAGAGCACGACGAATATTAGAAATTTGGTTAAAAGGTTGGCGAGAAATCCGTAAACATAATGTAGAAAGTTTAGATTGGCGCCAAATAAATCGGTGTTGCCAACACACGGGCAGAAAGAAAGCAGAGACAGCGCTTGCTCTAAACTCATGCGATTTCATGCTAACCTACAAAATTATTAAGTAATTGAATCCATTCATATTTTATTTTTATATCTTTTTTTCTTAATTGTAATTTTCCTACAACTGCAGTACATATTGACTGCGGCGATTTAAATTTATCGAAGGTAATTGGAAGAAAAGCGACAATAGTTGAGATTAGCGAGGAAATAATAGCAACAAGTGATATTTACGAGGGGGAATTTGTGTTACACTGCGATTCAGCAAGAGTGAATAGAATAACGAGTTCGAAATTGCAATCATTTGTCTTCATTATAGTGTTCTTCTTCGATCCGTCTAAATATCGCGAGATCGGCAATTGGCCCAAATATGTTTGACCGAGGTGGTTTCTATTTGTCCTCCTGGTCTCGGTCCGGTCCGTCTCAGGTGGAATTTTTCCCCGCGTTAATAATGAATTGAAACTGTTCACGCAAATAACTCTGAAACGAGGAAATGCCAACAAGCGTCTGCCAAGATGCGAGAATTATTACGCCGGCCTAGAAAAACACGACCGTGCTATAAACAACGCTACTAAACTTTACAGCTGGCGTATTCGGTTAAAGGAAAAATCTTTCTTTAAACTCGCGACAGGTGAAAACACATTCTACCCAAAAAGTTTCAGACAACACATGACTAATCCCTCATTAGACGCTGAGAAGAAAAAACACGGTAAGTCGTCATTTTAAAGCGTGAAAGTTGGATGTGGAATAATTAACTACATGTAGCAAAGGCCTGTAGGTCTGACACCCGGGCTTTGTAATCTTAAACGCTTCCTACCCACCCCTTATTACCTTATCCTGAAATATGAGGCATGGCTGCTTCAAAGTAAGATGTGGCAACGAGTTCTCGGAGGTCAGGCAGATAGATACAAGCCCGGCGTCCCACAAGGGTATTCTTGGTTCCATCCTTTTATATCATTTATACTGCTGACCCACTTATATACCCAAACACTATCACCGTCACAATTTTGTCCAGTGTCTCAAACCAAACAACCTCCCAACATCCAAACAATCCTTGAGTTGATTGCTAGTGCAAAAATTGTAGGACAAGACTGAATGAAGAACAATGTACTTCAGACTGAAAAAATCGTCTTACCCTCCACGGTACATCGAGAAAAAAAGAGATACCTACTCCCATTCAACTCAAACACTTACGACCACAGATTGACGTGGAATCCACAAAACCCAACAATATACGTATTAGTACAATATCATCACAAACTCTTTTTTTCATATGGCCACAACACTAACCTAATTCCAGCGCTGCACCCGAAGGACATATGCCATGAGAAACCAGCCAATGATAGTACTCAGTGTGAGGGATTTAGGGGCATGAGGGTCTCGAGACCATCGTAGGGTCTTGATTAAGGCGACGTGGCATGTTCTCAGGAATGTGAATGTGTAGAGAGGGCTCAAGAATATAACGTTATTTTAGTTTTAATGGTCAGGACAGATTTCGGTCCTCGAAGTCATCGTAAATGTCCAAGTCTTCTGTCCCATAAGTCGTGTAAGGGATTAAGTGTCGGGGAGGAGGCTCGGCACCATCGTTGATTAAGGCGATGGGAATATGTAGAGAGGGATCGAGCAATATAGTTCGAATGGATTGAGAGGTTAGTAGACAACTTTTGGAATCGAGAACATATCAGTTCGTTGATACAGTATGAGACAAGTAGGCGTACTGAAAAGTTAACAAACCCTTATATCTTGTGAGATATTCTTTGTTTGTGGGCTGATGGCTTTGGAATTTGGTCGTTACAGTTCATCCAGGTCTGCCTATCCTCAGTCAAAACACTGAAGATGGTGAGAAGCCTAAATGCGGCAGACCAAGGCAGGATCGATAACGACCAAATTGCCTACTTAACTAGTCGTACTCGTCAGGAGTTTAAAGAAATAATCTAGATATTTACAAATGTACTATTCAATAAGTAAAACACGTTTCTGAATTGTCCATTTCACATTGGGGAAAAATTGATAGGAGAATTCACACCCAGCCTAACCATATTTGGCAAACATCCCCACGTCATCACCCCAAAGGGGTAATTTTTCTATTTTATTTTTATTCAAATGATTCGTTATAAATTAGACATTGCACAAAGTGAAGATTGTATTTAAAGGCGAAAATACAAACTCGGGCGTTGGAAACTCGTGCCACCCCCCATTTTCTGCCACCCCTCTGTTGGGATCGACCATTCCATACACATCTTAGGTAGACAA
>CM077101.1:35161473-35180448 GCA_039619505.1 Cimex hemipterus
TTATCCCCCCCCCCAAAAAAAAGGGGAAACTAAATGATGAGCCTTCGGGTATAATACGATATTAGCGGATTCGGTTTCCTCTGAGGATAGGGTGCCGTAGTAATTCGAGAACCAAAATGTTCTTAGCCGAATCGACTTTTGTCCCAAATTGCGTAAGTGGTTAAGACTTACGGAACGTGTCAAACAGATAATCCGGAAATGTTTCTTTATGTCGGTTGCGATTTACAATATCGACTTTTTTAAAGTATAAAATCATTTTGAAATCTGCGGCCTTTGATCTTCTGGCATCATTCTGACGTCCCTATACTCGCTGTTATGGTTTGAATGTCTTTTTATACGAGAGGGTATAGCAAACCGCCTGACAGACCAGAACAACCATAGAGGGCCAAACTGAAAATGTCATTATGTAAGTCTTCTAATGTCTTCTAGAGTAGATAAAAAGCTATAGCGCTCATAGAAAAAATCGTGAGATTATTCCGTATGTACGAGATTATGAAACTATTAATTTGGTCGTTTCTGAATAATTTAGTCTGCCTATTCTCGCTGGGTTGGTCTGTTACAGCTGTCCATGATCATTTTCATAATCCAAACCTCACAAAGCTAACAGCAACCTATCATCCTTCTCCCAGTAATGTTCAAAACCTTCTTAGACGACTGCTCATTCCTACCCGTTCGTTTTGCTTGCGACCCCCTTGAGTCATCCATTTTTATTTTTGATGGCTGATCGACAGCTAGTGTACGTGCTTAGAAAAGAACTAAGCTTTTGATAGGTTCTGTTACTTGGGGCCTTCAAACTAAAGCAATTCCTATTCATTTCAACTTAAGAAAATATTGTTTGTCCTATCCTAGACGCTATAGTGCCTAACACAATCCGGATACAGTAATTTTATCAAATAATGCCAATCCTATCAAACTAACCTCCAAAATCCAGGATCATTGTGAAATCATGGAAGAATGGTGCAAAATGTTGGAAATGAAGCGAAATAAGGATAGAAGGGCACGTATTGTTTTGTATGTCAACAGCAAGGACAGTCATGTTAACAAGTTAGGAACGTAGTAACTTTGTATTCCAATAATTGTACAATATGTAAGTTAATGGGCAAATCTGGTCTCGTTTCCTTCCGTTTCTATCTAAGCTTTCAATACAATGTTATGATACTTCTCATCCCAAGAACCTTCCATATCGATCCGAACGACGTTGCCCCGGAGAATTCCTTCTACTTAAGTTTGAGTTTAGGATACTTGAAGTCGACCCTGTACAGCACCAATATTGGACTATTGTTCAATAACCATTATCACCTAGAGTACTTGGTTAACCTTAAAATTTTATACCAGATCCAAAAGCTTTGTTAAATGTGTCCATATGTATCCTTCACTCTTTAATATTTCCTCAGCCTGCAGAGGTCTTCGCACTGACAAATGACGTATTCTCCTGTTTCTTTCTGGCAGTATCAGAGTTATTTCTGCCGTCCCTAGCCCAATACATATTCCCTCGGAGTGGGCAGTGTACATGCAGCATTCCTGATATTCTAGACATAACACGCCCTACGTGTATAGGTCCTATTAGTACCACATTGCTTAGATCCTGACTATACATTGGATAATTTAACGGCCGGCATATGAACTCGTGTCCAAGTAAGGGTGTTTTTGATGTTTTCCGTAAAGTATTACAAGATCCTAATCCAATCCCAACTGGTTCTATTCTAGTCCTAACTGGTCTTATATTTAATAGTTCATTCACTAGTATCTGCTATGGTACTTTCGTGAATTTTTTCGCATGGACGCCTGAACAATTTAGTCTGCCTATTCTTGCTGGGTTGGTCTAGGTATGAAATTCAATATTCCCACTGAACCGAATATTTGTTCTGATTCCATTGTCTGATGGATCTACGTTTCTGGCAATTTGGTAAACCAAGTAAGTGTCAGGCCTGATAGGTGTCCTTATCGAACTTTGGCCAGGTTGTCGGTTTCTGTGCCCTGTATGCCCTGGTACCCAAACAACGGTGATTTTTACCCACAATGCCTGACAGGGCTTTGAAGCATTGACATTACTATCGATGAGAGTTGTCTGCAGAATCCACTTTCATTCTAATCTAAACAAGTCCTAGCTTTTACGGTAATTAATGAACTTTAAATCATCTACGTTTTTGGCAAAATCCCTGAATGAATCTTGTTGAACTGAAAACATGACAGAGTTCTTACAATTGTCCTCCATGTGCTGCACCTTCGTGATAATGCGCCCGCGCGTGTTTAGATAACAAATGAACTCCAAGAGGTTATGATTAGAGATGTCGATAGCGTTGAACGCTCGTGTTTCTCAACCTCAAAATCAGATAAACACCGTACAATCTAAGTTAAGCCGTTCTTACTACGTAGTAAACTGAATCATTGTCGACCTGCTGAACAGATTGTCGGTTATAACAAAAATCTGTTACACGCTAGAGATCGTTGGATGACGATCCTATTAAATTCTAATCAAAAGTCGATAATTAAATTCTCGACGGGCGATTTCAAATTAATGGAATTTTACTAGGAGTTCTAAACTTATTCACAAAGAAGCTTAATGAACCTCGTATAAGTCATTCTTTTATTATAAAACTTCATGGATTTGCTACTTTAACGCGGGGTCTATTAAAAGCGTCACATGAGACAACATAAATGCTAGTCGATAAGCCAGTACCATTCATATAAATTTAGCTTTTAGGGAATAGAATGAATCTAATTGTAGTCAGTACAATTTAATTCAAATTAATTATTCGCGTTTAGAAGTAGAAGGAATGGAGATGTTGATCAAAGAGCGATCTTCGCTGGAAATTTGAACGGGTCAGCGGGTTTTACACGCTTCTTTGCCTATTTTGCGTACGGGAGGCTCGTATAATTCAGGAACGGAAGAGATTATCAACGGGTCGGATCATTTGTCAATACGTCGAAAAGGATTGTCGGATTTATAACTGTCAATAAATAGGACCGGGGAATAAAAACGCAATCTGATAAAAAAAATAATCGAACAAGAAGTAAAAAATATAACATAGAATCTGAACGGGCGTATTCTGATCGAAATTTTATTTCAAGGAAGTTTTCTCCCCGCTAACGGACTGTTGTGGAGCCTGCCCGGTTATTTTCGATTATTTAACGGGTGTGGGCGTTTAGAAAGAGAAAGAAACCTTGGAATTAAGTGGGGATATCAGCCACTTTATTTATTTATATGTTTGAGTTCCTGGTCAATTGTGAGTTTAATTATTTCAAAAGAGTAGATATACACAAGGATCGTAGATTGTGAATAACGACCTTTACTTTATGGGTCATTTGTAACATTTATTCAGAGTATCTTGATACGGACTCGATTAGAAAGAGATATCGTGGAAGAATTTTAGTGCTCCAATAACAAATTAGTAATTTCAATTATTTCAGTGTTTTCTTACAACATGTCTTTACATGTCTTTTCGTCGAGATACGCAAACATGATTATATTTTAGGTCAGGTTCATCATTTAGATGAGTATGTTATCTTTTCTAATAATGAAAACAAAAGGACAAAGGAGTATTGTAAAATAATACCGTGGACAAGAGTCCGCTATTTAGTTAACCACACATTAACTTGTAGGACCTGCTGAATGAACTCTGGAGATGTGGAGGCACCTCATCGATATCATGCCTAGAACCGTTTGGAATTACATTAAGGTCCTGTCAGACATTGTGGAAAATCACCCTTGTTTGAGAACCAGGGCAACAAGGAAGCAAGTTTCCGATAAACTTCGCTAAGAAAAGTTCAATAATGAAACTAGGACTGTTGACAGCTGAGGCATATAGACGCGGCGTGTTTGCCAGGAAATCAAACGTCTTGTCATTTGATTCAGAATGTATTGGCTAGGTCTAGTTTAGTTGCTTTTTAATTAACCGGTATCGTCGGTTCAATTCTAGGGGTTCTGGGTTAGTTGTAAGTACGGCCCAAATTAACGATAAAGATTGGTGACATGTCAGAGCAGACCGGGAGAAAGGGATCCAAGTTGATGCTGGCTGACTGATCTGACATATGTGCTCTAAAAGTGCGTATCTTTGGAAATAAAACAAGGACTAAAATTCATACTAGCTTTTGGTTCCAACAAAACAATAACCGTGTAGTTGCACAAAATGGATTGGATAAAACAACTAAATAACCTCTGTTATGCAACAGGGCATACAGTGCAGAGGTACCGATAGACTAGAATATCAGGACTGCTATGTACACTACAGACTCCAGGGAAATATGAATTGGACTTCTAGAAACAGAAACAAGGTTGATATTGCCACAAAGGAACAGCGGAACATGTCATCTATTGGTACGAAGGCAGGATGAGATTCTTACTTGCAAAGGAAAAGTGTAGGTGAGAAGGATAGACATGGGCGGAGCATTTAACAAAATTGTGGAAACTATGTATAAAACCGTAAGCTTAACGAAATGTTCTAGGTAATAATGGAGATTGCACAATAGTCCAATAACAGTGGTGTACAACTTCGACTTCAAGTAACTTAAACACAAACCTCCGGAGAAGGAGTTCTCTGGGCCATAATCGTTTGAATCGACGTGGAGATTTCTTGTGATGGGAGGTAGTAGAGAGGACATGGCTGGTATGGTTAGGAGGAAAGCTCAGATTGAAATTTAATGAAACGGGAACAGATCAATTCATTAATTTAGTATCTTTAGGTCATTGCTACTAATGAATTTTTATTGTAATGCTTAAATTAACTGGAACAAAGGCTTTGTAGTGATTCGTATCTTCAACTAGGCCGACGGGTTAGTGTAGGTTAGTATGTTATTTACAGTCATATTTTATTTAAGTATTTTATAAGACGTCACCACGACGATCTTACAATGCCCCTGGTATTAGATTTTATAATATTAGAGGAGGCATGGGTAGGACTTGAGCTAGCAGAAAAGAACACGATATCCGGGTTGTACTAGGCAGTATAAATAGTATACAGGACCGGGTAATGCTCTCATGGCTCGGACGGGTAAGAACTTCTCAAGTTTAAAGATCTCGGGGTCCAGATCTAAGACCGCCCACTAGCTGTCGGACAGCCCTGAAACATTGGTGACTCGCTAAATTCGCAATCATAATTGACGGGAAGTAATAATTTTATGTCAATCTATGATGGACAGAAGTTCTAGAGGATTTTGATCATTATTCGAAGATATGTGGCTGGGAGGTTTGTGATGTTTACGTTATGAAAATTATTATGAATTTATTGGTCGACAGATCAACAATGCACGAAGAGGAGGGGCCTAAATGATCGGTAACGACAAAATTAAAAGGTTCACTCCACAGATAACATTACAACTCATAATAATAGAAAGTTTCCACTGATTTTGTAAATTTTTCCATTGAAACAATCGGACATCAACAGTATTGATTAACAGTATCAATCCTCTTAACGGAGTAAATTGATCTACACTTAGACTGTGTACAATCTGAACAAGGCGTTGTCCGGATAGACAAATTACGTTCATAACAGCTTAAAATTGAACCCAAAGTTAAAGTTAACAGACGTTAACAACTGCGAAAGAATGAGTTCGACGTCTGATGCCTGTTTGTCAGTAAAAAAAAATTGTAAAATATTATTCCTGAAGATTCTATTTTTCGCCGAGCCCTATATCGAAAAACCGCTCCGAATAAGCAAGCTTTTTTCTTAAACTTCTTAATTAACCAAATTGCTGACGGAATTTTTTAACTGGTTTAAAATAAAACAGGACCACCCAAATCATTATAAATGAAATTATAAAACTTTTATTTTTTTTAAACCCTCAGCCGTGCCGAATTACACAAAGCAAATTGATTATGTGTGATAATTGGTTTCTTTAGTTGTGAAATTATCGACTGAACCGCAAATAACGAATGTTTTCACAGAGCGAAAATAGGAAGCGTGCATTGTTAGCGTCATAAGCACGGCCAAAAATCTATTTATGGAATATATCCACAAACCCAGATGTACAGGAAAAAACTATCTGGAACAACAGGATTGAAAGATGGACGTCGAAGTGGTGTGAATAACGGTAGAACTGAAATTTCATGCCAGGGCTTCGATAAAGTTCAACGCTTTTTGCAGGTCTGATCGTCTTCTTTGATTATTGAAAGAGCACGCCTTCTTTCGTTTTCCATCAAACCTAGGCTTGTGACAATTCAGCAAATAACAACGTAGGACTGTTCCAAATTCTCGAATTTCTACAGCAATCAACCAAAAAGGAGTTTGAAGTCTTGGCAGAAAGATAAATCAAAACAACTATTTTCCTTGCTTATTTTATTTATGTATATTCAACTAAAATTAAAATATATTTTTGTGATGTTTGTAACACTAATTCCCGTGGAGTGTTGAAGGAAATTCGGCCGCTCCCCCCATAAAATATAAACAACATCGGACTTCCCTGTCGGAAAATAATTGTTATAACGATTTTTAGCATATTGAGTAGCTTTTCTCTCAGCAAGGTTTAATTTTTATAGCCTATGGCTATTGAGAGGCCCACGCCTTGGAAAAATTATTTTCTAAAAATATACTGTTCCTGACTTATCTCTGATTTTTGATGGACAATTTAAAAAAATTTTTCCTTCGTCCAGTATTTGGGCAACACTGTGAGTAACACTGACTCCCGTGGAGTGTAGTAGGAATATCAGTTCCTTCTTAACCTTAAATAACCTTCACCCTATACCGTATCCCTTGTCGACAATGGAAACAGGGCTCTGTTTCTGCGTTATCTCTGATTTGTTAAATACCATTAAATGAATTTTTCCCACCGTCTCATGTTTAATTAGCATTGTGCGCACCACTGATTCCTGTGAAAAAAAGATCGCTACCTAACCTTTAACAACAATGTAGCAAGAAACAATGTTGATTTCGTTTCATTCAACAGCATTGAATCCAAATTGTTGAGTAAATCACCAAATTTTTTCTATCACGTTTTTCGCCTTGTTATTTTGTTAGAAAATAACAAAAGAAAATATGTAGTTAGTTTTCAATACCACGTCTGGTCATTATTCAGTCAATTGCTTGACAACTAGAAAAAAAAACCAATGGAATTCTTATGAGACTATTTTTCCAGTTTTGAATTTTTTTAACCGGTTCAAGCCAACCGACGTATCGAACATTCGAAAGGGGAGACCTACATCAGTCGAATCGTCACGAAGAGCCCACGGCTGTTTCAAACTCCGACTCCCAAAGGAATATTTTGTTTAATGCGTTTCAACCATTCCGAAACCCCTCGTCCATCAGAATAGATTGTACGTGATTCGGCCCGTTTTGTATGTCGAACGGAAAAACAACTCGACACGAAATAAAACGAGATGTGCGAATTGGCTTCGGAAATTATTTTCATACATAATGAAAACATCTGCGATTTGAAGACATTTATGAACAGAAAGGCTAGTGAGATTTTTTTGCATCTAGCTTTACTTGCATTCGTAATATTCAATGTGCCAGGGTGATTTTTGTTAAATCAAGGCTTCTTTTATGAAGTGGCATTTCTACAGTTCGCTTTATCTTCAAGTAGATCCATTTTTCATCTAAATTTATATTGTAAGGCAGTAATTCTGTATTGTGAAGGGTCCTGGGTGTATGTTCCAAAAACTATTTACAAAAAGGGAATTTCTGCCATACGGGGAGGGCTTACCGTTTAACTATCCTTTGGGTGTGTTGGACGAAGGGCAGATTCACTCTTCAATACATACTTTCTTCATAATTTAAACAATTAAAAAGCAATGGGCTACGCCGGGATTGAAACCCAGAACCGCTATCGTAGCAAACACGAGCCAGACGCCCTAACGACGCAGCATCCGAAGCAGCGGAAATCCTTGCATAAGAACACCATGATTATATTTCTCAGTAAAAGGATTAAAGGTGTCCGGACGGCCGTCACATTTCACTTAGTCATTTTAATATCAAGACGACTTTTTTACTTTTTAGGTTCATTATCACAACGTACAATTCTTGTATAGAGACAATTTTTTACTTCGTAAATTTGCTTTCACAATATGTTATTTTAGTATAGAGATGATTTTAGTTTAGTTTGCAGGTCAGCTGTCACTATATATAATTCGAGCATCGGGAAAAGTTTTTTTTTTTTTTACTTTATAGGTTCGTTGTTACAATATATCACTGTTGAAAGGAGACGATATTTTACTTTGTACGTCGACTGCCACAATATATCAGATATGACAATAAATAATGCGAATATCAATAATATTTTATTTACGTTGTAGTTTCGTGGTTACAGCGTCTTGCATCGCGATGAGTTTTTTTATTTAGTTTGCAGGTCAGCTGTCACTATATATAATTGGAGCATCGGGAAGAGTTTTTTTTTTACTTTATAGGTTCGTTGTCACAATATATCACTGTTGAAAGGAGACGGTATTTTACTTTGTACGTCGACTGCAACAATATATCTTTTAATTTGTATGTCGGCAAAAGAAAATTCCATGACATAGCAAAGAAAATGGGTAATTTTGTATAGTAAAACGATTGACGTCGTGCTCCCATTAAAGGGTGAAGTACGCTCAAACCTCTTTTGGTACTGTATAATAACCTTGACTTAAAAAAAAAAAAAAAAAAAAACAATCTGTGGGATGTACGCCCATGGAAATGAAGATAGGAAGCAATAGAAATGCTTGCTATAGAACTATGACATGAAAGCTAGGTCTTTTCTACACGTGTCCCGCTTCTAGGCCCTTAGAAGAGCTTTGCAGGTGGCATATGACATGAAAACTGGAGAAATATAGAGAATAATCATCCTTCAGCGGGCCAGAAAACATTTGGAGGATTATCTTTATAAAGAAATGACTGTCTGGCTCCTCAAAGAAGTCATTGGACCAAACAGCAAAAAATGAGAAAATTGAAACCAACTCATATCCTAAACAAACAACATGTACATAGCTCTTGTACCTACCAACTGACAACAAAAAGACTTTCCGATCCGGGGGGCTTATTAGACACTGCACAAGTCATGCAAGAAGTGTCACACTGCCAAGAAAAACCAGAAATTCTATGCTGCTTATTATAAGCTTTTTTAATGATGATGATGTCAGTACCTCAGAACCTTTGATGTGAAATTTTCCCCAGCTAGAATAATAGACCGTATGGTAAAAAGTGCTAAATTCTCTGCTTATAACCGGTATGAAATATTCTCGTTTGATCCCGAAAACACGTTCATCATAAATGGAAAAATATGAATAAAACGTTATCAATTTCGGACGATTCTGAGATGTATCAAAGGAAGTTCGTTGAACTCATTAAGGGGTGGGAATAGCGATGTCAGCTCATGTCTTCTGGCAGTAAACAACAGCAAATTTATTTCTCATGCTGAAATTTTTTCCATGATGATAAAAATACAATCAACAAGCCCACAATAATATGTTGTCAGCTCCATTCTGGTTGAGTACAAATTTTAAAATTCAAAAGGGAATAATTTGAAATGGGGGAAAATAGAAGATCGCGACGACACACGAAAAAGCACGTAGGCGCACATTATCATTAATCCAGAAACGAGTTTTTTCCGGGAGCTGCGACCATGAATGGCTATTTTCTGCCCCTCTGAGAATAACACTAGCTGTCATCATCATTTAGCCCACTGTCAGATGTAAACTGGAAAGTTTGTCGACATCCTCTAATAAATACATTCCCTCAACGCTCTAATAATAAACGTAGTGACTTAGAAGATGGTTGCTATCTGTCCGAAAAAGGGCAAACAAAGGATTCAGAAAGTGCTTTGAATGAAAGTTGGGGGTGTTTGTTACAAAAAAGCCAATACTAACGTTTTGTTAAAATCATAAAAATGATAATTTTATTAACTACTATTCTTTTATATAGCCTATAAAACAACAATAAAGATAGAATAGGGGTTCGTGAATGATGATGAGTTATACTCAGTAAAAGAAAACATAAAATGGGCTGCACAGCAGTCTTTTATACAAAAACTTAGCTTTATCTAAGTGAAATTTTCTTTATGAAGCACCACTACTTTAGTAAAACTACAGAATGGTTCTGGATAGGATGGGCCATGTTAGCCACTTCTCTGCAGCTTCATTCCAGGGACACTCCAGTGGATTTTTAAATCGTCGTTAAATAGTTAAAACGTAAAGATGTTTATAAAAACCAAACAAATCTAGTTTCCTTCAGCCTGTTTACATTGCTTGCCTGTTTAATAAAAAAATTTTAGGCTATCTTTTTACATCGACTTTTTTTAGAATTTCATGTAATAGCAGTTTCATTGCAAGGATTTTTGTTACTTCATTGTTTTCATTATCAAGGACCCACATCCCATTATAATTTTGTTTCTTCCCTACTTTTAATTTGTTTATACACTACTAAACCAGTTTAGAGCTTAATTCAGCCTTTATACTGTGACAATTTCTGTAGGCCTGTAAGGATGTTTCTTTTTTTTTTGAGAGAGAGAGAGTTAGTGCGAAGAAATTGTGTCATGAATGTTTGGTTCATGGTTTGTCCAAGAACTAATATTCAATAGATTATTGTTTTTCCAAACTTTAAGGTGTTCGTACAGTACCAAAAATAATCTAGACCTTAATTTCATTCATTCACCTATTGGGTTTTGAATGGAATCGGCTGGCATAAAAGTCATTTTTTGGATAAAAACGTCTTTGGAGACAATGAGTGATGTAAGCTCATTACATACTAGCTTATGGCGGATAATCCATCATGTAGAAATGTAAACATACTTTGTTATCGATGATAGAACTGTGAATTTGTAAGAGATTTTTGTACTACTCAATGTATGGATTGAGATTACTAATATATTGAGTAACCGCTAAATTCTAAAATATCTTGCCGTTTGACTTAGTGAGCTCGGTGGAGCATTATTTCTTCACGGATTCTTGACCTGCAATAGGGATATTTGACCAAAACTCGGAGTGTTTTTAAGACTAATAGATTTATAGTATCATTCATATTGTGTGCTCCTTTTTTAACTGCTTTTTGAGCATTGAAAGCATTTCGGCTTCTTTTCATCTAGTTACAATCCACCACTGAAAATGGCGAATTGTCTTTGTTCGAAATCAAGCTTGACGTACCACAAGGCGCACGTTACTTGCTGAACACATGTGATCTACCACTTACGGAAAACAATGCAACATTCGCCGATGCCACTCTCTGTAAGAAAAGACATCGATCCACGAACATACTATGCGGATGGGGTCCTGACCTAGAGAAGCCATCCTCTATCGACTTGGTCCTGTGAAATCGATGACAGACTTCGTACTCGGACGTGACCCCTTGAGATCCGATTAGGGTTCGATCAATTAGTCAAGGAACGTTCTATGAGGACACCTATGCGTTCATGGACACTTGGCTAGAGGGTAACCCTCCCTACCATGTGTGGTCCGGTCCCACCTACATTTATTCCAACGGCACCAGATAAGAATGCTTCCAATGCAAAATTTTTTTAAAAGTTACAGATAGCCCAAAACTGCTAATTAGAATTCCAGTTTAATAAATTTAATGTCATCAATTCAATTTTATGTCCCTTGGAGGATCAAAGACGATAGTTGACCCGATGCCAAAAGGCGGGATAAAAGAGCAGGGCCCTTTTGAATTTACGCTCATATTTTTATTTTTCGAACTTTTCCTCCTATTGAGCTCCGTAGTAAACACGCCAATTACTCACCCGGAGGGTCGAATCGTAGGAGTAAAGTCTGTTAAATATGTTACTATTATTATTAGGCGAGGTTGTACTATTTCGGACTTCGGTTTTTCATAGATTCGTCTTATAAACAGAAAAACATTGAACACTTGATGATTAAAAACGTTTAATTTTTAACAAATTGAATTTTTAAGTCTCGTGACGATCTCTATAAATGATAAGGTTTCGGTTTAAAAGGTGGCTGTCAACTATGTCCGGACGTCAGTCTGATAATGGCACATAGTTGTCCACCGAACTGACGTGAAAACCTGTCTCACCGAACATGCTGTTAGTTTTCTAAGAATCCGTGCGTAATATGTGATATCCTCAGAATAAAGAAAAAATTCTCATGATTATCAAAAAGACTCGAGTTTTTAAGAGTTGGGAATGCGTAAGGCTTACAACTTCCAGATTATACCTAGATGGTGAAGGAAGGAAAAATATGAGTAATCAGCCTCACCAAGAGCTTTTCTGTAAAATTTACAACTGCCAAAGCGAACCAATTACTGGATGGGTCAAATAAAAGACTCATAATTTGTAGAACAAACACATAAAGATGGAGGCAGGGAAACAACCCAAACATGAAAGTCTTACCTAAACTTACCATACATTATCTGTCAAAGCTATTGGAAATATACAGGAAACCTCTTGGCTCCATACAGTGAGCGTCTGTTGAGGACACTGTAGATAGTGAGTTTAGGTATGCTGTAAAGGGCTTGGAGAATTCTTCTGACGACTTTTTAACGCGATTTTAACGAAAGTTATCGGGATGGAAAAGTCAGAGAGCTTGACCGGCTTATTGGTTTTGAACTTGATGTGGAACGTTTGGAAGGGGGATCCGATCAGTTCACTGAGAAAATTAATATTACGGTTATTGTGGATAGTGAGGTTAGTAGAAAAGAGCTTGGAGAATTTCCTCGAAGTATCTGTCTCGTAGAAGAGATATCCTACATTAAGAATATGTTATACGAAGTTGATACACGGAATTTTAATTTTACGGACAAAACCCGCATTTGTGTCCAGCATGTAGAGAAAGGTCAGACCCACTTAACTGAAGAGTGCCATTCCTTGGCTCGATATAGAGAGCGTGTAGGATATGAGAATTGTGCTTGAGTTTGGGTCTCCTATTCCGATTTTCGGAGGGAATTTTCCGATATTTGTATACACTACTTGATAGACATCTCGTTTTGGGTTGCGTTCCATATTGAGACTAAATATATGTATAAGTAAGACTGTGTACTGTGGGGGGGGGGTAGATGGCGGAATATCGAACAAACCGAGTTTATTGCTGTTTTTATGTGGGCTGAGGGTTGATAAGTTGGATAGGGTGAGGTGTAAATGACAGAAACAGTGCACATGTTTGTGGGATGTCCCATGTGACCTCCCTGGATTGCTGTTAGAAGTAAGCTGACCTGAAACCGTCTTTCCATTCTGACGGTTTTCTTCCGCTCTGCCCTATCGCCAGCGATTTGCATTGAAAGTCATAGATATCCCTGAAATAAGTTCAATGAAATTTTTGGGGTGATCAGTCCATTTTTCGACGATTCGTGGTAAACCACTACGTTATTGACGAAAGTGAATAAAAAAATAAAAGGGATTGGGGGGAAGGGGGTTGATGGTATAACTGTATTTTAAACGGGACGCTTGAAGCGGAACGTTACTTTTCTCGCCGATCACGCATGGCTACGGTGAGGTGAAGGCCGATAGTCCATCCATCATAATAAAAACTCTTAATAGGCGAGGCGACCGGATTTAAAAGCATAAGGAATTGGACGATTGGAAAGGGAAAAACGTTATTCAACGAGAGCACAACGAGAAAAGTCCTTTCAAACTTATTCGTAAAGTCCATGGAGATACAAATGGAAGGGCAGTTAGATATGATCTACGAATCGTGGAACTGTGGCCATATTCCCCAGTTGTATTTCCGGTTAAAAAACAGTCTGGTAAACGCTCTCGACAATAATCATAGTAATGACATGATTCAAGAACGCGGCACACCCGAAATAAGGACCCATCCGAAATAACCAGCCGGCCTTTCGTATTCGTGTCTTATAATTTCGCTAACCCTTCATTTAAACCAGTCGTATTAAAGAAAATAATCATCCACTTTCACTCATATCGTGTCTGCGAACATATAACAATTTATTTGACTGAAATGTAAGGTAAAAACAAACCTTCCTACGTGAATTCTAGTCTCATATGACTCGTCTGTGCATAATTTCGCAGAATTTTATTTTTAATTTATTTGTAGCCATAGCGTTTATTAGTGGTTTATACCTGATATATATACATATATTATGATCAACCAGCCAAGGTGCCTCTCAACGATAGTTTTACCACGTAGGTCTGGAGGCCATCATCGTCTGGAGTGGAGAAGTGATGATAACAAGAGGGCAGGGAGGGAAAATTCCAACTTTGCTTGCTTACAGTACCCTTTGGGAAACGCTGGTCCTTGAAGGACAGAGAGAATTCTGCAAGAAGTTGACGGGGCTCTGGTACTCCTAAAACGCACGAGATTCTATACCTTCCACCCACAAATATGTCCTACATAAATGCACACACCTGTTTATCCCGCTCCCCATTATTCTGACCACATTCCACAAGTCAAGGAACAGCTAAGCCGAGGGCGGAACAAACATTCTAAGGTTTTCGAGATTTAGGAGGAAACGCAATGTGTGGCTGGTCTCAGCAGAGAGGATGCTTCAGAACAGCATATGCTCCAAAAAGGGGTCGAGAGTTTGAAAAGACGCCGGAGCAGATAAAAAAGGAAACCAGGGTGGTATAGAGTCATCAGGCTAACTGTGCCTTTTTGTTTTTGTCGTTCCTAAGCCATATCTAGCTCTTTCCAGCTTTTTGGCTTGCGCTGCTATATATAGCTTTTTGGATTATAAACGGAAACTATAATCTTTCCTTTGTCTATTAGACGGTCACATCTCTACTCCACCTGGCGATCTCTTTGTCACAGTTTAGTTTCCTGCATTCGGGATGGGCCTCACGGAGGCGGCTCGCTCGGGGTGTTTAGTTGGAGGTGTCATCAGGCAAACCATTCAGAGGATTGTCGGGGGGACTTACACGTAGCGTTTGAAAGAAGTCTTAAAACAACAGAATGAAGGGTTCCAATTACAGGCCTAGAAAGCTGGCCAAAGAAAGGAAGATGATAAATCGGTGGTCCTTACTATAACCATTTATCATGAGCCAACAGATACCTTACACAAAATGGACCGAGTAAACTTGATATTTGGTACAGTAAATCTGTACAGGACGAGAAAAAAGTGAGGATATAAATTTTAATAACCTTTAAAAGCCCCAAAGGGTACTGGCCGCTTTCTAACGGTTTGGGCTTCCAAATGGGACAACAAAAAATATTAAAAAGACGATTTTCATTTTGAAGCACTATGAACGCTGCTCTTTATTTAAACAAGAAGCATACAAATCGAAGAAAAACGACAAATCTACCCGCAGGTTGATCGGTGACGTACTTAAATGGAGCTTTCAGATCGATCCTATTTGCATTAATGTACTGAGTGGGCTTAGAAATAGGCTACTGTTGTTAATGGAGTATTTCAATATTCTCCTCAATAACATTCTTTTTACTCTTTTCCCTACATTGCTTATTTTGCTATTACATGCTCATTACAATACGTCATGTATAATCAAAGAAAAGAGAATTAGAAATCCAAAAAGATTTTAAAAAATTATTTTAGAGGAAATAGAAGAACTCTTTTCCCTGGATTCGGTATCACGGTAACACTGAGGGCAAAACTGATTCCGGGAAGTGATTGATTAAGTTCTACCTTGGTTTAAGTAAAGATAGCTATAAGATTTAATTTGGCGCATGTGTTATTAATTAATATATATAAACAATTTTTTACAAGATATTAAGTTGTTTTAAGTCTGAATCCTAGGCAATTTGGCGGGGTGTTTTCTCGACGGAAATGTTAATCCAAAAAATATGGTTAGGGATACAACTAAATATGCAGGGGGGATTTTAACAAATCATTTTAGGGGAAATCCAAAAGAAAACTTTTCCCTACATTCGGTGTCCGGGTAACATTGCCGGCAACATTGATTTCGGGTGAGGGTAAATTCTAACTTGGTTCAGATGAAATTAAATACATTTATTTAAATTTACATTTTAACACATTTTACATTTAACTTAGCGTATATTTTACTAATCAACTTATATAGAAATTTTTGTAACAAGATTTTTTGGCTTTTTAGTCTGCATTGTAGGCACTTAATATCAAGGTCAAAAGTTGCCCAGTGATGCCAGCGAATTAGTAGGAATAAGAATGGCGTTTTAGAGGAGTATAACAATATTACATAGCACTACATTCAGTAACTCATAAAATCGATGACACGTCGAATACAGGCGGTGATCAACGCAAGAGGAGGAAATTAACTCCCTCCTGAATTTAATATATTCTTCATTGTTTCCATAGCAACATTTTTAGTTGTATTGTTTTACTCAGAATTTTTTTTTTTATTCAGCTATGTTTTATTTACTTTAAAGATGTTCAGTAAACAATAAAAAATAAAAAATTATAACGATTGCTGTTTTCTTAGTTGGGACTTTTCCCCCAGCGAAGGTGAAAAGATTTATTTTCGTACTAGACTCCGTATAAACGGCGCCTCGTTAACTGCAAAGATACACAAATGTTGACAGAGCCCGTGTTAACACAGTCAAGATTACGGTTTCATAACGGATAAGGGGGTCATAATCTTGACTCGGCGTTGTAAATAAAAACAAAACGAATTATCGCCAATAAATTAATAATCCTTGGTAATCAAACACATCGGGGCACGCTAATTAAACCCTAATCTTGCGAGGATTTACAAAATCTGACTGTTAAATCGAAAAAAGAGAGCCACAGTGTGCAATAAAGCTATGAACAAGTCCTTAACCCTTTATGAACTAACATAGTACTTAGTTACTAACATAGTACCTTAGAGACGAACACAAGTAATTTGGTTAAAAGGTTAGCGGGAAATGGGTAGTTCAAACTGGCTCCAAATAAATCAGTGTTGTCAATACACAGGCAGAAAAGGAGCAGGAACAACAATTCCGGCCCTAAATTCACGGGATTCCTGCTAATTTGAAACAAAATTGCTAAAGTTGGCATTGCTCTGAAGTAACTTTTGGCAAGAAAGGGTTAATGACCCCCCCCCCCATCAACGACTTCCGTTTCAACTGGTTTAAAAGTTCGAGTGATTTAGTTGAATAAGTAATAATTAGCATTAATAGTGATGATCAAACGAATTTCTGAGCTTTCTTTGATTGTAAATGATTATGGATACTATTTTTAACTACTATTATATGGCTCATTGATCTGTTGGTCTAAAGATCAACACAAGTTACCAACAAATTAGGCAGCCTGGAAAGACTGGCAAATCACAGAAGCAATGAACCTAACCCCACCAATTGCCTGAAATGCTGCTAAACCTAACTCTGTAGTAATCGTAAATCAAATATTAGAAGAATGACTTGAGAATGAAAATGACACTTTTTCACCCACGAACACTTTGGATCAAGGTATGGTTTTGAAGAAAAAAGCAAAATAATTTGTTACTGCTAAGCTTGCGAACTATTTTAAGGTCATCATCAGAGCAAGCCAACCTTAAATATATCTATGTATTGACATACTTAAGTTTTTTACAGGCGTTGTTAGATTTCCTTGAAGACCAGCTCAATTCTAACATTGCCAAGGACTGTAACAGTATTCCAAATTTTGTCAACAGTGACAATGACTTCAAGAAAAACAGAGATATGTAAGAAACTTAAATATGACTAACTACTTCTTAAACAAAGGATCGAGCTAATTGAACTGAACTAAGGAACTAGGAAAAGTAAATTTTACAGGTCACTGGCACTTGAGAAGACATCCACACATTATGGATAACATAGTCAAAAATGACCCCCCATTGGTTATGCAATGAGAAGAAGAAGCGGCATCTTGGAATGCAAAGTCACGCTTAATGGAGATATAACCTTACCGGGATAACAAGATCGAATATCCTCCATCGTAGGCTGGGTTCACATAAAACAAATGGAACTCATGATTAAAAATCAGCAAACATTGCTTCCGACAATGTAATTCTAAATGCACTAACTATATACTGGTCACTGACATCAGAAAAAACAACACCTACACCAGGTGAGCGTATGTAACAATGACGCAAATAGGTTAAGCAATGAGGAAGCAACTGCTACTCATATTATCTTCGAATGCAACGGAATCAAACCTTGGAAACATAACGCAGGGCACCAAGACGACCCCAGGAAAAAAGTACTGTAATGACAGTCAATGACAACCTTACAAAATAAAGAACGAATTAATCGAAATGAATTAACGGTAAGTCGGTAAAGTAAATCAAACCAAAAGGCTGTAATACTTGAGAAATAGCCATAACCAGAAATACCAAATCCTCTATACATGTTACTGCGTCTTAAGAAAAGATACATAACATGGGTATATTCCACAAAACATCCATGAGGAAGAAACTGTCAAAATCATCGAATGCGTACCAACCATTCAATGAAGGCATTACCTAGAGTGACAAGATGACCCAGGGAAAATAATTGCAGTGATGACTCACTGGCACCTGAGACGACACAACATATTCAATGAAGACCCCATGAGGAATAAACTGGCATAATCTTCCAATGTTCAGCAACCACCCAATGAAGATATAATAGAGTACCAAGATGACCTACTTGTTAAAAGAAGGATAGAGTCAATTGAACTGAGCAAATAAAAGTACAATAAACCAAAAGTCTGTAGTGCCTTCGCGAAAACCAAAAACCCATTATTATTATCACAATCATTATGGGATGAATCTTTATTTTAATTTCACATGCAAAAACATGCATTTATTCAAAATGTTAAAAACAAGTGTGTGAAAAGGGGCTACAGAATGGAATAAGGTAGAACGTTTTTTTGTGTGTGTGCCTGTGTGAGTGCTCGTTTCGATCGACCCACCCCTTGAAAGGGAGACGAGGGTGTCGAAAGGCTACGAGTGAATGTGCACGTGCACATCTCAGTCGGGTGCTGGTACGTTTCCTTCAGTTCCAGATTCTTTTTTTGAACTGTTTTCCACTTCTTGCCTTGTAAGCAACATGATGTCATGGATCTGATCTTGCTTTCTTCGGCGACTGACCAAGTGCGTAGAAAGCCACCCCCGCGGATCAATGAAGAGGACATGTTTTGTTTACAACGCCATTTCCTTTTTCTATGCAATTACTGTGAAAAAGGAAGCCAGAAATATATGAGTCCTCTCTCTCTCTCTCTCTCTCTCTCTCTCTCTCTCTCTCTCTCTCTC
>CM077101.1:35180848-35191564 GCA_039619505.1 Cimex hemipterus
TCTCTCTCTCTCTCTCTCTCTCTCTCTCTCTCTCTCTCTCTCTCCCTCTCTATTAAAGTTTAAACGATTAATATAGACGAACTTCTTGCTCACACATTTATAGAACATCGTCAAATTAACTAATCTTCCAATTAGATTCAATTAAGTGCATGTCCCCGAGGTCGGCAGAGTACGTGGTGCTGGAATTTTTGGACTGTTTTAATTCCTAAGCGACAATTTTTTTAAATTATTTTACAGAAAGAGGTTACGATTACCCACGTAATACTTTTATTGACTGGTAAAATTTCTAATAACAAGAGGAGGCGGCTACGGACATGGAAATGGTGTTGTCAGTGAAACTGTGTTTTGGTGGGGCCAAAAAAAATATTAAACACATGTCCCAGCATTCTTGCCAATGGATGCCAATAAATAAATTGTCAAGGAAAAAGAGAAAAAGGACAGATAAAAAAATGTTATGTTTGTTTTAGATTTTAAATTAATATTTCAATATCGCATATTTCCTCCTCTTGCCTTAATTATATATCGAAAACACTTCGCCATACTTTCTACCAGTATGGAAATGTCTCTTTCCTGGAGGTTAGCCCATACTCTTTGCGATTCTCCAAAAATTCCCGCCCACACCATCACTGAGTTATGCAAGAATAGCCGCATACCTGGTTGAACGTCCACCATCAATAAGTGCCACGCCACGCGAAACATCCTCAGCACTATAAGTGGCATGTTTAAGTTGAAAATTTGATGAAAAAATGATAACTAAACAGTTTATTGCTTCCGAATTCAAATGAGACTGAATTCCGTAAAAAATAAACATTTAAAAATCCTCTGTCCTTGTTTTGGATAAAGGGTTAAATGTGTTTACCTCAAATTAATATTCCCAATTTAAAACAAATATTTATTGATAAAGACGATGTGACAAAAAAAAGGCAGAATTTTCTTTTATAGATAAAATGAAAAAGTCAATTAGGTGCAATTTTTCGCCTTTCAATATACAATAAATTGGATATACAGACAGAAAAATAATATTGTTTCTCGGTTTCCATGGCCCATCGGCAAGAAAGCTGGGCCGTATATCTAATACTTTTCGACCTCACTAAAAAATTGTTTAGTTTATTATTAATTTCCTTTTTTTCACTTCTTAAGGGAAATGGGGGTGTTTCTTCACATATAGAATTGTACACTAATTGAATGAAGTATATGTATATATGTATTAATTATATGTATATGTCTTTGTAAATTATTACAATTGAGTGTATGAATGTGACAGACAGATTAATGATAGGCACGATGGCGGAATATCAAGTACCTCATCGGCAATAACAAAGCGAAGTGGTCTGAAATGACTATTGGTATCCCCCGGTATAACAAAAGATCCCAGCCCAATTAAAAATATTTTCTGCAAGCAAAGTAAAAGCTGTCGTACCAACTATACGAATACCTTTTACATATTAACCAATTAAAATTCCAAAGGCTGCGCCGGAATTCGAACCCAAAATCTCTGTCACGACAAATAGGACCAGTATTGAACAATAGGCCAGCGCTACCCACCTTCCTTTTCTTAACAATCACCCTGCAATTTATCGAACTTAAACAGCAGAAATGACAGATGTATCATCGCAAAACAAATCAGCGCACGCGTCAGTATAAACATAATTTATATATAATATCATAACCAATTGACCTCGGAGAGAGACCAATGGACCTCAAATGGACATTGGCTTGGGCGGAAAACGGTACACGCGGAAGGGAACGTGTTAAACAAAACGTTTAAATAACGCCAAACCATTTCGGCTCATGAGGACCCAGTTACAATTTTATTTGTTTGGACGTTCTGTTACAACAAACAACTTATTGACAGTCAAGTTTGTCTTTTTTTGTTTTTATGCCGACTGATAAAACCGAGCAATGACAGGCCTCGTACACAAAAGAATGTAAATATACGAGTGGTTAAGTCAAATCAAAAACCCTTTTGACAATAAATATTTTTCCTCGTTCTTTCGTCTCATCTTTTACAGATCGAGCTAAAATAATTAAATAATAAAAGGATGTATCTTACGAAAGTTTAAACGTGATCTCGGACGCATCCGGTGGACGACGTGTATACGGCGAGAAAACAAGCAAACATTTCTGATCAGAAGGCAATAGGACTCCAGTTTATAAAGAGTACCGAACTACGATTTTATAATGTCCGAACCTCTTCAATTACTTCGAACACGACACATTACACTTTCCGTTCACGTTGAACTTAGTGGATTGTCATTTGTCAGGTCAGTATGGGTTAGGGATGAAAGGTGTGCCACTAGAGACTTTTGTCAAAGTATCTGTATCGTCTTGAAGGGCTGTGTGGATAGTAAGGTTGGATAGGAAGTGTGTTTCTTGAAGACTGGATGACGGGATTCTTTGGTGATGGGAACGCTTGGTTTGAGCCGTGGTTTGAAGACGTTTATTTTGCAGGGTGAGTGTCAATTTGTTTGTAGTTGTCAGTCACATTCTTTTCAGTCGAGTTTAGGGGGTTCCACGGAAGTCTATGGGAAATCCTAAATAGCGACATTAGTTTTTAGGAGAGGAACGGATTAGTACTAGAGCCGAGAGTTGTACGCTGAGATTTGGTTTCGGTAAGTCTGATCTTCCTTTTCTTGAACCGTTCTTCTAAACATAAGAGATGACCTGGGGGATTCTGAAGGCATTTAGCTGAAAAGCATCGGAAAAGAAATCAGCATGTATGAGAAGTATAGTATCGGTCGACAGTAATATCTGTGCTGTATAAGAATAGAGAATGGGACCAAGAGTCACAGTTGTACAAACATGGGAAGGAGGGAGAAACTGTTATTAACTGTTCATTAAAACTCAGGAACAAGAAGACGTTTTTAATAATAATATCGAACTTGATCGAAGACTCGTTTTGGAAATATCTGACCATTTAGAACGAAGAAAAACGTCAACAATCTCACTTTATGAGAATTAGAGCTGCCCACGGTGTTGCCCCAATATGGGATAGAACAACTGCTCTAATTATATTTTAAAAATCAGAGGTCAGACCATATTTAATAATAATATTAAACTCGAACTAAGGCCTGGCTAACATTTAGAAAAGCACCCGAACACGCTGAATGAATAAAACCCTCAACGGATTAAATTCAACAACCTCAATCCCCGGAAATTAGGCACATTCAGTTTTCAGTTCAAACATGGGAAGGAGGGAAAAAACTGGTTTAATTGTGTAAAAATCAGGGAGAAAGTCATGATTTTATTATACAATAACAATTTTGAACTTGAACGAAAACTTGCCTTATATACTCACGGGAATCAGTGTTGCCCACAGTGTTGGCAAAAATATGGACGTTGGAAAAAATTGTTTTAATTATATATGGAAAATTGGGGAAAAACTTTATTTTTATTATACAATAACAATATTAAACCTGTCTTTAATTAAGATTTAATTAAGACTTGCTTCAAGTTTAGGAAAGCACCCAAGCACCAACAGTAAAGAAACACCTTAACGGACTAAACTCTAGCCAGGAAATCGGTGTTGCACGGAGGGAAAAACTGGTTTAATCCATATAAATATCAGTGATAAGACCATGTTTTTAATAAGAAATAATATTATTCAAGGCTGATTTTAATTGTATCGGAAAAAATGACTGTTTTTTCATATAAGAGTCATAAATTTGCTAATTGTTCTTTATAAAATATCGTTTAGATTTTTATTTACTATCATTTTCTAAATTATTATTGTTGTTGTTGCTTATTATGCCCTAACAGAAAAAAAGCAATGATTGGGGCTGATTATAGATTACAGATATTTCCTATTATTTTTTAGATGTTTACAAGTCCTTACAATTAAATGGTAATTATAATATCAATTAATTATTGTTCGCACCTCAACCAAAACCTCAGAAAAAATAATAATTAATTGATATAATTAATAAGGTCAATTATGACCATTAAACATATATGGATTAAGGTAATAATTTTGAAGGATGTCCTGTGACGTCTTCGATATAATCGAACGACAAGATAGATTTACAAGATTTGCAAATCAATAAACAATTTAATTTATAGTCATTAAGACGAAATAATTAAACGATTAATTTGTTTTTGTTGGATAATAATATGTAAACACTGGCAAGTGGGGATTTTGCGGCTCAATCAAAACCGGTCATATCTGGTACTTCCCGCTGCAAGTATAGTTCTTCCAAAGAGCCGGATGATTTTATTAATCTTATTTCCTTCTTTCACTAGAGCAAATTATCATTTTCAGTATCAATGAAAATAGGACGGGCTTAACGTCTAATGTCCTGTTAGTCTGATAAGACCCAAGGCTCCAGAGGATGTAAGTATTTGAAGCGATTTAGCGAAGGTTTTGTAGGGAATATTTATGGAGCTGAACGAACAAGTCAGCCCAATAAAGAGCACAACGTCCCGACGATGCGCAACTGTTGTGAAAGGGGTCAAAAATAGCGGCCGAGATAAGACCATTGTCTGTTTATACGCCTTTGAAAAGAAAAGACTCGAGGCCTATTGGCCTTGGAGGAGATCGTATCAACCGAGACAATTTTGTGTCAATTTCGTTAAATGGGGCGGACAATTTTTCCTTCCTATCAAGCAAACTACGTTTCTTGACACCGTCGTGGACTAAACAAATTCACAGTTGAACAGTGAGTCATCGTAGACCGACAAGAGAGAAAAAATGCAATTCGCGTAACTATAAACCATTCTTCGTCCACAAAACCTATGACTCTTAAATAAAATATCTTTTAACATCCAACAATCTTTTTCTTATCAAATCTTGCGATTTTTCTTATCCTCTTCTTTGAATTATTTGAATTACTTCTAGAGTATCTATCATGTGCGATTCAAAAGCTCTTTACTCTTTTTTTCCGAACTTTGCCTCAGGGCAACACCAAATTTAGAAACAGTTGCTACAGCTTAGCGAATCCCATGATTTTAGGGCGGACGCTGTTGTTTTTCCTTCAATGTTTCATCACGTGTCTTGGCAACACTGATTTTTTGGCGCCAATTGAAATTCTTCATCTACATTATTCAACATAAGCTCTTTACCAGCTCTGAAACTTGCATCAATTATTATATTTTAACCATTTCTAGCCCCATGTTGTTTCAAAGCAATGCCGACTTTGGCTATTTTGCTTAATGCTAGCAGGAAATATCTGCCCCCTGAATAAAATCCCCTTAATTTAGGGCGGACGCAGTGTTGTTCCTGCTCAGTGTCTACACATGAATTAGCAACACTGATTTATTTGGCGCCAATCTAAACTGTCTATCACTATGTATACTACGGTAAGACAGCATTAGGCCCATAAAGGGTCATCAATTATATTACAATTTTAAGTATTATAAAATTATTGCGATTTGAAACATGCTTTGCAAATATACTGAGCTTTTTAGTATGACGTTTTGCAGAGTGATTATATCTACAGAATTAACTCACTGCCCCATTTATAAGTGGAAGATCCTTATATCACTTCATAGCAAAATTTTTTCTACTGCGTTTTAAAAGTATCAAATCGATCCATCACCGGTTATGACAGACAAAACGAAAAGTACAGACGGGAATGGTTCGTTACAAGTAATTGGAATCAGTCATCCGTGACCCAATGTCCCAATATAAATGATAATTTTGTTCTATTTCCAGCTGTAAAACGTCCTTGCCGATGTAAACAATGTCCGGGGACGCAGACACCAACATTTTACGAGCAGCGTATTTTTCCGGCTATAGCAAAATGTGAAAGCATTCCCACTCACTCCCTATGTGGAGCCAAGGAACATCCTGCGATTAAGTGGGATTTTGTATCAACGTAAGTGTCTATGTATACGTCATGAAAAGAATGGTTGCAGCATTTCTACCAGCCCCCTATACGGAGCCAAAGTGGGCCCCCCCTCATCGATAAGTGGAATTTCAGACATAAGTAAGTGTCCGGGGATCAACATTTTGCCGAGACACGAACATTTGGCAATGTATCATTTTCCTTACAAATAGAGTCATCATTAACTACAATATAGCTCTATCTCTCCCCTGACTTTTGCAACTTTTTATCAAAGTGTTTGCCAGTTTTAGCGAGTACGGTGTTCTTGTATGTTGGATCCCTACTAGGACCTCGATCTCTGATTCAATAGGGGTCTCCCCACTGGAACCTCTTGAATTCATCCAATGGTTTTTTTTACACATTCTGAGATGGAAGAAGTACACCCAACTGTCAGCTATATTCCGTTTTGGAGGTATTGGGTGTATTTATGTACTATTTTGGGTGTGTCATTTTTATTAGCTGATGCTTTTCAGGCCGCTTGGCTGTCTGATCTTAAGAGTATTTTTAAGTTAGTGTACCCTTATCATTATATGTTCATATCATTTAAAAATATGTTGTTGAAATAAAGTTAATTAAAATCAAAAAGTGTGCATAAGCCGTAAAATGTATTACTGCTGATATGGGCGTTCGGTTGAACTACTTTCTAACTTTTTAAGACACCTTGGTACGTAAGCAAAACGAATCAATCACGAAGCGTAACATGTCTGTTAAAAGATAGTTCTTTGTTTGTTTCGTTCACTATAAAGAACAATAAAATTTGAACATTAACAACAAATAATTTTTTTCGGATTATTTCGTATGTGTAGGTTTTTAGTTCTTGTATCTGAAGATAAAATGGTCGGGTAGAAGAATAAGAAAAATCCCTCATTACCCATACAGTATGTGCCGATGATCTCATTTCTTCGATTTTATTTAAATAATAACAATTAATTAAAGTTTTTAGTTGAGATAAAAAGTCAATGTCACGAGAGGGTTTCGAACACACGATCTTCCGCTTTTCCCTTCTCTTTTAGTGGGGTTGAGATAAGAAGTTGGTCGAAATTTCAGACTAAAACTTTAGGAAAACGGACGGACCGACTGAGGTTCACCTACAAAGGAAAGCGTCAGGATCCCATCTATACTCCCTATATATAAGTCCCTGCCCACGAGGGCTTAGGGATGAAGTATACAGTAGGACGAGTTTCCAGAGCAAACCGAAGTGCCATTCTTCAGTGAAAGCCTATTCGACGTCGAGAAAGAACACCGATATGTTTTCCTTCATCTCAAGAGCGAGTTGCCTACAATTTATTTCAAAATTTTAAAATGTTGGGTATTTAGGAAAAATTGAAAGGCTGGAATTCAAGCTTAAAATAATATATAGTCTTGCTCAAGGATGAGTTTATAAGATCACCATGTTTAGTGTTATTTTATCTGGCCTACTGCGAAGGACGAATGTTCGGATGAAACTTGCTAAATGTTTACTGAGATAACTCGTTATTTTGTCAATTGTGCGATAATTAATTTTTAACAATTAAGAAATCTGATAAGCTGTACAAGGATGTCGCCCGGAGTGTTATTAATTTGACATGACAACTCATTCAAATGTGTACTAATCAAGGTTGAAAATCTGTTTGGATCGTCGGTAAACATTATAAATCATTATTGTCCTCTTAAAAAGACAAAAGTGCCGTTGTATTTGCCGATGAAATCATCAGCGTGTATTCCAATGTTGGAAACTAATGTCAATAGATCGCTGTTTGGTCAAACGCTCGGTTGAAACAAGGATTCGCTTCGTAGCATGGCACGTTCGTTACCAAATTACAAAATGCAAAATCGTGTTAAAAAAACGTTAGACAAGTATCACAATGGATCGTTACACGCCGAAAAAAGTACTCGAGCAATTTGAAAGATGGAAAACGTCAACGGACTACAAGCTCAACCCTCCTGGTAATTAGTGTGGCCCATAGTGTTGCTAAACGCATGGGCGGAGGAAAAAACTGTTTTAATTATATAATGACCATCGGGGATACGGCAATATTTCTATTCTACAATAATAATATTCCTTGATCGAAAGTGTGCATTAAGTCTAGAAAAACTCCCATAGTGAATTGAATATGGAAAAACTTCAACGGACAAAATTTAATAACCTCACTCCTCAGTCTCCCAAACATGGAATAGATGGAAAAACTATTTTAATTGTACATTACGGATGGTTAGGTAAAATTTTACATTACAAGCCAGAGATAATTACATGCTTTTACTATATTGTATACTTTATGTTTATTTACTGTATCGAATAAATAAAACTAAAATATAAACAAGACCTTATGTAGATGTCGAATTTTTGACTTGCATCGTTCAGTCAATAAAAAATTGAAATATTCTAAAATCGCTCTTGTATTTACCAAGAAGACAAATATAAAGGTCTGAATGATGTTTTTAATTCATCCTACAGTGTAATTTAAGTAAATAAACTCTTAAAAGGCTTAGTATTATTTTTATAAAAGGTGAAACGAACTTACCGCAGGACAGGACATAATAATTTGCAGTTTGATCGTAGGGAATGATTGACTATCGAGACTTTTCGCTTCCACGGCTTTCCCTTTACTAATTCCGAGCTGGTAAACTAACTTAACTAAGTTTATTGGATTATATCGGACCCCCCTCTGTCGCGTCGACGCGCTTCTCCGCCATCTCGAATGAACCGCGTGTTTTTTCCTATTTCCCCCTTTTCCCTTGATTATTCCTCCACTCGGAAAATGGATAAATAAAATGAAAAAATAAAACGGGCAAATATCTGGACCCTTGATTTGTAAAAATATCCAGAATTTGACCGGTCACATATTTTTTCGAGACTATGGTACAATGGTGAAAAGAATATATATCTATCTGTTTGTTTTTTTAATCAAAAAATTCAAAAATAGGCATTGTTTTTCACGTTTTCCTCCGATATTAATATATCTACAATTTTTTAAAAATTGTTAATGAAAACTTAATAAAGAAACAGGTCCCAATCATAAAGATTCAATAACGTCTAATTATTTTTACATCAGTTTTGATAAAAATAGCATGTCGTAAAATGTAATGTTATTTTAAGGACAACACATTTAATTAGTGACAAAATTATATTATACCAGCCAAAGTGTTGCCTTTGCCGCATCGACATGTTCTATTTTATATATATATATGTTCTTTCTATTTTAAAATTAAAATAATGTTTTTAGACCACGTTAAATTAATAGGTTTGTTTGTTGCTTTAGAACCCAGGCCAGCATAATTATGATTTTTATATTAACTATAATGTTGCATGTTTTATACTTCTATCCTAAACCTGACGTCTTTAAACGTTTTATTCCTTCTTTGTTTTCTACAAAAGCCCACTAATCTACACTCGTGCGTTAAGATAAACCTCTGTGATCACCCCTCACGCCCCCACGGTCTTTGTTGTCCAATCTGTTCCGGTTGCAGTCCTTTCGTTCTGCCTCCCTTCCTTTATTATTCCACTTTCCCCTATTATTTTTAACAGAAGAATCCTTTCGTTTAATTGTTTTAAACTCTGGAAATTAAAATCGCGCGTTAAAGCTGGGGGGGGGGGCGGTTATCACAGGGTTGTGTGATGAGGCCTTTCCTAGTCTTACTTGACATCTCTATTGATTTTAGAAAAAATGTTTTCATTCTTATCTACACGCTCTAGAAAAGGAGTTCAAGTGTCATTTTCGGTCGAAATGTCGTATTTTTTAAAAAGGTGTTTTTCTAATTTGAAATTGATGGAAAAATAATATTTTTTTGTCATTTAATGTAGGTTTTTTTTATTAACGCATAGGGAAAAGCAAAGCTCAGCTTGTTGAGAAAATTTGTGTCGTGAATGGTAATCACGCTTTAGGGGGAAGTTCACAAGCGAAATTTTTATTGTACCGCATCCGCATCGATTCCCTCCTAATACGACCTATTTTTAAAAGATCGTTAACTGGGAATGAAAAGTGACGACCGCATAGCAAGATTAAACATCATCCCTAACCTACTCTAATCAATCCCATACCGTACCTAACCTATCCATTTCCAACTTAACATAATCCCATTCGCACACCCTTATAAAGCAACTGGTCTCAAAAAATTGTGTAAGTCAGCTTTGACTATCACCTTTTTAAATCAAAAGTCGCAAAGAAAAAATAGTTCGGTTTATTGCGCATTGGTTGAATTCAGCTTTATTGTGAAATGTAATGTTTCACTTCCGTGTATATAACAGACCTTTTTTCCCTCCTCCATCTCTCTCACTCTCTCTCTCTCTCTCTCTCTCTCTCTCTCTCTCTCTCTCTCGAAGATAAGAAAAGATAAGAACCTTTGGAATTTTGTTGATATTTAACAGGTCGCCTATAGAGGTCATGGGTCAAGAAAAAAGGAAAATCTACGGCGTCGAATTGAACATAAGACTATTTATAATCTAAAAGACAGAAAAGAAATATTTTCTAGCAGTCTAAAGTGTTTAATTTAAGCTAATTTAAAACGTGCAATTAAGCCGGCCTTGACTTTTCCGCATATTTAACAGTCGGTTTGGGCCAAGGCTGCTGTTATCCGGCTCCGTTGTCAATCTAGTGAAAAGTGAAACGAATATAAGATTAAGTTAAAAAATTAATTAAGTTAAATATCCAATTATTGAAGGGATAATTTGGGTGAATTTTCTCCCTCTGCTCGTAATGTCGTAGATTTGATAAATCATTCTCGTGCGCTTTCGATTATGAAAGGCCTCGTATATATATATACGTATACAGGGTGACTTGCTACTCGTGCTACAAACTTCTCCAGTAGATTCTTCACCCTAAAATGAACAAAAAAGTTCATATTGTCCATGGTCCGATTCTCAACCATTTCAGAGTAATTTCGCTTTTTATCGATTTTGAAAGATATCACGTCCTGG
>CM077101.1:35191964-35251243 GCA_039619505.1 Cimex hemipterus
ATATAGATGTATATATATATATATATATTTATTTATTTATATTTATCGCCTGTTTTACATACAGTCTTACGACGAAGCTTCGACTGTTTTTGTTTTGTACTATCACAAAACACCTGCAATCAAATCCGAATGGTTCTAATATTTTGTATTATAAACAAAATCAGACTGAATAATAAGCACACATTTGAAAAATATCTGTCAGTCATGGTTAGTTATGCCGAAGAAAATGAGAAGAAAAATCGGGATTTTCAGAAATGTATTGAATGTAAAAGGCAGTTTATGTGTGTGTTCATCTGCTTATCTATACAGTTCTGGAACGAGTTAAATAAAAATTGAAAAAATGATAAAGCTGGTCAACCTGCGCACATATGATTTGCACACTTTATTCCATTTGGGGTTTAGTTGGCTCCGGTAAAAAAGCGTTTTTTGTTGTTTTTTTCATTCACGTTTCTTCAAAATTAGGCTTCTAATGCGTCGTTGTTATCGACTGCCCCCAAGGCCAATTCCAACTGATGTAGTGTAGCTCAAAAACGGATAAAGGCATCGGAGCTGGACTTCTCGTGATGAATTAGAAAATCGAACCGACTTTAATGTAAAAACTACAGATTTCCAGTCTGAAATCATAGTAATTGAACATTCGCCAGAGAAATAAAAAGGGTAGGAACACCTTCCAGAAAGATAGCAATTATTTCTAATCGATATGGTAAAGGCAAAACGTGTATGTTATTGTATGGAAGCCCTAGCAGAAGTCAGCGACACGTCACTTCCGCGTGTTCTCTTGGCATTCCTCGCAAATAAGGAATGGTCAAAAAGGAGCGAATATGAATTAACTAGACCGGAACCCTACTGTGACTTAGCATGTTGCCACAAAAATTTAGACATCCAAAAACTGATCCTAATCAAGGATCCAAAACCTGGTGAAACAACACACCAGGCAAGCGGCGAGAGATTCATAGAAGGGACACCGCAAGACATACAAATGAATCAATTAACCACACCAAAACCAGGACTAATGACAGAGAAATCATTGCAGCCCTCGGGAAGAAGAGACCGCAGAACATTTTATGTAGGCTATGGAGGTTTAATAACAACCTGAAGCTGGCCAGTATAAAATATAGAGGAGCACAAAGATCTAGACTACTCAGGTCGAGTACAGAAGGCCTTGTGATCTTTATCATTATCCTGATCCCTATCGTCAGCACTCGCGGCCTCCCTTTGTCTCTTCAGATAATCAGACTATTAACGGTTCTCAGAGAACACTTAAAACTCAAAATCAATGAGAATATTGTTTTCATAGTCGATAATAAAATGATGGTTTTGTTCTTTTGAATTGATCAAGCAGTGAGCTACACAGTTAAGATTAAAAAGTCATTTGTGATTGTATGATTCGACTGGGGGACATTAAGTTTAAAAGAGAAAAGCGCCAATTGTATAGTGTAAAATCAACAGTGGCATTTCCTTCCGACAGGCTTCATGGTTTGAATGAGGAACCGGTGTTGACAACTATCCAGGGTCCTTTTTTGTCGGGATAGTCTATTTTTTGTCCTTTTTGACGAAATCAAGGTCCTATTTACGTACCTGATAGTAAACGTATGTCCGAAGGGTTTTTTAATGGTAAATTCAATAAAAATTGCCCTTTTGAACTTTGTGATTTCCTACCAGGATTTCGTAGAGAAGGATGAACATATATGTTCTTCAGTCCTCAGGTGATTTTTTATTTTCCGTTAATAGTTTGGAAGAGCTACAGTATCTTCCAGCTCAACCGGTTATTTTGAAATATCGCGGTTTCTGGACCGTCTACGGAAAACATTGACTTTGCGTACTTTTTGGTCAATTCTTGTCTTCAATACAATATTGTGCCGTATAAACCAGCAATGACGGTTTTAGGAGGAAGACCGGAGGAAGGATCCGACGGATGGTTATTGACTTGTATGACTTTTGATGTCAATGACGTTTTATTTTGTAAACAGTGTGGCACTACGTTTTCCCGGTTTTATCAGGGAGCTATGACGGCTTCATTAACATTTTAAATTAGCGACGGCTTAAATTTAACTCTTTACGCATTTATAAAATATTCCTGTTTTTTTGTAAACCTTTATATTATAAGTAGATTTATTTGATTTGACGCAGTAGATTTTTCTTTTTTTTTCTTAACCTATAGCCTCTATAGGCGATCAGTTAAACATCAACAAATTCCAAGCGTTGTCTACGTTGCTTATGTTCGGGAGGTAGAGAGAAAAAAGGCCTGTTACATATCGCGGCAGTGAAACATGGTGATATTTCAAAAGAAAGTTGAATTCTGTCAACACGCAATACAACAAACCAAATTTTCGTTTTACTTTTGACTTTAAAATGTGAAGATCAAAGATGATTTCGTTTTGTTCCAACTATATTTATCGATTTTGCGTTATAAGGGAGTTAACAATGGGGGTTAGGACAGGTTAGAAATGGGTAAGTTAGGTAGGGTTAAAATTAGATTAGAATAAGTAGGGTTAAGGTTACGGAACTCAGTCGAAATACAAGAAAGTACAATAGTGGGCTCTCTAAGTTCCAATTCCTAAAATTCGGCTTTAACGAATAACTGCAAAAATGCAGAAGCAAGGTCTTGCAGAACACACCAGAGTAAGAGATACACATGTGTACGCTGAAAAATAAGATGTAAGTTTTGGGTGGTTTGTTTGGAAGTTCAAGAGTGATAGTGTATTTTCGTCGTTTCGGATTGTTTTATTTTGCTTCCTGGGTAGGTTAGAAACGGCAAAGTAGGGTTAAAAAATTTAGATTTAGAGGCTGGTTAGATTATGTTAGAGGTTAGGTTATTAAGCTACCGAAGGCTAGGGTTTTGGGACGGGTTATGTTATTCAAAGTTTTTTAAATTTGCTATGGGTTATTGTAAAGAGAACTTTTGAACTCAATGAAAAACACCAGAATCCTTAGCATTCATATAATTTCGTAGTTGAAATACTCTGATTTAAAATTAAAGAATTTAGAAGAAGAAAGAAAATTTTAAACTAAGAAAAATAAATAAATAAATAAAACATTTGAAAAAAAATCAGTCAAACAAATAAGTAAAGAGTAAAATATGTATGGTAGACACAACTGAACAAGATATACGTCAAGTACGTGGAAAAATAACTGGAAGTATTGGTCAAGAGGGGCAACGCTGATCCGTCTTCAGAACTAATGGAATTTTTAATAGGAAACCTTGTAAAAATGAAATTTGAAAAGAAAAACGTATAAATCGGATTTGATACCGTTTTTTTGTTATCATTTGAGTAGGCCTCGATTAAAAGACATTGGTGGCTCGGTAAACACTCGAGAGAAACGCTACTCACGCATATTTAAAAGAATTTCATCACGGATCAATTAAAAATAGACGATAAGGTTTAATAAACAAACCTATCTTTGTGCGTTGAAAAATTACGATGCATCAGCGAGCCCGTACGGACATCAGAGACCTCAGGACTATTTCAAACGGTCTTGAATTTCTGTTATGATTGGTTTAAAAATGGCCCGAACTAATTTACCCTAAAGGATCAGATGGTAGGAAAAGACAAAAAAACAAAACATTACATGCCAAACTTAAATTGGCGAGCGTATGTATTTACTCTTTAAACGTGTAATTTTGAATTTTTCTATTTATACGTAATTGTATTGCACTAGAAAGATTTTTTTGCAGTTTTGCATTTCTTTTAGTATCGTTAGTTGGATGGATGTTTTAAAATATTAGCCAGATCCTGCTGGATTGCAAGCCTCGGTCGTTTACGATCATTTTAGCCTGCCAACCTTGCTGTTTTGATCCGTCTGGCTACTCGCCATCTGATTCAGTGTTGGGTCTGATGACTGATAACATAGGCCTGACAGAAAAAACCAGCGAAGGCCCAAATAGAGCCATGTCTATAAAAAGTAAACGACCAAATTTATGTAAACATTACTTGGACGAACATTAGTATTTTCAAATAAAACAACAGGTTTTACGATGTTTAGTATGCTTTTATGGTATCGGATTTGAGGCAATTTGGGAATTTAAAGGCCCCATTTTTAATCCTCTTCTACCGAGCAAAGGATAAAAAGAGTCGGGCTCTGTTTTTGACTTTAGGCACCACGACTAATATTGGCCTATTGTACAACTCCATCATTTTAAGCTCAAAACTTTTTACATCCAAAAGCTTCCGTGTTCTTCATTCCTAGGCTTCTCCTAATCTTGTAGGAAATCTGCAGAAGTCTTCAGAACAAAGGAAATGTTCTGGCAATATCTGCAAGTCGATTGTCATTCCACACCTAACACGTCTAGTCCTCGTTTAGTAGTCCTGTTAGTTCCTGCGATGGTTCTTTTTATATGGAAAACATCTCCACTGAACCAAGACTTTTTACCAATTGTCTGATGGATCTGCGTTTTTTGGTAGTCGGTATGGTACAAAATGGTTCAGAGTAGACAGGTGCTCTGATTGAACTTTCTGTGGTTCAAACAAGGGTTATTTTGTTTGATAGTTACCTAACTTCCTAATTTATCTCACTGATTTTTTTTTCAAAAGCGTTTCGGCGAAAGAATATGTCGATATAATAAAGAAATAACAATCAGCGGGGATAGACAGGGCAGATCAGGATGAAGAGGACTATCAAACAATAAATAGGTTTATCGCCCTACAAAGCACAGGAGGAAATTTCATAATCTATGGGTGATTTTATTATTTTATCCAATGCCTGACAGGGTCTTAATGCTACCCTAAACTCTGTACTATTACCGATGAGTGTATGTCTTTGGTGCACCTGTCGGTCCAACAGAAAGATTATTGTTTTGTTGCTAACCAAAAGAAAATACCATGTCTAGTCCCTAGATTATTCCCACAGTTACAAGTTCCTGACTCACAATCTCACAGCCTACAAACCAAGTACAGACGACAACTTAAATTCCCTTTCTATTGGCCTCCTCCGACAAGTTGCCAATCCCCGTCGCTAATTTGGGCTGAACCTTGGACCGAGTTGGAATCTCCATGTACAAATCAAAGAGGCAGAACTGAACCGACGATGCCGATTTCTTAAAAAATCAACTAAATACTAACCTGGACAATACAATACTGAAATGAGATGTTTCTCCTATCTGGTAAACACAGGATCGCTTCTACATGCCTCAGACGTCTGCAGGGTCCAGTGATTCCTACTATCATCCTAGTCCTGTAAGTCTTTCTTATTGTACTTTCCCAATGCTTGATGGATCTAAATTTTGTGCAATTGGCGCAAAAGGTTTTGCACCTCTGCCTAAATTTATCCTGATACTAAAACAACTGTGGACGGGACTTTTCACCGGTTGAATTAATTTTCAACGGGATGGAACTACTCGCTCAAGAAAAGATGGATCCAACATTTATCAGGTAATTTATTCGCCGTTAGACTCCGCGTATACACTACTCTTTTAGTAAAACGATAGGGAAAGGTTCACTGAACACGCACCTTTTTATATAACAACTTTTAACGACACTACTTTGGGGCTTTCGAATCGAAACGGATTCTATTCATAGGCTGGAGTTCGCGTGATAAAAAAACGGAATGAACCGTCTGATAAAACGAAAGTCGGAGTGCAACAGGCGTAACCTGTGGCAACCACCATCATTCTGTTATTATTTAAAAATCTCCACGTCTTGCCTAGAAATGCCAACGAGGTTCAACTGTCATGCTCATCATTGTAAAACGTTAAAAATAGGATAACTTGTCTCTAAATTTTTAGGCATGCTTAACAAAAAACGAAGCTAAAAATAAAATAATGTTTTTTTAAAACCAGTTTTCTAATCAATTGTGGCTGAGAATGCAATTTTTTGAGGGTCTTCGTTTGACGGAATTGTAAAATAAAGCATCGTAAATTCTATCCTATCAATTAAGAAAGCTTTTAATAATTAATTCAACGCTTTGATTGTAAAATATTTAATTAAGAGAAAAATTTTTTGAAGTCGAGATGTGATGGTGTTGCTGGCGGCATTGTTTACTTCTTAAGACGCCAGAGACTTGGTTAAGACAAAAAGTCTTCGTTTTTTAATGAGGCATAAGATTTCATCGCGAATTATTAAAAAAATTAATTAATTAAATTAAATACGAAGGGAGAAAAGTGAAAAATTTTTGTAATATTTAATTGAAATTTGTTAATCCTCTTACCTTTTTCTCTTGGGGGAAACTTATACTGCTCCTCCTTCTCTCCTCCAAAGATCTCGGTGTTGGTTTCGACATGTCGAAGCCAAAAGAAAAAAAACTTGGCGTGATTAAAAAAAAAGAAAAGAAAAAGTGTTCAAGAGTGGCGATGGTATGTTCTGGGCTGTGAACGAGAGTAGACTGTCGAGCACGGACTGAGCAACATCCAACAGGCAAATATAAATCACTCCGCCTCCTCCTACTTTCCCTCCAAGCTCTCCTCTCATCAACAACCATCAAATGAACAGACAATCCAGGCTCTCGGCTCCCTACCGAGTTTTTGATTAAAAAACCCATCAAAATCAATTATCTGTATAATCTATTCTAATGCTTAGATCGATTCCAATATAAAATTAACAATAATAAAAAACTAAACCACTTTTCTATTAAGAAATTTGATATAAAACTTTAAAACAAAGTCATATAGTCAATTATACTTCCTTTTAAGACATTTACCGTCGCCTATGTTAATTAATTAATTATTTTTAAGAAAATTTATTTTTTAAATCCTACAAGCTGCAGAAAGCTTTGCAAACTGTTAAATGAGAAATGGCGTTTCTTTAGTGTTAGTTTCCTTTTCTTTAAGAGAACCCGTGGCGGGAAATTAATATTTCCTTATTTGACGTTTCGTTCACGTCTTTTTCCTTTCTTAATTTTTTTCAAAACAATTTAAAAAAGAATAACCACCTTTATAGAGTTTTGTGGGTTTTTAATGATTACTACACATTTCCCGTCAAATGTATTATGTTTGTTTTAAAATAAATTTATTTCTGACTCTGTCAGACATTGGGGATAACAATAAAATTATTCTTGTCTGGGTACAATAAGAAAAATATTCAAGTATAGTTTTTTTGCATTGACAATACCGTTGTTTTGGTACCAGCACAAATTAGGCAGAGGTGAAAACTGGGAGATTTCTACTGGGAGGGGAAAAGCCCAGGCCTGAAGTATGCAGGAGTTTTTGAAATTAAGCTTTTGGTAAAATGTTTTAAGCAGACAACATGGAGATGCACAATAGACCAATACTGGTATGTCATAAAGAGGCCAAATCCGTTTCCTAATCTAATCTACTGTTATATGGATTATATATCTGTTGAACTAAACCTCAATAAACACACACTCTAAAAAAAAATTAGGCTTTGGGCAAAGAATAGCAGCAGAAATAAGGTATGCAGTGCTTGAACAAATCCTTATGGCTCCAACAAAGGTTGTGATTTGCGTAACTATATGAAAATCGACTAGTTTGATAGTAATTTATTCAACAAATGGTGGGCTTTCTTTGTTCCTTAATCAAATTATTTCATTCTGTTAGGCTATCCTTTGTTCACTTCACAACACAAGCACCAAAAAAATTATGTTTGGCAAATTTATGAATCACATGAACAATGACAACCCATCTTAGAAACTTTATTAAGCCTACCTCCACTGGAAAGATTCAAAAAACTAGGTAAAGCTCATACAGAATCCAGAAGAAAATAAATCAAATGAGGTCTAAACAATATTAACTAATAAAATCCATAACTAATAAATACATTACTGTAAGTGCTAACTGACCCAGGATCATTTGCAACAGCTTACAAAATTTTAGCAGACTACAAATAGGAAGAAGAAATTAGAAAAAAAATCAAATACAAATTGTACGGTATATAGATCCAAAACCAGTGAAGATAGTGGGATTATGCCCAAGCCCAAAATATGACCAATCAACCTCATTATACAAGTCCACCTCATCATTCAAACTGAATTATATTAATGCTTGTGCCATAAGATCAGACAGTCAAGCATCATTAAAAGCATTACCATATAAAACGTACCACCGTAAACCTTATCCAAAATAATCGTGAATACATCACATCTGACAATAACTTGGGTCCCAGAGGAGTAGTTGCAAGACCATCAGGCTTTGAGTCTAAATTGGGGTAACATCCTCCAGCTCAGAAGGGCGAAAAAATAATAATAATAAAAAATAAATAAATAAAGGAAATGTGGAAAAACTCCAGAGGGGCCATAGTATGATAGGGTTACATTGCAGTCAGTGGCATCTGGGAAAACAACTACAATGGGAATATACAACATTGACATCATAGGTTATGCAATGAGAAAGAAACTGGCATATTAACAGAAATGAATAATGATGGAGTGAGTGTGGTGTTCAATACTTTCTAAAACGATAGTTCCTACTCACAGTAAGTTGTCTGCAACGATCCTGCCATATTATCTCCAAATGTGAAGCAACTGACCCATGAAGACCTTTCTTAAGACCTGGAAAAAAGAATAACAATGACAGTCAATAACTGTCTTAAAAGAAGGGTTAATTCAATTGATTCAAGTATTAATAATCTACTTAAAATGTTAGATGTATCGACCACTCTCTTACTCACTAATAATCTGGATCTCAGTATGGGCTCGATGAAAAAACAAAGACAGTTGGTACGGCCATGCTTTTGACATATTTTAAGGTCATTAACAGGGCAACAAAATTAATGCTACAGTTCTTGGCAATAATTGGGATTGAGTCAGACTTCAAAACGATTTGAAAACTATATATTAAAACCTTAAACTTCTGTCAATTTGTAGACATATTTAAGATATTTTTGCCCTAAGATAGGCTGAAAGTTTTTTGAAACAATTGGCTTTTTTTTCAACAAGATCATACTTAGATCCTATAATCCTAGATTATTCATAAAACTAGTCTAATGGTTCGGTTAGATTAGGACTATGTAAAACTTTTTTTTTTTTATTTAATTTATTTATTTGTTACCTATACAGAATTGTATACTATACAAATATGTACACATGCATGAAATATCACACAGCACAACACTAGCACTAATGCCAGCGCTGCACCAGTAGGACACATGCTTTGAGGAGCCAGCCATTGCTGGCACTCAGTTTATATGATTAGGGATCAAGGAGGTCCCGAGGCCATCGTCGGTTGAGGCGTCGTGGTGGGTTGTCAGGATGGGAATGAGTGGATAGGGCTCGAGCCGTGTGGTAGGATGGTTTGAAAGGTTGGTATGGAAGGTTTGGAATCTGGACTGGATTAGTTCGTTGGCAAAAGGAATGTTGAGGTCTTTGTGGGTAGTGAGGTTAGTGACATAATAGGGTGCTTTAACAATTTGTCTAAGGACTTTCGATTGGAAGGACTGGATGCGCTGGATATTGGAAGGCTACTATGTAAAACTAGGTAAGGGTAGAGTTAGGGACAGGTTAAGTTAGATGGACGAAATTGTGTATCCATGATTCGGATGTGAAGAAAATATGCATGTGCTAATTATTTATTTTAATCAATGTATAAGTAGCAATTAAAAAATAATTTAGTTTAAATGTTTGTGTTAGTGTATTTTTTTTTAATTAGACTGAATATGTTGAATTTGAAATAGAAAAAAGTTGAAAAAGAGGAAGCATAAAATGATTTAGAAAAGATTAACAAGGTTCAGCCTGAGAAAAGTCCAAAGTCTGAAAAAAAGTTTAAATTAGACTTGAAGAGTTAAAAAAATAGAAGTGTGTATGAGTATATTATCTGTTCAAAAATAAAATTAAAAAGAAAGGAGTAAGGAACATTGTGAGATGAAATTTGGTGAAATCGCGCTTGAAATTTAATGAAAAACTGTCAAAATATATCATTAAATTTGTCAATTTTATTTACTGACTGTACATTGGATTGACGGAAACTGTGCAACACTCAGTTTTGCAGAAATGTGCATTGTGCCACTTGTGAAAATTATTCAATAGCTATTCTCATGTGATTAGAAACTGCAAACCAAAATATCCCCATTTATTAACTCTCTCAGAAAAACTGGGTAGTAAATATTTTGTTTGATCAATTCATGAAATTAATAATTGTAAAACACAGGGCAAAGGTCAAAACATGTTCTTTTTATTTTATTATTCAATGAAATGCCATTATTGTCAAGTTTAATTACATTGCACAATCAAAAGAAGTAATTTGTATCAATCTAATTATGCCCCGGGGAGTTGATTAATTGCCCGTAAAATTAGCACACTTTAATATTTAATACAAGATATAGATAAAACAAATGGGTGATTAGTTTTAGGATGTTTAAAAAAAAACGCACAGACCATTGTGTTCAAGTTTTATATATTTCTAGACATTCAACATTGATGTGTTTCCTGCCCACTCTCGAAAACAATTTCAAGACATTTTAACTGATATCTTAAGAATAACTTAAGATTAGATTAAAAACGATTGCATCATTACAACCTCTTGACAGACATATTTAAACAACTTATTGTGTTGTATTACATAGCCATTCAAAGTGTGGATTAAGAAAGAGTTTTCTATAAAAATTTATATTCTTTTCTTTTCAATGCCTTATTGTAATTATAGATTTCTTTTTTAAATGAAGTTTCATTAATGACTGTTCTATCTGTCATGTTCGGATAACAGCAGCTCTTTCATTCTTAGAAGAATACTATGATTAATTTGGCATTTTGCAGTGAGATGGTCTGCTGGATGAACCTGTAATTTGATCCTTAATGATCATCTTGGTCTATCTTTCCTTGCTGGATTGACCCAGCCTGTATGGTAAAGATCAAATTACAGGTTTCGACCACAGGAAGATATCTCACAATCCATGCTGTTGATGATATATCCTATATGTCAGTACTTGGTCAGGAGGTTGGAATGATACCACAAATTGAATGGGTACCCGAACTAAAACCACCATGATCTGGTCTCCTGATACTAAATGCAATAAAATACATGATTAAAAGAAAGTGGCAGCGCTGATGGACCGGCTTGGCAGAGAAGCTCTCACATATAAAAACACTGTATCTGACTCATAGAAGAAGGGTCATCCTCTCCTGATTAATCATAGGTGAAGTTGGCAGACTGACACTTACTTTAGGGTCAAAGCACACCTAATTGATAAATGTTTCAACCTAATTGAAAGGTGTTAGTTCCATATAGAGAGCATGTAGGAATGCCACCAGTTACCCTACAAATTTTAGACCCTGGTTCCATTTTTACAGAAAGCAGGACTGTTTTATTTTATATGTATTTTATTACATAAACTGTATTAAATACATACAAATTTAATTTAAATATACATTAATATTTATGTTTATAATTAATTATTGAAGCTGAAATTGCTTGGACTGTGAGGAGTGATCAGCTCAACTCTGTACGTGTATATGTACATGCATTTGCTGATTTGATTATTGATTGATCAGGTAAAACTATTATTATAACACTATAATTAAATTTGCATATTTGTTAACCTTGTGAATTTTTAATAATAGTTTCAAAGTCCTGGTTATAACAAGATATATTCATCAAAAGTTATAGAAAAGGATTGTCTTTTTTTAAACATATGCATTATTTATAACCAATGTTTTTAAATAAAAACCTATTAAATGGATTCCATGGTAACCGAATTTAAATTATTACAATTTCGTAACTTACTAAGAAGAGAAAACATAAATTCTAATTGCTTTATTGATTGAATGTAAAAGAAAGTGAAGATCATGGCACAAATGAGGAAAGGGCAAGCTTCCAGTAAAGACTTGATGAAGTCAACTCTCCGGCTTCCTCCGGTTTCATTTTCTAAAGGTGAGTTACTCTCTAACAGTAATAATTTCAAGTACCTATTTTATCAATTGAAAATAATTGGACCCTTGGTCATGCAACTAATTTATCAGTGTTTAAATAATGTAAGTAATAATAAATAATATAATGTTTAAATAAATGTTGAAAAAAGGGCAAGGCTAAGAAAAAAAGGGGGTGAGTTTATCGTTTATTTTGATACTTTCTTTTTTTCCAGAATACTGACTCATCGTAATGTAGAATTATATTTTTGATAGTTAATTGTCACAATCAGTTAGCAAATAAGTAGACAGTAGGACAAGGTCGCAACTCCGATAAAGGAGTTGCTCAATTGCACTGAGAGGTTATTAAGGGTCTAGATTATTTCAGCCTCTTAATGTATATTGCCAAAAAAATATATCATACAAAGAAATGGCAAATGTTTACTGCTAGGGCATTATTATCATAGGTTAGATGTATCTTAATGCTGTCATCATTTTATGAATTTGTGAACTATGAACTTTTTATGAAGAGAAATGGCAATGTTATTTGATCCTGACTGACATGATTGAAAATAAAAATATTGTGCCATCCCCTACTCCCAATTACAAATACTGAAGTGTTGATTGCAGCGGAATTGTACACAAGTCACTACCAACTGACAAATCCCTAATACTTTGATACTTTCTTTTTTTAAACTTAACCTTTAAATTTTGTACAAAACCCCTTGGGCAATTCATCATTTGCTTGTATTAGAGTCTGTATATTGGCAACAAATGATAATGATGATAATCTATCAAATTGGTGCTTCATTATTCTGAAACATATAATGCACCATGTTGAGAAAATAGTCTTATGGTAGCTTAACTAGTGCACCTAGTTGCAGTTCCCATGGTGACAAAGCTGTGCCCTGAATACAGAGTCGGTGATTTGAACCTGAGACCTTTATCTTACCGTTGATGTGTGCCATGTCAATGCCTATACTGTTGTGACCACCAATGCTCTCCTTAGGTAATTTAGGCATTCCCAGAAAATTTCAAAGCTAAAAGTATACATATGTATTGGCATGTTTTAGGTTTCCTGGTTGAAATGTTGAAAACTTTTGACTGTTTGCCACCTGGTGAAGTCATCTAGTTTGTCATTTCTTTCTCTACTTGTTCAGTTCCGCTTTTAGCATGTTTCATGGTGGGCCTTTATGATTCTGTTCCAAAGGGTGCAACACTGCTGCTAGTTTTACTAGTTTTTCAGCCTTTTTTAAAATTAAAATAACTTTTTCTCCTGACATCTACATTTTTTTGTTACAATGGATACCAGGGACGGGAGGAGTTCCCTCCTGAGCACTGCAGCTGTACAGCTTATTGTACTATATCCCTGGCTCCATATTTTTGGGGGAGGGCTCGCAACACAAATGTTGTAACAGTGTTCTTGTGTTCTTTCATCGAAGAAACTCATTTTTGAAGGGGGTTGGGACCAAATTCAGGGTCACTGAGATCGGGTCCTGCCCCTTCCATTGATAAGTGCCATGTCAATTTCTTTCAATTGCGGCCACTGGTCCCTTTAGGTGTCAGAAAAATTCCAGAGGTGATGGTGGGGATCAAACCCACAACCGCAGGATCTACTAGCCAAGAGTCTGACGCCTTAACCACTCGGCTACTGCAGCCCCCTGACATCTACCTTAAGGTAACCTACATCAATTTGGAGCTGAAATCATACACATACTACCATTATTGGCAGATTTTAGATTTCCTAGTTGAGAAACTTTGAATGCTTTCCATGCTGGCGAATTCATCCAGTTTATAATTTCTTTCTATGTTTCTTCAGTTTCACTTTTACCATGTTTTGTGGTATGCCTCCTGTTTGTGTTAGATTGTAAGCTTTCTCGTTGTCTTAAATCCAGCAGCCGAATCAAAACAAATCACAATAATTATGTTCATTATCTTTGTAAATTTAGTTCAACTCACTCATGAGGTAACTGTGACAAAATAGGTTCTATGAAACACATGATCTATAGGTAAAATTTAGTTAACAAATAGGGTTTTCCATTCACTTACTAATAGGATATAGGAGCATCAATTGAACAGTAACAAATTTAAATTGTGCATGTAAAAATATTCCATTTAAACACTTAACCTGTCTAAAATAACTTGTTAGGTTATTATTAGACTGATAAACAAGTTGAATGTTTTTTTATTACACAATATTTTTTGTCTTTTAGATAAACCAAATGAAAGAGCCAATGAGTTATCAACAAAGAATGCCCAATTTTCTCTAGATCGAAGAACTAAGTGTGAAGCTGCACATCTCACTAAAAGTCACAAATCACTGATCCCAGATGTAATATTCAATTTATTAAATCATATTTGTTGTTTGTATATTTTTGCTTAATGTTAGCTAATAAGTAAAATAATTCTTTGAGGGCTTAACATCAAACTACCCATTGGGTGTCATGGACGAGGGTTAAACCACTTTACAACTTCATACTACAATCAACTAAAGCCATATACTCTGCTGGGTTCCCCAAGTCAAGTCAGATGCCCTAACCATTCAGCCAACAAAGTAACCTTAAAATATCATTATTGATTGATATAGATAAGCTCAATTCCTACGATTTCTCAAGGCTTGCCTCACCTACTATGCCTTTTTGGTAATCCATGATCATCAATGAACTTAAGCTCCAGAGGCTGTCGACAAAGTCATTTCAGCCCCCTTCAGTTTTAACCTAAACAACCTCATTCTTAAATCATTGTTTATTATTTACATACCATATACTCAGATAGGTTTATGGTTGATATGCTTCCACCGACACTCTTTTACTATTCACACATTCACACTGATCAATACATTCATGACATAACAGAATAATAAGTGAACACAAAGATTTGCTGATGTACTTGAACACAATTCTCATATCTGGTGGCAATCCTATACACGCTTCTATAGGCCCGATGTGTTCAAGTTACTCAGGCCACTACTGTTTGGCGCTCAGGGAATTGTGAGTTTTCTCTGAACCTGAGGTCATTTCTTACCATCTTGGACTTCCTATCAATGCTAGTTTGATCTTGTTTTATTACATTTATTTCATCATTTTACCATCTTCAATAGCACAATTGATTTATACAAACCCAACTAACAGACTGAGCCAGCAATAGTTGACCAAAATTATACTAACCAACCTAGCTGCAGGCTATATTATATCCCTACAAGAACATTGTCAATTTAAAAAACTTATAAGTACAAAACCAATTATTACAACTGATATTTGAATTATCAGGTTCCAATGACTAAACCATGGTTTGATGCAATGAAAGAAATAACTACACTATTTTTCGATTCTCCAACTCGAACTCGAGAAATAGAAGATGAAGAATTCTTAATTCAAAGAATCTCCAACTTGCCTGCATCATTAAGACCAAAAGTAAATTTTATTTAACATAATTGTGAAATTTTATTTGACAATCCAACAATTTATGATTTTTTATATTTCAGACCGAGTTCGCTTCAGAAATGTATTTGTACGCTATTACTGAATTTATTAAGCACTACAGCTGCCTTCAAGAAATGCTTAATGTTTTTCACATTTATCACCCTAAATATGAACTGAGGGACAAAATGTATGATGCATGTAAGGGTGACAACTTTATATACATTATATACAACTTTAAGTTTGTTGAGACTTAGACGATTTGAAATACCACTGAGGACCCACCATTACAACCAATATAAAACTTTATATGCACAAACTAAACTTAGAGTTGAAAGACAAGGTGTTCATAACCTTGATCACTTTGATAAATACATTCATATAAGTTAGAACATTTTATGAAATCACCAGATGCAAGCCAATAAAAAAGTTCAGTATTTCAATTAAGAAAACAAAACTATACCTTTCTCATAGTAGGCAGGAATTAAGGAAAATAACAGGCCATTGGTTATTTAATTACCACAATAAAAACTTAGATGCCTGCCAAATGACATAAAAAACTGAAACATCAGAATATGTTCAGAATACAAAGTATTTGCCAAAAAACAATATGGCAATATTAATGGCAAAGTGCCATTCTTGAGTATGTAAATAAAAAATAAAAAACAATAGTCATTTCAGGTTGCAGTGAAAAAAGAGACAGTAGCCACCAATGACCTTGGAGAGGAAAACCTATTTAAGGTTGGGGAACTGTCATGGTTTTAATACAATTCTGTGTCAGTCTCCATAATAAGTAACCAAACTGGAATGACACACTTAACCGTACACACCTATAAATACATTCACGCGTTGTGTAATAGACTCGCTTACATATGCTTTCTTACTAATAAATACAAGCACATCTAAATAAATTGCTTAGATTTTTGTTTTCCTGGTTGAAATGTTGAGGAATCCTAATTATTTTGCACCTGATGAATTCATCTTGTAAGTTCATCTAATGAATTCATTTGTGCACCCCAAGCATGCTAAAAGCTGAAGTGCACAAATGAATTCATAGGGTATGAAGGTAATGAGGGAACTAACTCATTCGACACAAACAATCCAAGAACCTCTTAACAAACTTAGAAGGAAAAAGGTAACAGAATGTATTAAAAGAAGCATGAAAAACTGTGAATTCCAATGGGATTTTAAACCAAGCAATGCAAACCAAATCTGAAGAAGATTGGCATAACTCAACACGGCACATGTAGATCCTGCAAAGAAGAAGAAGAGATACTAGCAGATCTGCTTACAAACTGTAGTACTACACTTGCCCACAGGAGGAAGTGTTTTGGAACCTACAATGTAAGCATAGAAGAAATTCAACCACTGAAACTGTGCCTACTAATCAGGTCCTTAGAACGCTATAAGCACACACAACAACTCTTAAAGTGTACAATATAAAACATGATCTGGCTAATATATCTATATCTACACCTGTGCACTTTTTTATTCATTTTTAAAATATTTCTTATACAAAAATTATATTGCATGAATGTCAATGTGGATAATATGGGGCCTAGAGGTCAAAAGTTTTATCTTTGACCCCTGCTCCAGTCTATGTTCCATTTTAGACCCATCTACTGAAACATCTACAGTCTATAAAGCTGCTGTATAGTATCAAGTTTTTTATTTTTCCTAACTCTTTTAAGGAAAGAGTTGCTTTTTATTTGAAAGGGTCTGTCAAAATGATCTTTTAATGTCATTTTTTCAGACACTTTTGTAGGCATTTTAGTAGTTTAATGGTGGATTTCTGTTAGATCATGGACATGTTACTAACTAAATGTATTCTAAATCATTATAAAAATTTAAAAAAATTAATGTGGGCTTGAACTGTTATAGTTTAATATTTTTTTCTAAGTAGACACCACATTGTTCTTTTTTCTGGTAAGGAGGTGCCCAAGAGTTAACTGGGTATGGCCAATCCTTAAGCATATTAATACTGTTTTCTCCAATTTTTTTAAGATTCTCTATAGCACATGGTTTCTCCATGCATTTTTGGTCTTGGACTTTATTGTTTTTATTAAAATAACAATAAGTCTAATTTTAAGCTCTTTAATGTTCAGCTAACTTGATTATTTTATTTGCAGTGTTGCTATACATATTAATATTCAGGGTGACTGAAAAAAACGCGGATAAAACGAGTGAGTTTTTAAGTGAATTGTCTGCCGAGTCTATGTTACCATTGTTGAAATTTCTCAAAAAACGGAATAACAGAGTCGACATGTGCGAAGTTGCAGCAGTGTTCTACTCACTGGATTACATAAGGGATAGATTCAGTTTTGAACAGGGATTCACACATAAATACTTTCAGGTACTTATTACTGATGAAATTTTTTCCCCCAAGAGAAAATTAAACATTAGTCAATCAGATCATTATATTGAGGAAGATTGTTTATTACACATTGGTTAAATTTTTAATTAACAATAATTAGCAAACTTATTAGCTGCTTTCAGAACAATTTAAATTCAGCATATCTGAGCTAGTTAATAACAACTTAAAAATTTTTTGATTGCCATGTATTGGATCCAAAAATGCCAATAGGTTAACATGTAATTTTATAAATATATTGGAATTAAAGGAACACCATATTTAATTGTTCCTAAATGAACTTCATACAGTCTATCATTAATATTTAGATGTAGGAGTAATTCTTTTAACCTAAAAAATATAAATTAATTATTTTTAAATATTTATTTATAGAAAATATTTAGGGAAACTGAAGTTAGAATGTTACAAAAAGCACCAATATTGTACAAACACCAGTGGGTTTATAACAGAGGCGAATTTAAGCATTTTAAAGCACTGCCGAAACCCGAAGCACCTGAGATACCAGTAAAGGTAAATATAAAACTTTTTGATTAAATTCATAGCCAGAAATTGTAATATTTTTAGTATTCTTTTGGGATTTAATATACTCTTATTCAAATTCTGACAAATTTTTGTATATTTTCATCTTCAGGTTAGTTTTCCTCCTGGTCATTAATTACTAGTCTTCCTCTCTTCCATTGCTACCTAATAGATAATTGTGTAATTGGTCTTTATTTATTTCTATTACCTTTGAGGTTCCTCTTTCTAATTTCTTAATGTGTTGATATCCTCTTTCTAGAGAGGCTGTTCGTATCCTGGAATAGGATGAAAGGACATATTCCAGTGGGTATGCTGTTTCGTGGCAGAATTACAGGATTCTGACAGTTTATTCCAATTGTTTATAGAGGCAATGGCTAGTATACAATCCTTTTATTAATTCTTGATTAATGTATTGTTAATTCCTGCTTGCCGAGAAAGAGTTTGTGTTTTCTGGGTTGAGATGTTGAGAAACTTTGATTGTTTTCCAGCTAGTGACTTCATGAAAGGTTTTATCTTGTATGAATGTATTTATCAATACATGATGTACATCAAGGTTTGAAGCATTTCCAGGCTTGGAGAATTTTATGGATGGATCTCAACTTTGAAAATTAATAATGAGGCTTAACACTTTCTTTTGTGCCTAGTTGTGGTCCTGGTATAAAGAGTGTGAGGTCTCCATCTTATTTTGCTTGTCTCTCAGCTTATTCAGTGTTAAATCCCCATGTCCCTCAGTACCCACATAAAATTAACCCAAGTTTTGTTTTCCCAGGAGTTGGAGGCATTACAGACCTTCTTTAAGTACAGTCTAAAACCTTCAGTACTGCTTGGCTGTCTGAGAATATATATCTGTGGATGTTTTAATCCCTTGTTTAAAGTATTTCTTGTACACAGAGTTCTATAGATGGATCTCAACGTTGAAAATTAAAGATGTAGGCTCCACACTTTCTTCTGTGTGTAGTTGTGGTTCTGGTCCAGAGATGGTGACATCTGCATTGCTTTTTCTTGTTTATCAACTTATTCAATCTTAATCGCCCATACCTCAGTACTCACATAAAAGTTACTTGGTTTTCCCAAGATTTGGAGAGTGCCTGTTGGCTGTCTGAAAATATACTTGAGTGAGCTTAGTTTGGTTCAAAGGTGTTGAGTTCTCATTGGCCCATTAAATAATTTAAACATCCCCAGACTGGTTTCTGGCTAAAAGGATACACATATTTTCTCTTCATAGCCTTTCTGTCCAAAAGGATATAATCCATGCACTTTTTTTCTTTTCTCCCTTATCAATTCCTATCTACAGAGTTGGATTGTATGGATCTAAGGTTAAAATATAGTTGGAACTGGTTCAAGAGGACTAGAAAGTAATTCACCCCCTTTACACCCACCTAACTGATTAATTAATCAAATCCTCCAACATAACATTATCAGGGTTACCGGGTTATGTTTTCCCAGGAGTTCTAATGTATGGATTTCAGCTTGGAAAATGGATCATGTGGGGCCTAGAGGTTTCACACATATGTCAAAATTTGGGTCTTTGACTCCAGTCCTCACACAATACTCCATTTTAGATTTACCTACCATAATATTCTGTATGCCATAATAAGACCTTTTTACTATTCTCAGTGATTTTATTCTCCAAAACATCATCAGCCTCATTAAAATGAAATTAGTTCATCATTATATGCTTTTGAGAATTGAACATATATTTTTAGAAATGGAAACCGTTGAAACCTAAGCCAATTCCAAAATCTTTATATGTGAAGCCTTTGCCTAAAGCTCGAAGGAAAAAAAGAATGAGTACCAATAAAATTAAAGAAAGTAAAAGAAGCGAACTGACAGAAAGTGCTGAGACTGATAGAAAAACGTTCAATAATACAAGTAGTATGTTGTACACAATCAAACCTGAAACTGCATACCAGTCGACAGTAACTGATTCGACTGTACTTGATTCGAACCATATGCAATTTTTGGATGATAAGAATGCAATTAGCAGGGAACTATTCCCTGAGAATCAATTCAATCGGTCATCTGATCAATATGACACTTATATTCCACCACCTTATGATTACGATTCAACAGGTAGGAATGAACTGAGATCCAATATGTCTAAATTGAGCGAGATTGATAATAATGATAAAAGCACAGATGCTAAAACAGATCCTTTATTAACGACCACTTCAAGGGATGGTTTTGACAAACCTTCAAAAAATTCTGTATATTCTGGCAATGCAATACTTGAAAAGTACGCAAAGATTGGAAAACTTGGTAAAAGCGGAAAAGTTGAGAAAAATAAAAAAATTTCGTATGTTAATAAAATGAACTGCATTAATAAAAAAGGAGCTAAGGATGTTTCATGGGAATACAAACCTGTACGGAAAAGGATAGAATTTAGAACAGTGCCTATAATCAGGGTAAGTTTTATTATTTTATTTTTTATAAATTCAATTAAATATCATTTATCCAATATAAAGTGTTTATTTCATTTTTATCCTAGAACCATCCCCCAGTTATTCAGAATAATGCAAATGTTTTAAGAGATGCAAAAATATTGGCAAAAGAAAAAAACGAACAACTTCGGAGGTATCTTCAATTGTTCAGATTTAATAGATTTAAACAACAACAAAAATATATTTTCTATATTCTGGATTTTGTTTTCTAGGCTTGATGATTTGATTTCAGCATCACAGTCATTTGTTGACTATGAAACTATTCTTGAAAACTACAGACAAATGCAGGAAGAAGAGGAAATCCTGGAAATTGAGCGAAAACATCTAGCTGGTTTGATAAGTCGAGAAGAGGCAATTCTTGCCAAGCAGAATCTCATGTTGGAAAACGCCGAAAAGAGAAAACAATTTGAAAAAGAGGTTAATATCAGACCAAATTATAATACAACTTACTTTTGACTGAAGAAATATATATATGTATATATTTTTGTTTTCGTTTTCTTTCTTTTTTTAGAGAAAAGAACTAGAAAGCAAACTAGAAGAGTTTCGTGCTCAAGAGTTGATAAATGCACAGAGGCTCGTATGGGAGACAAGAGAAATCAGTTGGAAGATTAAGGATAAACAATGCCAGATTTCACAAGAAAGAAAAAAGTTGGGTCAGAACTTTCTCACTTTTCCTTGTTATTTCAGATCTCTTTTGATTTTGTATTGTTAAGTTCAGAAATAATAATGCTTTATTTATTACCCTGCTATAACAGCATGTCAAAGTATTTAAATTGCCTTTAAAAAATATTACATTTAGGCACATATTGACAAAAAGAAAACAAAATGAAATTGCTAACTAAGATGTAACCAATTTTCATAATAAAAAAATAAAAATTCATCTTTTTGTAAGCTAGAAACTCAGTTTTAAAAGTTAAACATTTGTAGCAATTCATATCTGTAATTTTACGCTTCACTGAGAAAGAGAAAAGCCATACTTTGGAATTTAAAGAGCTTACAAGGGAACGACCAGTGGGTTCTGGATTTAGAACATTTTTTTATTCTACTCTCCAAAATATCAGACACTTATTGTGAATATGCTCTGGTTATGCAAAAAAAAAAAGAAAGTTGAAATTTTCTATATTTTAATATTTTCATTTCATTTTTCTACTACCTAAAATCAACTATGTGAATATATGATTTTACAGAATTTTTATGTAACATATATAACAAAAGCAATCAGTTTATCAATAACCAAAAAATTTGTAAAAACCAAATATTTTTGAAGTAAAGAAGATGTATTTCTTTTCATGAAACTGAAATGAAATTTCGTTTCATCACCTCTAGAGACCCTTAAAATTTTTATTGACAAAATTATTTGCAAAATTAACATCTTTTTTTTCAATGGAAACCCTAACCAATTTTTGAGTACAACTTTTTTTTTTTTAATTATTGAGTTAGGGATTGGTTAAGCAAGGTAGTTCAAGTGGCGAGTTAGGATAAGTAGGGTTAGCGTAAAAGATGGGTCAGGTTATGTATCGATGATTCAATGTTTTCCATGAAACAGAATGATCCTTGACCCTTGTCAGACATGTTTTGGCATTCCTACCAAATCTACTTTTGTAGGCATTGTTGTGACAATGATGTCATCTGCATACATTGCACCATTATTGCCACTTGAGGTTGATAGATCATATAGAAAATACAGAATTGGGCTGAAAATGCAACCTTGCCTTACTCCATTGCCTTTAAAATAAAATCTAAAATCCTTTTAATAAATAAGTATATATAGTTAATCAATGCCTGAGATATCAATACAAAGATTTATAATGATGTGTTTTTGTTGCTATTTTAGGCAAAGAAAGATACCGTCAAAGGGAATTGAACAATAAACAGATATATGAAAAGGTAAATATACTATTAATGTATATTACAGTTTATCTCTGATAAAGAAATTCAAAATATATAATTTTGGAAAATACATTTACACAATAATGTATTTGTGGTTTTTCACATTAGCAAATATTTCAAAATCGCATATATAAATTAAAAATTGTTTAAAGTGTTGAATTAATTTTTTTAATCAGTCACAGCATTTGTTTATTTGTATTTGCTTTCTTTTTAGAGAAAAGAAGAACTCGACAAAAAGATCGAACTAGTAAGACAGTTCAAAGCATTTCAAATTATGCACAAGGAAACATTAGAACTTCATAAACTTAAATTGAACAATTTATATCAAATGAGCAGTGATGAAGTAAGTATAATACAGAAATGTAAATGATGTTACTGTAAACAATTTGAAAAAATATAACAAAAGGCCTTTGAGTCATAAAATATACATCATTTGTTCAAATAAACTTTTGTTACACTATAAAACTATAATAAGTCAATGGTTTTATGAATGTCTAATAGGCATACCAATGAGATTTTCATCTTTTTTGGCTTTCATATAACATATTTCTACATAGTTCATAAGGCTTAAAATTAAATTAAATCTTAACTTATCAAAATGCTCAGCATACCTGATCAAAGCCCAATATGACATATTACTGTGCGTGCTAGTTAGAAAATATGTTGTCTTTTATACATACATTATAATTTTTATTGATTTGTTTGTACTACACTTTTGCAGTTGAAAATCAAAATAGAGCATTACAAGCAAATGTTAAGAGATGAATTACAAAAGAGGCAATGTTTAGTTATTGATAAAAGACTGGAAAGAAAAACACTTTTGATCGCCGCAAAAGGTTTCGTCCAAGAAATGAGACAATGTAAAAAGTATGTCATTTCAAAATATTGCTCTCTTATAAGTGATAATAATAAAGAATACATTTATATAGAAAAAATTGTCTTTGGATGACTAATGAAATATGATTTTCTATAATTTGTCATTATTAGTTGTCTGAAGTAAAACATGTAGTTTGCTGTGTTTATAAGACAATCAGTGAGAGCTATTAAATAGTTTTGTTTGATGCAAGGTATATGAAAGATATTATTATTATTATTATGTCTCACTATGTTCCAATTAGTGAAGGAAGAGACAGTAAAGTTAATTTTTCTATGTAGGGAAAGTGATACAATTCAAAAGTTGGAAAAGGGAAATAAGATCTAGCACAGTGAAAGCCAATTCTTGAACTTATATATGTTTTTATTTCTCTTTCAAATTGGGTTTATATTAATTATATTATCGAGATAATATATATTATTGATAAATGAGATAATTATATTATCGAGATAATATTTTTTACTCATGATCTCTATGATTTGTAACTATTTATTGGTTATTCTACAGTTCCTTTTTCCAGTTTAGATCACTATTTTTTTTTTAATATTAAAAGTTAGACATTTGTGTTTCCTTTTATTATTTATTATTTAAGATTTGCAATGGTCATATATAAATTCAGTTCAAAGTCATCCCAGTTCTAATTAGTACTGTTTAAAACCTAGATAATTATTATGCTGTTAGATAACTAAAAATTAAAAATTGTCTGTTTTAGAGATTTAAGAGAAGAATCTATTAGAAGAAGACCCTCGAGAATGGAAGTAAGGGACACAAAAGAAATATTGGATTTAAAAACAAAATATAATCAAGCGAGAATACAGAGAGTTAGAAATTTAGAACTTCTTAACTTCGGCCCCATCAAAAAAGACAAATAATTCAGTATGAGAAACAAAAACATCAAAATGTATAATACACTTTAAATCATCAGTTAAATAATAGTGAGACAATGCAGATTTTTTCAGCAATTTATATATATACAAAAAATTTAATAAAAAATGATTTTCATATAAAAAGGCTTTTTTTAATCCATTATTCATTTTGAAATATTTACATATCATTATAGCACAATTTTAAAAGAACTAGTAGGTCAATTCAGAGGGTACAACATGGGATCACAATGAGGATTTTAAACAGAAAATAACTTTAAACCACTTTGACAATAGTGCACAACAATGTGTCGATGACCTGGAGGTTCTCTGTCTGAAGAATGGAGAACTCCAGCTACTTCTTTTGCTGAGGTTTGTGAAATCTACGCACATTCATTGGTATACTATCAACAAAATGCAAGTTAAAGTTAAAACTTTTGTCTTGCATTGTTTCATCTGCAGTCTTGTACACTTCAGCTAAAATGCCACCAAGGGCTGTCAAAAATGCACAGTCTAGTTTTGTATTTTCTGGGAATCCCTGATGTACATTGTCAGCATTGGAGGAATTGATCAAATGTAATTGACTGTATGATGGAACAACACCTTCACATGGCAACAAATCAAATATGAATCGGTGAATCTGCCCTAGCAGTAAGATTGAACTTAAATTTCTTTCCTTGTGACAGAAATAGAGGCAAATACAGTTGCGTTGTTGTAATTCCATATATAATTTATAAAATTTGGACAGTTAAGAAGTAGTTCCTTTAACTCCCAACTGTTCCTTCATTAAATAAATAAAATAATATTTAAAAAATATCGATATTATTAATTAATAATAAACTTTAAAAAAGTCACATTCCCAGAAATGTAAAACATGTAGCACAATTGGATTAGTGGGATACTTCTTCCAATTTGCACCAAACATTTCAAGATGATACCTTAGTAGACAAAAACTGGTGCTAAGATTGGCCCCAGGAATGTGAATCTGTAAGGAATAACAGCATTAATAGAAAACGGTCACATCTGAGATCGCTTCCCCCATCCCACCACCTTCAAGGGGGTCTGACGGAGAAGGTGTACTTTTGCACATCCACCTTTGCACTTACACCACCCCACTTATTCACCTTCTTTGGAGATACTGGGACATTTTTTCCAGTTCAGCAAATTTTGTTCCTTCATTTTCACTTTGACAAACTTTTTATTCCCCTCATAGCAGTTTATTGTTTGCAAATCTTACTTTCGAGCAACAAGATGGCACTAATTTTGATTTCACTACAAAAATGACAGTTTTCCCCCTGTACTGTTCAAGTATATCTGTACTTCCTTACAAGATCTCTACCCGTAAACCACTATATTTTACCTTCCCTGGCCAGAAACATTCTACATTTTGGAGAATAAAAACCATTTTTTGTAGGAAGATTTTAGTTTCGTGGTTGAACGTAATACTCATAATTTTTAGCAAAAATACTCATATTTTATTTGATAACTTGTAAGCAGCTAAGTAGGCTGGCATTTACATTTTTTCTATCAATGGATTGTCATGAAGTGGGAGATATTTTTGTGATACTTCTTCAGACCCTTGCCTAACACCTTAAAAAATGATCGACCAGTTTCCGATTTTCACTGATTTTTTTTTACCATTATATACAATAATTAACAACACATCAATTTACTATTTCCAGTGAAATTCAATAGAAAATACAAACTAGAGCATTTTAAAACTGGAAAATGTACAAAATAAAAAATACCTTATAAAAATGCTTTGTACTCGACTCGCCGTCAGTTAGATTAATGGCGATTGCCGGGAATCGTCCCGCCAGCTGATAATAATCTTACAATTATTTCTAACGAAATAAAGAACAATTTATAAAAGTTTAACAATTATATGAAACATATATTCAAGAATTTACATTTGGTCTAATAATTTCTGAAATTTAGGTATAATTTTTTTACTCCCGGAAGAATATTAATTAAACAGGCAATGATCAGTCAACGCATCGATTTTCCCGTTTAAAAAATGAAAATAATTTTGGTTTATTACTATTTGTTAAATATGCCATTATTTGTATGAGTTGATGTTTTATAAAAAAGATTTGAACAATGTTATATTTTTGTATCGTTGTATCAGGGTCCCGTTGTGTCATTGGCCATTTCCCGCCCTTTCTCATAATGAGGTTTCATCTGTTGTCAGGACTTCACTTCTTCTCCGTAAGCTTTCATTTAAAACTATTCTAATTTTGCTTTAGTAAATCATCTTTGACGGTCAAATCTAAAAAAATAGTTATTTAAACAATTTAGCAGTTACCCGTTTCAAAGATTGAATTATTGGATTTATTGCAAGACGGCAAATCAGTACGGCTCATCAGATCAACTGACGGATATTAAATTTTGAAATAGAAACAGAACAATCGTATAGCTACTTGTTATGTTATACTACAACGAAACAAAATTAACCAAAATTATATTTCCGAATTGGAAAATATCCATTTCTTGAGAATTTAATTGAAATTTTGCCATCTTGAGACGACCCGAGGAGAGCCGAAAGGCGTCTGATACATGATCCAAATAAATCAATATTTAAATGATATAATAATTGAAAACTGGCCAATTTTCAATGAAATTTAATAGGAAACCTTGACCAAGACCATTTAAAACGGAAAAAATGTATTAAAAAAATAGCAAATATTTTATAAAGAAATGATGTTCAATGGTTACTACGTACGACCCACTGATATATATTAATCTTACAATCATTTACAACGGAATAAAAACATTGGGAGTTGTGTTAAAAATCTAAAATGTTTATTAAACAAATATCAGTTTTTATTTGAGTATAATTATCTCAAATAAGCAAGCATTATTTAGCACTGTCTGGAGAATGTTAATCAAGATAGCAGTACACCATTAATTTCTTCGTTTATTTCAATTTAAGTTTTAAAATTAATACTAATTCATAAATGTAAATAAATTTACATACAATAAGAAAATGTCATAATTTATCTACTAATTATTTTCATTAATTATACTTTACATTAGTAGAGATGAAAAATCCTCTGGCAAGAGCGGGATTCGAGCCCAAGCAAGACCTTCGGCTCAATACGCCGCTTCTTTAAACACTTGAGCTTATCACGATAGCTAAAGTAATAAAAAGGATAATAAATTAAAATTGTATATGAAGATATAGAGTAGGGGCGTTGGTTCCCGCAATTGATGTAAGGTAAAGGCCCCCGGGTTACAAATGCATTTTTTTTTTTTTCAAAAACACCGGCACCCCTCGGGTTCACATAACCACGTATGCTAATCTCGCATAAAGGATTATCATTAAAAGTAAATGAGTTTATTTTTTTTAAATATCCCAAACATACCTTACCAACCCTAATTTTTTTCTTTAAATATTGGACGTCTTGTGGTAAAGAATGTGAAAAAAGAACACGTGGCAACTTTGGTCATACGCTTCTATACAGTAGTATCCATTGTCTTTATCACTAAAGACAAAAGAAATCGTCTAGTAGTATGGAGCTGAAAATGGCAATTCTCCTTTCAAGTTGATCTTGCGTTTCTCTCCGTATTATATCAAGTTTTCTTGTTGGAATTCACTGAGTTTTATCGCTGGTTTTGTCTGTTGTTCTCGCTTTGTTTTCGTATTGTTTCAAGTTGTCTCTGCCTATTATCCCCAGTTTCCTGTGCGTGTCCCTGCTGAGTTTCTTTGGATATTGTCGGTGCTCTTGTCTGTCATTCTCGCTCGCTCGTTTCCTCTGTTTTTACCAGTTTTCTGTGCGCATTCTTACTAAAAGCATAAAACTAAATAATAAAAGCAAATAAAAAAATTCTCATCCTAATCGCGCTAGTTTTGTCTGTGTATTCTCTCCAATTTTCTCTGGATATCCTTCTTGTTTTTCTATATGTATTCTCAGCTTGGTTGTCATTCTCGCTGATTTTCTCTATGTATTATCTCTGGTTTTCTCGTCGTATTATCTCCTGTTCTCTTTGCTTATTCTTGGTTTTCTCTGTGTCTTCTTTCTTGTTTTCTATGCGTATTACATGTTGTTATTGAGATTTTTCTGATCGGATCTTGACAACTGAATTTCTGTGTCCTTAGCCGGCTTTTTTGGCTCGATGCTCCCTTTGAGTTTTTCCCAGGTAATTCTTCCCGACTCTACAAAATATTCTTTGAGAGAATTATTGACCTGATGTTTGATCGTTTCCCATCTTCATAAGTTCTTTTTTAGTGCCTTATTGGGAATGTAATTTTTACAGTATGGAAGGTCAAGTTGATATGTTCAATGTTAGCGTTTTTCCATGATTCCTCTACACTCGTTCGACATAGGCTAACCAACACCAAAACTCATTGCACTACATAAAATATGTAAGCAAAACATGCTCATAAGACCAGTTCTAAACAACAATCTCGGATAAAAATTTTAAAAATATATTACATTACTCAAAAAGCTGCATAACTACATAAATAACAGTATGACTGAAACCAAAGCAACTGACATCACACAAGGACACTCATATCACTCTCATTGAGGCAGCACTAAAATACTCGAAAGACTAATAAACGATTCCACTAGCTAAAGTGAAATGCGAAAACTAACTAAAAACAATAAGAAATCATAAAATTAAATACTAAATCAAATGGTCCACATTTACATACTTAGAGAAAGAAACGTTTCTATTTAATGATTCAGAAATCGTGAGATGCGGTATGGTGTTGTAGGGCACTCTCAACACGACATGACTGGCACAAGTACACAGAAGATAAACACTTTGAGCCCTGAACATGATCTAAATAAAGATCGAAACGTTGGCACGATAAAGAAAACGTTTTTCTGAAACCTACGTCACACCAGACCGCATCTCACGATTTCTGAATAATTATCGATTAACGATCACTAATCGCCACACGTTTCTTTTTAACAAATTACCCATTGAAACAGCACTGAAAGACGACTATCTCCATCGAATAACTACTAAGACTTAAAAAAATTAAACAACAGGTACTAAGAACCAATAAAATATTTAAAAATATTCTATGTATGTACAAATGTAAAAACCAATCGGATTGAATAAAATATAAACTATTAAAAGGTTAAGAAAAAATATTCACTTCCATATTGATCGATAGGAATAAAATCAAAGGGGTTGGTGTGTCAAGGTGGGCAAATTATCGGGAGAAATCATTCGAGAAGAAATTCCACATGAACAGCCCTTTCGTACAGTTAACCGACCAACAAAACCGAGCCTTTCCCATAACGTGTAAAGTTTTTAATAAGTCCTCTTTGCTTTGTATGCTATTTCAAAGTCGATTTGTGTTTAGAGCTATAAGATTGATCAAAAAGAAAGAATAATACTCGTTGGGATTAAGTTACAGTTATACGATTAAGTATCGCCGATATCAGACCTAATAAAGTTGGAATGGCGAACACTTTTCTGCAAGAAAATTTCGAAGATTAATTAATCGGGATGTTATTTCGTTGATGGGGTTGAAATTTCAATTAGTTCAAACACTGTTAAATATTAATATGATTTTTAGCCACCGATAAAAAAAAGATATTTAATTGTTTTTAATCCCTCGGTAATTGCTTATCGAAAATTGCTTTATGTCGACAGGATAATAGGATGAATTATTGTATGTTTGCAGGAAATTAACACCTTTCCATTTGGTTTTAATTAGTCAACTCCAAATAATGTGAAATAAAAAAGCTATTTTATACCGTAAATTCTAAAATTATTTGCTCTATTTTAATGCTGAAATAGTCTAGTTTTGGCCTTTAATATCCTTGAAGAGGTGAACTTATAAGGACCTACTAAAGAACAATCTTAAAATAACATTAGTTGTTAAAATGTGTTGGTTTATATCGGTTAGGATGTAATTATTTAAGTTTGAATTTAATAATCAGTTTTTCAGCGTCTTTTCGCTTGTTTTCTCTGCTTGTTCTTGTCGGTTGTTCCTGTAATGTATCCCGCATTTATTCTGGGCATTGTCTTCAGTTCTCTCAGCGTATCCTTCTTGTTTTTCACTGCGTGTTCTCGCTTGTTTTGCCTATCATTCTTGCCGGATTTGTCTGGGCATTCTCTCCAGATTCTTCTGCTTATTCTCGTTGGTTTTGTCTATGCATTTTCTCTGTGTATTCTTGCATGCTTCGGAGGTCTGAAGTCGTCAAATACACACTACTATATGCTGCGAGTACCTTTAATCAGTTTTGTAAGTATAAAAATAACGCTAATTTTTATAATCCAGTTTTCTCTCTATAATAAATAAACGGTTTTGGCTGAAGTGTGTGAGAGAGAGAAGGTCGATTTTAATAGTACAGAAAGAGAAAAAGATTGGGTGAGGGTAAAGGCAAAGTTTTATTATAATTTTTCACTTCACTCACTATTTTCTCTCAGTTTAAAATTTAAGAAATCATGTCAAATACATCGTTTGAAAGAAACAATTTTTTTCAAAATAAGCCTAATATGAAATTTGTGAATAATTACTTTCGGTACTTTTTATTTTTTTACGAGGGTTCGCAACAGCAGAGGTTGTATACCCTCTGGGTGCCGGTGTTTTTGCAGAAAAGCCCAGTTGTAAGTATGTCGGGTTCGAATGCAGGGCCGCTGGATTCGAACCGAGGACCTTCACCTCACATTGATGAGCGCCGTGTCAATGCCTAAACGCCTAAACCGTTGCGGCCACCGACGCCTACTGGTACTTATTTTAATCTGGAAGTTAGCAAGTTTATGTTTTTGTTCGGATTAAAAGGGGGAAAGATTTTACGCAAGGGCTGTATTTTTCTCTATAGATATGTAAAACCAATCAAATAAAAAAAAAATATTAAAAACGAATTATTCGCGAAGTTACAGAAGTTTTTCATCATAAGATCTTTTCCAGCTCTTGTTTTTCGAGAGGTCAGATATTCATTTGATTATTGATTCCACTGAAATGTCCAAAATCGAATGTGCACTTTTCTGGGCTAAACCTAAGCTGTTTTAAACTGGACTAATTCTTTTAGATCCTCTAGTGTTCGGGAACGTATGCCTACATAATTCCATTTCCACATTTCCAAAATAGTACAGATTTAATTAATTGGTTGTTTAATTTGAAATCATTTGTTTTCAAAATTATCCATGAATATTTCGACACAAAGTTGGGATAATGGATACTCCATTGGTAACCCTTTCATTTCATAAAATTTATTATTGAATTCACAATAATTAGATAGTAGGCAGAGCAGGCATATACTTAAGAGGTGTACCATACTACTTTTTACAAATTTGTTAATATAATTCTCAGTAAATATTTGTTTTATAAGTTTTGTACATTCTTTAACAGGGATATTTGTGAATAAATTAGTAACATCAAATGACACTAAAACACAGTTGTTAGGTATATTGTTGTTCTTTAATTCTTTCATAAAGCCTAAAGAATTCAAACGATACTGAATAAACATTTCCAATTCTGTAAAACTTAAACATTGAAAATCCTTTTTCCTTGTTTTGAATTAAGGATTTAGTTTGTTTACGTCTAATTGATATTCCCAATTTAAAGCATAGCATAAACAATATTTATTAGTAAAAACAATGAGACAAATTAAGGGCAGAATTTTCTTAGATCGAGAAAATTAAAAAAATTAGTTGGGTGGGATTTTTTCAGTGCATATATAAACTTTATATTTAACATAAAATATGCCAAGTGCAAACTTAAAAGTAAATCATGTACATACACTGTTTATATCTACTTATCTTTTTATTTTCTCCCTCTTTTGTGTTGCGCTTGATTTGTCGCAACAATAAATGGGAATAAAAAGAGGGTTGAATACTACGTGAAGTCATGAGCGATCGAACTTGTATAATAAGCTCCACAGACAACAAATCGACAACTTCAATAGCCTCGACCAAGAGGAGAATCAGTACGTCTAGTAATTTTCCCGAAAAATCAAAAAAGGCTCGGGACGCCACTCGCTTGACCAGAGGTTCGAGCAATCACGAGATCGCCATGACCACAAAATCATCAAACATCCAAACACCAATAATGGCAAACAGCCAAATTCCCGGTCCAAGCTCCGACAAAGGAAAGTCTGTCGTTATTTCCGCTCCACCGGGAGTCCTTACCAACAACCCATTCGCTCCATTATGTGTCCCAGATGACATGGAGACATCTTCAACCCCTGAAGTCCGCACACACAAACCACCACCCCCCCCCATATATGTGAAAAATACTAAAAACTTTGCTATGATGTGCAGCGCATTATCGCAACTAGTCGGAAAAGACAAATTCACCGCAAAAGCGCGAATCACGGATCTCATCATTAACGCCAAAACAGTCGAAAGTTACAGAGGCATGATTAAGCACCTCAAGCAACGTAACGCAGATTATCACACTTTCCAGTTAGAAGAAGAAAGAGCCTACAGAGTAGTTCCGGAATCTGCACCAGAGTGTGCCGCCTGAATTGATAAAAGAGGAATAAACTGAACTGGGCCACAACGTAAGGAATGTTACACCAGTAACTCATCCTGCACCAAAACAGACCCTACCACTATTCTTTGTAGACCTACAACCCAGTCTGAAGAACAAAGACGTCTTCAACATTACTACTCTTTGTTATTCAAAAATAAAAGTGAAAGAACCTCACAAACAACGTTTAATTGTCCAATGCAAATGCTGCCAAGAATATGGACACACCAAATCTTACTGTCAGCACAGACCCAAATGCGTTAAATGTGCTGGAGAGCACATGAGCCAAGCCTGCACCAAGAAACGTGACACGCCAGCCACCTGTGTATTATGCAAGGGACAACATCCAGCAAACTACAAAGGTTGTATTGTCCACAAAGAACTCCAGCGAGTAAAGAAGTCACCACCCGTCTACGAGCATCCATCAGCCCAGCAGAAAACTACGCAGCCAGCCAGTCGACGTCTAAACTTCCTTCCTCCAAGGCCCAACACAAATCCCGCCCTCAACAAAATTTTGACCTTCATCTTCAGTCTCTTATCCTTCCCACACCTCTCATCCAACCCCAGTCAAACGTAGCTCCCACAGGAGATATCACTAATCGATTAAGTTCCTTTCTCAATGACTTCAAATCACTAATCACACCCCTTCTAACTCTCCTTACCGCAGTTGTAAACAACCTCCTTCCTAATCATCACCCGTAATGGTACCAACCCATAACTCACTTACCATCCTTCTCTGGAACGCGAACGGACTGACTAAAAGAAGACAGGAACTTGAAATACTTCTCCACGAAAAACGCATTGATGTATTGATTTCAGAAACTCACTTCACAGACAGGTCAAAATTTTTCATCTCAAATTACTCAACATACGTGACTAACCATCCTGATGGGACTGGTCATGGTGGAACTGCAGTACTGGTTCGCAATTCCTTATCCCGTTTTCAAGTACCACTCAACCCAACACCTTTCCTTCAAGTAACCGCGATCAATCTACTATCGGAGCCATTTTCATACACCATTGCAGCGGTCTGCAGCCCACTCAACCAGATCGTTCAAGAAAACCACTTTATATCTCTTTTTTCAATCCTCGGACGTCGATTCATCTGCGGTGGCGATTTTAACGGTAAACATCCAAGCTGGGGCAGGCGTGTGGCAAACCCGAAAGGCCGACTCCTTCACAATGTAATTTCTCGAACCAATTTTTCCATCCTAGCACCTTCCCAACCCATCTACTGGCCAACGTCCCCAAGAAAAAGATCTGACCTGCTAGACTTCTTTGCCTGCTCTAACATTTCATCTCTATACTCGGATACCTATATCCTGGACGACCTCTCCTCCGACCATAGCCCAGTTATCCTCACTTTAGACATTCAACCTAAACTCGACACCCCCTGTTCAACGGACCTATAGATTGGGACTATTTTCGAGAAACACTTGAACAAAACCTGAACCTAAATACTCCTCTCAAAACCGCTCAGCAACTAGACAACGTAGAACACTTCCAACCTCAATCGAATCCATTCCCTTCAATCTAAAATCCTCCGAATGTACAAGCCCCTTTCTATGTATCCAATCACACCATCCATACTGACTTATACGTCCCTTTTGTTACCGAGCTAGCCCAATATCACTACAAAATGTTCCACTCCAAACTACTCCGTCATCCAAACCCTTTCGAAGACTGAAGCGTCGGTGGCCCCGCGAAAACCTTAGCGATTGACATCGACGAAGGAATACCTCTCACTCATCGTATGAGGTACTAACGGCTACCATCACTGGATGGTAATTGCTCAAGCTTTCACGCCACCTTTAATAAGTTAACATGTAAATACTATCTGTTTTACTTGTTACATCGAAGAATGCAGTTGTAAAAAACAAATAAAACGTTAAAAAAACATACGCAATGCAATAGAGAATACAAACTTAATAGAAACAGCCCAAATTATTAATTGCTACAAATGACTTTATACACATTTTTCTTAAAGAGAATTCTTTTCTTTTTGAATTTTTTCTTCTTATCAAATTTACACCCCAGAAACTATGTGCTGCCAAAATTGTCATCAAAAGCCCACTCATAAAAAGAGATTGATCCACACTGTCCGTAACGAGTTCTATAAAATCAGGATAAAACATATTAACATATTACTGGAAACTAGGAAATTTATTGTATTTACTAACTCCGGACAGTAATAGATCCCATTCCATAAAACAACTTCCATAAAAAAAACATATGCCAAGGACCATGCTATGGTTCTCAAGGATCATGAGCGCCACTCCTGAGCGTAAGCACCATATTCCTTTTCATCCCGTCGTGCTTTTCAAGAAGCTTTTTTTTACCTTTTCTAAATTGGACAGATAATTCAGCAAATACCAAGGAAACCGAACAGAGGATCAATAGTCAAAAATACTAACAATACCAAATAAGATTTTAATGGTTTTCATAATTTCAAGCCTGAGGTGTTGATTTTTTAATAAAGCCCCGATTTCGGCGTCCTTTAGATTTCGCTTGCTCAAAACGCTTCTTAAATGTTAGTTCGCAGTCAAATAACACGCCAAGATCGTTGATTTCAAAAATTGTGCCAACTGCAATGCCATCCAAAACATAGGATCCCCTTTCCACCATTACCAATAGAAAAATTCTTGCTTTCTTTGCAATTTCTTCCTGATTTTCACCGTGTATGCCCACTGTATTTTCGGCCACTCTAATTTTCTATACACAATTTTCACTGCTGTTGCCTCTGTTTACCTTCCAGTTTTCTCTAGCTATTTATCTCCGGTTGTCTGTGCATATTCTCTCCAATATTCACTATGTATTGTTCCTTTTTTACTGTACTTTTGCTGGGGTTTTTTTTATGAGCATTGTCGCTTGTTTTGTTAGTGCGTACTCTTCTTGTTTTTTCCGCGTATCTTTGTTGGATTTCTCACTGTAGTCACCTGTTTTGTCTGGTTATCGCCAATATTTTATCTACTTATTCTTGTTCGTTTTGTTTTCTTACTTATGCAGGTATTCGCTATTCTAGTTCGAAACGTTTTATAGGCATTGTTGCTTGTTTTGTCTCAGTATTTATTCACTTCAGTTTTCTCTGCATATTCTTGTAGGAGTTCATTTTTTCCGTATTCTCGTTGATATTGTCTTTCTTATTGTCTTGTTTTGTCTGCGAATCTATTAACCTTATCTTTTATTCTCGCTGGTTTTCTCTTCGTATTCTTAGGGTATTTTGTGTGTATTTTCTCCTTGTTTTTGTGCGTATAATTTCCAGTTTTCTTTTCCGGTTTTACTTGTGTATTTCTCGACGGCTTTGCCTGTCACAAACGCATGTTTTCTTTGCGTATTCTTCCTATTTTCACTACGTATTATGTGTGGTTTTGTCTGTCATTCTCGCTTATGAAAATTCTCTGCGTAATTCTCCGGTTTTCTGTGCGTATTTCCTCAGTTTCCTCGGCCTATTGTTACTGTCACTGCGTATTCTAGCTGGATTTGTCTGCGCAATGTCATTTCTTCATGTTTATTCTTGTTAGTTTTGTTTTCCAAGTTTGGCAGGTTTTTCTGCCATTTCATGATCGTTTCGTCTGCCTATTTTTATTGGTTTTGTCTGTTTATTCTAGCTCATTGTGCATGCCTTTTGTTGCTGACTTTTTGCTGGTTTTGTTGGCATTCTCTCTAGTTTTCTCTGTGTTCGCTTGGATTTCTCGGTATATTCTCGCTTGATTTTTCTTGTGTGTGTGTGAAACTTGCTAGTTATCTGTGTCTATCATTATAAACACAACCAGCACCATTAGAAAGGTTTATGAATCAGCGAAGTGTTACAGACACATCCAGCAAGTGTAAGCAAAAAAACCAGCGAGAATACGCAAAGAAAACTGGAGATAATACACGCATGATTTATAAATAGAAAGTTTTGCCCTCCTCATAACACTATTAAGCTTTTTTTACATTCCACATGAAATTAGAACATTGGATAATTAAATGAGAGTTCATGTTTTATTTATTTATTGTTTTGCAGTTTAGCATGTCCAATGGTACATTTCATTACGAAATGCGTTCTTATTATTCACTACCGTGTTTGTTATGGGACGGAATCATATTGAAATTAATGACATAATCAGTTATCTAACTGATCCTTATTTTCTCCTTCTCTCATAAAAGGATTCGAATGACCATGTTAACTTATTTCGAACTAGTCGACTGCTGGGAATATACATCAGCCTCCATTAGAAAGAACTGTTAAAACCCCCTCAAAGAGAAATCGATAGTGATATTTCAACCGGAAAAAGGTTGAAAAGGGTTCTGAAATTCACCTTCGCCAAAGAAGTGCAGTCCCGGCTCTGGAGAGTCAAACACAATTGGTAATTAAACACGTCCTGAAGCGTCGTCATGTGCAGCTTTGATGATGACCTTGGTTTTGTTAATTTTTATTAAACCGGGGAGCCGGGCCCGTTCAGATGAACGCAACACCATAGTTACAATCAGGGCAATACTTAAATATTTTACATAATTTTGTTTTTTTGCTCAATTATTCGATTTTAAAACTTTCTCCTTGCTCTTTTCCACGATTCTGATTCATTTTTTCAATATTTTGGAAAGGGTTTGGTGGCAGTTTACTTTGGAATTTTCTTTTTAACAACCTTTAACACTTTGGGCAATCAACGTTCAGCCGTTATTTCCGCAAGATCGTTTACAAACATCGTATTTACACACCGCTTTATATTTTTATATTTAATATTTAATTCTATTTCTCAAATATTGAAAAAAAAAGAGCTTGGTTTGTATAAATACTGCTAATTATTCAGTTAGTTTCAAAGACCAAATGGCTTACAAGATTATTTATAACAAATAGTAAATTCAAAACTGGACTGCGGAAGTTTTCCAATCTTGGCAATGCCTGAATGTCGGCCGTTACTGACACGATTAGATAACACATGGACATTGATATATAATTGGCTATTCTATAAAATAATTTAATACAAACACAAACGAGAAAAGTGAGAAGAAAGAGAGACAGAGAAGAAAAGACCGTCAAAACGAGTAAGGATAGGCCAAGAAAATCGACGATAAAAGGGGGGCAAAAACAGAAAAAAGAGGCAGGCTGATAAAAGCAAACAACAATAAGCAGAGACAAAACAAGCTAGAATGTCAGACATGATGAGAAAGGTACGCAAAGAAAACATGCTAGAATGTCAGACATTACCAGAAATGATAAGCAGAGAAGACCAGCAAGGGTAACAAACAAAACCAGCAAGAATACACTGATAAATTAACAAGAACAAACCTAGAAAAACAGGAAGAATACGATGACAAAACAAGCTGCAGCAAAACTAGCAACAATAAGCAGAGAAAAAGAGCAAATGGAACTGAAAAAACCTGCAAGAATACAATAAGAAACCAGCAAGTATGTCGGACACCGAATTTTTTTTTACATTAGGTCGATTTGAATATTCCCTACTTGTTTTAATAATCGTTTTGTAATTAATAATATTAATAATTCTAGAAAACCAGCGAGAAAGCACAAAAAAACCTGGACATAATATGTAGAGAAAACAAGCGAGAACAAGCAGTGAAAAATAGGAAGTGTCCGCAGAAAAAGTCAGCAAGAATAATGCAGTGAAAATAAGTGAGAAAACTTCAAAACCAGTGAGAAACGTAGTGAAAATAGGAAGAAAATTGAGTTTGGGTGCTTTCATACAAATTAACTGCTCAGAAATGAATAGGGATATTTGCAATTTATTCTTATTGTGTTAATTTAATTAAAATAACGGATATATTCTTGTTAGTTTTTTCAAACAAAATAGAAAATTCAAACAAATGTTAATGCACATTTTAATAACGGTTTTACCTAAGAAACATTAAGATAACACATTTTATAAACAAACACGTTTCTCGTTTTTTCTCCATTTTTAATCCAGTTGTATTATCTTTAATACTACTTTACCTATGGAAAGACACATCTTGCATTGAGAATGAATCATCAAGTGAGGCATACGGATATCTCAGAGGCAGTTGGCGTTTCTCAGAGCGTGATTTCCCGGGCTTTAGCCTGACTCCGAGAGACTGGAAGTGCCAAAAAGAGGACTCTTAGCGCATTATGACGCTAGGGAAGAAAGAAATATCGTCATTGCTACAAGATGAAACCCTTTCCTATTGCCCCCGGATCTTATGTTGTACGAGATGTTTTGGCAGGGAATGTGTACTGATGAGTCGCGTTCCTGTCTGTAAGGACAGCAACAGCCCACCACCAGCAAGCAAGTGAGGAGAATGTGGTGCAGCCAGTTAGAATGCTGTTATCTTTATTAAAGAGTCGCGTTTCTGTCTGATTAGTGACAGCAGGCGCCGAAGAGTCGACTGAGAACAGGAAATGCCACAGATGGTGTTTCTTTCAGTGCGGTTTGGAGGAAGCGGTGTATTGGCCTGGGTTGAGGTTTACACTGGAAGACGAACTGTCGCTGTCCGTTATGTCCAAGAAATTACTGAGGAAAACTCTCTCAAACCAGGGATCTAATTAGCAGATATTTTCGGTTTTTAGATAATGCCAGACTTCATAGAATCAGAGTTGTACATTAATGTTTAGAAAAGCTTAGAATTTCTGCCCCTTCACCCATTATCTCCTTACCTCAATGCCATATGGGCATGCATTGCAGGGAAGGTTTTTCGATCATCCGCAGCCAGTTAAACTGCAATAACTGAGTGCAGCGTTGCAACATCTATAGAGAGAAATTCCTTATAACATACTTATAACAATATGTCTAGCAGGTGCACAGAGGTTTTAGCTAACAGAGGTCATTAAACACGGTGTTAATTGATTAAAATTATTATTGTGTCCTATTAACAAAATTGTGGAATTTTTAACTTTTCATTTTATTTTTTAGTCCTTTAATAAAAATTTTCAGTAAAAGACTAAGTAATTTCTAATAAATTGTAATGTAATTTATGATAAAAATAAAATAGTAATGTTAGGGATAGTAAATAGTGCAAAATTGGCAATATTTTTGTTCGTTTCTGTGCAGTTTATATAAATGTGTATATGCGGGGCGGGCGGGTCCGTAAAAGGTTGTTTGAATTTCCCGCTTCTTTTGTTACATGTTTCGGAGGGGCGCCACCAAATTTTCTTTTTCGCCCATCATCGACTCAAATATTTTCCTGTTCCTATTAACTTTTCTTTTGTAATTAATAATATTAATAATTGTAGAAATAGAAAAGGCGTAGAATTAGAAATAGGGAAGGAAAAATTTAGCGAGAAAAGATAGCAGTGGGGGCGTGGGGAAATTTTGCGTGGACAGGGCGGCGGATCATTTGTGAGTCGCGATCAAGTCCTCACCGGATCTGCAGACCGAAGGGAGCCATCATCGGAGTCAATCAGTCGAATTGTTTAAAGTGGTTTTCTTGTCGGATTCTGGGTCCCGGTTTCGCTCCGAGTCTCGAATTTAATGTGAACCGTCGTCGGCTCGACTGAGACCCTTTTATGTAGTTGGTAGTCGATCGAGAGACGAGTTGTTTTTTTTTATTTGACCCTCGCCGTCGGACCGAGAGCGGAGGAAACGATCAAGAGAAAGAGAGAAAAGGTCGAAGATCCAGCTCGGAACGGTTCGAATCGGCTTCACGGGCACGATCTCATCCGGCGTCTAGCCGCAAACCTTATCTCAGCATCTGTAAGGTGAGAAATCCTCCCCCCCCCCCCGAGATGAACCGCCAGGCCGGCAACAAAATCAACGTTCCCGAAGACTTCCGTAGCATATTGTTGGAGTTCACAGTCAATTTCCTCCTAGAACAGCCGACCGACGTTATCGAGTTCGCCATACAACATTTTAACCAGTTGAAAATCAAAAGAGACCAGAGCACTGCCCTCAAACCGACGTCCCAAGACGAAAGCGCTTCCACAGACGACGAAGGTATGCCAAACTTATTTACCACTAACTAGTAGTATTTAAAAAATAAAACAACGAAAATACAGCGGATAAACCGGACATTCCTATATCTGCTTTTCCCAAGTTTGTAATTTTGTTCTTTTGTTTTTTACTTTAATAAAGACCCGGTAAAATGAGAATAAGAAAGTAGGATCGACCGAGAGCCGGTTCCTCTTACATAAAGTCCGATAAGATCTTAATCTTTAGTGCGTCGTGGACGGAAAAGTGACAGATCTGGGCCGAGAGAGAAACTTCGCCCTCGTCCTCTCTGCTCTCAGAACTTTTTCCACCCTTTCAGACACAGGTGGTCGTTTTAATATTTTATCAGTTGATTTATTTTTTAAATTAAAATAGACCCTGAGTGGAAAAAAGGGCCGCTACGTAAATGAAACCGGAAGGGGCGAGCGGGACCGTTATTCCGGTCAGGCCGTACTCCAGGGATAAGGGCGCCCATTCATAACTCCTTCCGTCAATAACATTCAAATCCGACCTATTGCGGACACTCGCCTATCTAAAATGACCCGTCGAATCAATAATAACTAATTTTAAAAAAATATTTATTCCCTGTAGAATAATATTGCGTCTTTGGTGATTGAAACGTCGTCGCGGCTGCCGGACGAAAGGGCGAATCCCTTTCTACGGACGGGAGAGAGTGAAAGTACTCGGGGGGATAAAGGCGCCCATTCATAACTTATTTCATCAATAAAACAGTTTTCACGCTTCCAATATTTCCTCTCGAACAAATTGACTTAACGTTTTCCCCTCTATTTCACAGTATAAAAAATAATTGTAAAAAAAAGATGAAAATTTAGTCAGATCGGCCAAAATGATCGTAAACGACCGAGCTACAAATTTCGAACGTATTTCATCCAGTGCCATCTATATATGTTTGTGTTCATAGTATTCCTTGATTTGGCCATGATTATAATAAAATTTGTCTGCTATTTGATCTCAGGTGCATTTTTCCTCAAATTTTTCAACAGATATTTTCACGTTGCGAGGGTCATGTACTCTCTAATCTTCTGATTTAACTCTGCTGTCGCGCAAGGTTGTATCCTAGATCCTATCCTCTTCTCAATAGACACCTAAGATATCTTTGCGTTACATCCAACAATTACATCTAATTTTGCTGTCGGCTATCTTTTCTCTACACTCTGATATGTGTTCTCTTAAAGAAACCTTCAATACAATTCCTTGGAGCAATTGCTATAGACAATTGTCCTCCTGACCAACTGTAACTACTTCGTTTTTTTCTTATATAATAACCAAAGATTATCAGCCACAAAACTATGGCAAAAACCCAGGAAGAAAGACCAAAATGAACATAAACGACCAAACTACAAATTTCGAACGTATTTTATCCAATACCTTTATTATTTTTCTTTATTATCCAATTACCTACCTTACCTGCCTTCTATATATGTCTATGATCATTGCATTCCTTGATTTGGTCGTGGTTGCAATAAAGTATGACTGTTAGTAAAACATTTACAGGTGCATCTTTCTTATCATCGTCCGTATTTTTTTCAACAGCTAGTTGACGTTATTCTAACTATCTCAGTTAAGCCTGGTGTCGCACAAGGTTGTTCCCTTGATCCTATCCTCTTCTCAAGAGACACCCAAGATACCCTTGCATTACATCCAACAGTTAAAACTACTTTTGCTGTTAGCTATCTTTTCCCTACATTGTTATCTCTTAAAGAAATCTTCTAAACCATTCCTTGGTGCAGTAATGATTGACTGTCAAACACCAGTCCATCCTTTCAAATACCTACTATCTCATCCTCAAATTTTCCAACGTATATTTTCTAGTTTATGAGGAACATACATTCTAATCTACTCAGTTAACACTGTAAGGTTGTATCATGTATAGATTACAATAGTTCATATTCAATTTGTACTCATGTTATCCCCACATAAACTCCCACAGTTACATCCTTTCCCACTTTGATCCTGAAATCTTCCACAGAAACTTTCAAACCTTTCCTCCAGACATTTCTTGAAGGTTTAATTCTCTGACTTAGTTGACTAGTCTTCTAGCTATATTCAGTTTGATCAACTTATGCTTACAGCTTTATTTCTTTCCTGCTCTCTGCTTAAGCACGCTAGGTCGATTTCATTTAAATTCTTTTTCGTGATAATAGGTCGAAAAATATTCTTTCCAGCTTTCTTGCTCATAAGATCCTAGAAATATTTACAAAAAGTAATTAAATAATTATTGTGTCCGAGCGATGTAGGTGAAAGTAGGTTTAAACATTGCCAACAGCAAGGTTGATATTCGTTTTGCCATCCCAAAAGGCCCCTGTGTGCAATTTTTATGAAAATAAAAAAATATAAAAACTATTATCTTTTTGTGATATTCTTGTTGTTGCTATTCTATTCGATAGTTGGTCGTTAAAATTTATTTTTTATCTTGACCCGTGCTATTCCATAGACGGAGACTATCAATCACCAAAATCAAGTTTTATGAAAAGTGTGAAATAGCGTGTGTCAAGGTAAGGTAAAAAATAAAATAATAATATTTTTGATCACATTTTTCGCGTTAAAAGATTTTTTTCGAATATCACAAAAGTGGCGATAACTTTAAAGGACTCTACTGATTGTCAGGAAACTTTACAGGCATTTACGATCTTATAACGCAGATATGATGGCACAGACCTAGCTGCAGTAAGTAAATCAGAACTGTAGATCCAAAATAACGTTCATTTTTGTCATCATCCTAATTTTTCTCACTTATAATCATATCTATCTGATATATCATTTCTAAACATTTTCGATATAGCCTGAAAGTAGAAAGAAATGACTAAAAACAAAAAGCTTGAGAAGATTTTGATAATTTTGTCTTTTTTTCCTCGCTTATAATATAATTCAAAACCTACTAATAAGAGCTTATAGTAAAAAGATTCGGCTTTCCAACGATTGTAATAAAGTTGGATTTGGATAAATTTCAAAGGAGTTATTACTTTTTAAGTGGAACAATGGACATCGGAGACAAAAAAGGGCTGAATGAGCCCAAACATGCCTATTTTTTGTTTGCCGTAAAAGTTCATTTTTAAGGGATTTAAAGCGTGCTTAAAAATAATCTCTGTAGTTATTTTAAAAAATGTCCCATTTTACTGAAAGCATCTTTTGATTGATGTTACTTTTTATTTATCTAGTCCTATTTCATACGATTTTTATTTGAGCATTTTGAAATAATGCACAACGAAGACGGAGGAATACATTTTCCTAGGCTCATTGTGCCCGTTGGCAAGAACGTTCAATCATGTGCCCAATACTTTTCGTCCTAGTATCAAATATTTTATAACTTTTTAAAGATCCGGGGTTTGGAAATAATTAAATAAATCCTTTTTTTGTGCTCTTCCACGGTCGATCTTCTGCCCACAGCAAGGGCGTCGACAATTTTTCCACATCCAAAGATAAACGTAACTGGAATTAAATCGATTTTCCGATAAATTCTAACAGTCTTCCCTTGGGATCGATGATGGAAACTATTGTTCCAATTGATTGTCAATAGACGCAAAACGTGTGTTGATTTTTTTACAGTCGCAGTTTAGAAGTTAAATTATATTTGGTACATACATAATTTACGTCGATAGCCAATTAAATAATCCTAGAATAGCAAATGTTTTTTTTAAATTATTGTGTTATATATCATTATGTTGTTTCAGAATATTAGCATGAAATATTTGTTATTCGGCTAATAATGTGTAAACTGCGGAACTGCTAATTGATATGGAGAAGGAATTACTGCTGTGCACGTAGGAATTCTCCGTCTCATGTTTCTTGATTTATTATTTACCTCATGTCAATAATAGCTTAGTGTTCCCAGCAGAAATTAAATGGTATTAATTTCTCTCGATGTTCACTTCGATTTGATAAACAACTTCAAAGGGTTGTTATGGCTTTGTCTCGAGAATTTTGATCCGATTACATTGTGCGATCGTTCCCACTTCATTAAAATGTCATTATTAAAAATACAAATGTAATAAATGGGGTGATAATGGCGAAGATGATTAATTTTAATTTAAAAGATTAATACTTGGCATTCGTTCATTATTATGCGTTTATTGATATACGTTTTTTCCTCCCGTTATGAGAAAAAAGCCATTGGTGTCACCTAATCGACGTTTTGGGTGGAGCTCGAGGCTAAGCGTCGAGAGGGCTTAGCCAGTTTATTGGCAAAAGGAATGTTGAAGAAATTGAAAATAGTGAAGTTTATGACGCATTAAAGAGCTTTGCCTGAGGTCTTTTGATTAGAAGGATGCACTGGATGGTATAGGGAAAAGCCGCAGTTCCAATACGGATGTCAAAATACATTGCACTATGGCCAGCACTGCATCTGGAGGACACATGTGTTAAGAAACCAGCAATGGTCCCACTCAGTGGTATTTCCATGTAGTTCTTGAGGCTATCCTCGATATGAAAAAGTTTAGATAAGGAACGTGAGGCTAGGATGGATTGAGAAAATGGTGTGGCATTTTTGGAAGAGTGATTGAATCAAGTCTTTGGCTGGAGGTAGTTGTAGTTGGTATCGTATTAAGAAGCAGAGAAAATTTGTTTGAGTACTTCGATTAAATTATTAATTGATTGATGGGCTGGACATTGGATGGCTTGGGGGAAGCCCATAGTTCCACTCCGCATGTCCAAATTGATTGCACTGCAGCTGAAGAAATCGTGTAAACATGTGTTGAGGTCGTTGTGGATAGTGAAGGTAAGGTTGTGGTCACGTAGTAAGGAGCTTTTGGCTGCACCGCTTAGATTAGTGACGAAAGTTGGATATTAGACGGGTTGGTGTTTTCTCACAGTCCCATCCGCATGTCGAAGTATGTCACACTATGGCCAGCACTGCATCCGGAGGAACATGTTCTGAGAAATCAGCAAATGATGTGAACTGAATGAGAGGTATTATCAGTCGTGTAGGTCTCAATGCCTTCGATTTTAATATCGTTTTGGACGTGTGTAAAATTCGGGATAATTTAGTGTACTGTGCCCATTGAGAACTATTTTATCCCACGTTGTGCACCTTTCGCACACCGTTGAGTGCCAATTCATCAAGGAATTGTTGTAGTGGTTGTATTTCTTCTACGGTAACGTTTACGTCCGAGCATTTCATCCTACCGACAATTCTAGCTCTACGGACTGCGAGTGGGATCATTGTTGTTTTTTCTGCTTCTTCGCAAAATCTCTACGTGGTGGTTAAAACCAATCTTCTTCAAATGCCCATTCAGTCTGTAGTGCACCGTTACTATCCTCGTTTTATCACTTTCAGCATGCCTTTGTTTCTCAGATGTTCGTTTATAATAGGGATCCCCAGAATACAAAAGGATTTAGGACCTATCAATGTATAGCATCTTTTATTTTTCCATTCCTGGTCTTCGGACCCAGTAGAATTGAAAGGTAACCATGTTTTGCAGACCTAACCTGGTTTGGAGATCCCATGACATTTGGCTATTCAGGTATCGTCCTAAATGTCCGACATGTCAATGTACAGTGGACAAGACTGTTTTTTAATGTAAATGTACATTGTGTATAGTTTTCCTCATTAAGTCTTCTCCAAGTGTTGGCTAATCTCAAGTTGTTCTTCTACGATTGTGATGCTTCGATTTCGAGAAGAAAAAATGGCAGCATGATTTGCATTGTTAATGGTGGATGTATAAGAAAATCAGTAATATAAAAGGTAGTAGTGTGGATTATAGAATGTCCCTTGTGAGACGCTGTGTTGGTCTGATATCTGATTAGTTGTCGCATCTCACACTGAAGCAGTGGAGAGTTAAATAGCATTGCAGAATAAGGTCACCTGTCTTTGACAATCTCAACATTTTGTTGAATGAATGAGGTTGCTTAGTTTTTTTGGTTGGAAGATAAAATAGCGGCATTAACAAGCGACCATGAACCCTTGTGGGACGCCGGATTGGGTCTGATATCAGTCCCACATCAATCAGAAGCAGGTGACTAAAATAAGAGAATATTTGCTAAGATGATTTGATTCTACGTGAATCTAGGATAAATGTTGAATATTTTTAAAGTGTGTTTTGGGCATCACAGAAAGAAGTATGATTCTGTCGGAGGATATGCCGTTGGAAGGTTGTGACCTTCAGGAAAGTGAATAATATTTCTATTCGGCCTTGGAATTTTTTTTTTTTTTTTTTTTTTTTTTTTTTGGCACTAGCAAATATTCTAAATCTTGGCCCAGAAGACCTGTTGTATGAGAGAAATTATTGTACTAATGGATCTTGTTTCTCATGGGCACTGGGGTTTTTTAAACGGGTTTTATTTGTAGCCTGATCTCCGTTCCACCTGAAAACAAATCTGTAAATGTTAATGCCATTTCTATCGAATTTCGATCGCTTTTGAAGCTCCGAAGGGTAAAAAAAATCTCAGCAGGGGTCATATAATCCAAGAGATGTTTTAAAGCTTTTGTATTTTGTGACAGCCGTTTGACGGAAATTGGGTAACTTTGTAAATGCTATCTGAAGTGTGAATATATTTAGAAAAAGCCTACACCAAACGGGTTTTTTTGTCGCTATCTCAGTGGTTTTGTCAAGAATAATCTTTATTGTCAGTGAATAAAGGGAGCCTAAAGTTGTAAGTGTTGTATTACATGACAGTCCCCCTCCACCCGTCAAACTGTGATAATGTTTGCTTGTTCAAGAGATTCACTGGTCGGGAACATCCAGGCAAGCTAATTAAACTGATATCCATCCAATATCGCGTTTAGCTCAGTAAATTTTGTGTTTAGAAAACAAGGAATTGATTTGTTACAAAATAAAATTTGTAAATAGGGTTGAAATCTCATACATAAAACCTTGTTAAAAGTTATGCTTTTTTGAAGCACTGTACATTTTTTGAAAACCTGTACTAACTACATAAAGGTCAAACACCATGGTGCAGAGCCAATAAATTGAATATACTACCTTAGTTGGGTTTATTACTTTATTCCATGACGTTTATGTAAATATTTCAAATCTGTCATGAAAAAATATTTGAAATTTTGTGTTTATATTCATACAACTGAAAACAAAGTTACCACAAAAACCCTGCATTTGTACTTTGTCTGTTTTTTTAGAAAATGTCGTTTTTTCCTTTTTCTCTTTCCTGCACCCCCCGGAAAAACGCTTTTTTTTGCCAAAAAGTTCAGTTTTGATTAAAAAATGGTCACGTTCACGGCACCAGATGTTGGCAATGATTGGCCATGTGTCGGCATCTTGTTTTGAAGTTTCGTCCTTCCAATTGAGTATAATACTGTCTAAATCCGGTTCCAGGAGCTGGTTCTGTGGAAACCGGCCTTTATGGTTTTTACTTTGGGTTATTTAAATTTCTCAGTCTTGATTCAATCCTGGCCAACAGTCCTGGAAAGTAGTCGGATGTGTTCCACACAGATGAAAAATATAATTAGAATTGCGTACCTTTTCTTACCAATATCAATTTCATGGACATGATCTAATTAACATACTTCGAAACCTATCACAAAAGTCCGTAGTTTTCCAAACTATATCATATAATACCATCGTACGAAGTACTCATTACCTTACCCTCTCTTATGAAAATGTTCCGTCGTTAATCTTATTTCTAACGCTCGTAAGCTTATTTCCTAAAGCTCACAAACCTTCCAACCACATATCTTCCTACAGATCGATCAGACTTCTTCCTGCATTCTCTAAAATCTTCGAAAGACTCATCAGACTCCAATACACCCTGATCTTATCGAAGGCTGGTGCAAAAAGTGGAGGGCAGGACTGATTGAAGAAAAATGTACTTAGTGTCCGTTAGCACGAAGAAACAGTCTTTCCCTCCACTGTATATGACAACAGAGAAATATATTTGAAGGCAAACACATAGGACTAAACTATTAGACTGCAGACTGACGTGGACTTGGAAACGTGCGAAGATTTCTACGATGAAATACCTCTTGACCGTCAAAACTAAACTTACCTTATACAAGAGCTTACTGCGACCACTTTGGACATACGGAATACAATTGTGGGGTTCTACCAAGTCATCAAACGTTCACCGCATCCAATACTTCCGATCAAAAGTCCTCAGACAAATCGTCGAAGCTCCTTACTACTCATTTCCCTCACGACCTCAACGATCCTTCTTTCAACGAACTCCGTTCCGAATTCCCAATCTCAAGATCCATCCTCTACTGATCGAGCCCTCTCTACTCATTCCCATCCTTATAACCTGCCCTGTCGCCTTAATATCAACTGTGGTCTCGAGTCCTCGTTCCTCTTGCACTCAGTGGCCAGCTCTGGGATTAGGGTTAGTGCTGTGTCTGTGAAAAAAACGTACTGCTATCACATTTACAATATGTAAACATACGTGATGTAGGCTACAAATATATTTAAAAAATATAACTAATTTTCAATTCAAAATTGAGACATTTTTCAAAATAAGTTTTACAGTTTGTATAAGGCAAATCTTAAAAATTGAAGTCACAGGGACTTTACATAATAAGTCTTACAATTATATTTTCTGTGTTTAATAATAGTTTATTTATCTAGAGAAATATTTACCTTTTTTGTCTCTTTCGGCCGGTTCAATATATATAAAATGCCATCTTACAATTGGTCCTCGAGGTTCACATTCCAAAGTCAGAGATATTGAAATTCAAACCTGGGCTAGCGTAACATACGAAAAAATAATATTTTTATTATCGCACCACTTTAATCCCCTGTAGAGTGCTGTTCTACGGATAACTTGGATTACAATTTCGTAGAGTTGAGATTTTGCCAGCGCTTATGTCAAAACGAATCAACTCCGTGTTTGTTACAAATTAAATTGTTTGTTATTATTTGGCCTGTTCTGTAAGGTCTGGGGTTTAAAAATAAATAAGGTCTTCTGCTATTTATAATTGAATGATAACAGTTCCATTATTTGACTGGCAATGGTTTCAATCTGGGATTGGAGCAATCGAAACGAAACAATTTTGAAGGCGTGTTTCACAAGAAATTGTTTCTTCTTATAAATGAATTTGATGAAACCGTTTGTTGTTGATACTAGATCGTAATGTATTGGACAAGCGTAGGTACTTGCCAATATGCTCTACCCTATGCAAATTCGTATAATTGTTTACAATTTCGTAAATTGAGATCAGTTGCATAGAAAGTTTCAAAAACGTACACTTTCAGTAAAGTAGACAAAACACTTGTTTTTGAAAAAAAGAAAAATGATTTGTTGCACCCTTTAAACCGACGAATTGTGGTAGAAATATAAAACAGTAAGACGGGGGCGTCGGTGGCCGCAACGGCTGGCTCAGGCGTGACACGGCGCTCATTTTAAGGTAAAGGTCCCGAGTTCGAATCCAGCCGACCTGCATTCGAACTCAACATACTTACAAATGGGCTTTTCTTCAAAAACACCGGCACCCAGAGGGTTGATTTGTTGTTGCAAACCCTTGTAATTTTTTTTTTTTTTTTGGGGGGGGGCAAATTCTTTTATTAAATGTTATTACAAATCCATTATATTTAGTAGGCTATTGACCAAATTACTTCTTTTAATTAATTATTAATTTTATTTAAGGTCTTGGTTGAAATGAAAAAGTTAGTGTCACGAGCGGAATCGAACACACGCCCTTCGGCTCTACTCCGCTGCTCGTACCACATGAGCTATCGTCTCGTGCCCTAACCTTTTCTTTTCAACCAAGACCTTGCATAAAAACAATAGTTATTATAAATGATGTAATGATGAATCTTTCTACTTTCAGCCTATATCAAAAATGTTTAGACTTTACACGATCATAAGTGAGAAAAATAAGAATAAAGGCAAACAAAACCTCTAAAAACGTTTTATTTTATATCTCCGGTTTTTATTTATCTACGGAAGTCAGGATTGTGCCATTATGTCGATGTTGTAAGGCTATTAACGCCTGTAAATCCTTAGGATCGGTCGTTTTAAATATACCGACATTTTTTGATTTTCCACAAAACAAATCATAGGCAAAAAATTTAGAGTGAATATACAAAAAAAACAAACCAAAAGGTCTTACTGTAAAGTAGGCAAAAAAAAAAAATTATTGCAAAAAAAAACAGTTCGGATACTTTTGAAGAACTCTTTTGTATTGAATTGGTATTGAATACAAAAGAATAACAATCTTTTGGGTTTGGTAAGCTTTATCCACTGGTGTCCAGTGTTTCATTTAAGAATTCAAAACTCCTCTAGGTTTCATCCAAATCCAGCATTATTACAATCGTTAGAAAGCCTAATTCTTTCTTCTTTCGCGCATGTCAACAATGTTTCGATTTTATGTCATTACAAATGTGAAATATAAGAATGAAATCAACAAAAACACCCGAAAGGTTTGTTTTATATATCCGTGCCCTGATTCATTATGAAAGTCAGTTTTATACCTTCTACTTTATACACCGCAGAAGAGTTTCCTCGCTGCAATAGTATCAAATTTTCACCAGGTTTGCGATTTTCGTACAAATCAGTGGCAAAAAATATTGAGAAAAATGCTATTTTCATTTTATTTGTATTCAGGGGTTTGGGATTTGGAAAAGTAATCCACTTAGTTTCTAATTAAAAGTAATAATAAAATTAAAATTTAACAAAGACATGAAAAGAATCATTCATCGGGCGAGAAAATTCGAGCGATTGATATAAATAATTATTTTGTAACCAACCAACCAAGCAAATTAGGTGAAAATATTTTCAGAATTGGGATCAAAGAAGAAAAATTCAGCTTTAAAAAGGTTGTAATAACGTTGGATTTGCATAAAATCCAGATGAGTTATGAATTTTTAAGTAGACCACAGGACATCGGAGAAAAGAAAATTTGCCCCCCGGCTGATAAAGCCCAAAAATGTATATTTTTGTATTATTAAAGGCTTTTTTTAAAGGGTGCTTAAAACGATTCTGAATTAGTTAAAAAAAAACTTTTCGGCGTACTTCACCGGAAAACTGGATGCGCCTTAAAATTGTTTTTTTGTTGGGGGGAGGGATTGATGAAATAACATCTAAGCATTTTTGACTTAGGCTGAAAGTAGAAAGTATCTACTTAAAACGATGGTAATATCGTTAAATTTGGTTAAAACCTTATTTATAAAGTTTTAACTGAAACAACATCAGAGAAAAAAGATAAATCTCTTGGCTTTCGGAATTTTTGGAAATAGGTTAAACTTTTTTTTAACAAAAAGTAAAGTTAATTATTCGTTTTCCGCGCTACAAAAATACAAATTTACAAGAAAAATAAAAAACATCTTTTCACGAAATTTTCGCGTTCCAAATGCCTACGATTTTTGTAACAAATACAAAAATGTTCATCACTTTGAAACGACTGAATCGATTCTCAGGAAACGTAAGATAGTTTAGGGAAGTTTAGAACTTTATATATGGCACAAACCTGGCCTCTAGATAAATTAGAATGCGAGAAATAAAAGGGTTTTTGTTTCTTATTTTTCTTTTTTATCTAAATCATAATAGCATAATATGCAAACCTTCGTTCCGACGGTTGTAGTAAGATCAAATGAGAATTTTTACGTGGAACATAGAACATCTGAGAAATAAAAACTAAATTCTTGGCCTTTGGAATTTGTGATCAAGCAACTGAAACTACATAGTTAATTTTTTGAAAGGAAGTTCCTGACCCAATTTCTCTGAATAAGAATTTTTGCGAAAAAATCTCAAATTTTTTGACAGCATGTGATCTGTTGACAAAAATCATAAAAAATAACGATAACTTTGAAACGAGTTCACAGGGTATTAGAGAGCTATAAACCACAAGTAAGGGCTCAAACTCGGCCAACTTAACTAAATCGATACCCGAGATATAAAAGAAAAGATTCGAGGTTTTTTGCTGGATTAAACCATATTTTTGCACTTATAATGACAAAATCTAAACCTTCTTGATAGATGCTGAACGAGGAGATATTCAGATTTCCAACGTTTGCAATAACGTTCAATTTGGATAAAACTGAGAGGGGTTATGAATTTTTAAATGGAACACAATCATCAGAGAAAAATGATTTCTCTTGACTGGTGGATCCAGCCCAAAAACGTCAAATATTTGTCGACTAAAAATCCGTATTTAAATACTATACAGGGTGTTTAAAGCTGTTTTGAATTTTTTTTTTCAAAAACGAATTTTTTTTTGTCAACTTTAGTAATTTAGTATTCCCAACTCTTTACACATCTAATCTCATTTAATTTAACAATTTATAATTATAAAAATCATCTCATTAATATAGTAATATATCATGCAAATTAATTTTTATCCTATGTACAATATCGACTGATATACAATAAGTAATAACTATTGAAATACGTGCACAGCAAGTACTTGAAATAAAACGTTTGAAGATATTTTGTTCACTTCAGCTTGCTTTTCCCGCCTAAAATGGCATATAATTCAAAACCTGCTTTAAGCAGAAAGTTTCAAACTTTGCAACATTTATAATAACACTGGATTTGGATAAAACCGAGGGGAGTTATTAATGTGTAACTGAAACATTGGACATTAATGGAAATAGTTTATCCACTACAAAATGTCATAATTTTTTATTAAAAAAATTATTCTTAAGAGTTTTGAAGGGTGCTTAAAACGAATCTGACATGTTTTTTCTTAAAATCCATTTTTGGCCTACTTTACTGAAATCGTCTTTTGGTTTTTTAGATATCTAATCTAATTTAATACGCTCTTGAATGTTATTATTTTTTTATCTCCCTTGAAAAACAAATCTAGTAATACAAAATAACCTTGAAATGCAAGCTCAACCAAAGGCATATGCATATATTTTGTTGGCTTCTAAGTCCCATTAGCAGGAAAGCAAAAAAACGGCTAATATCAGTTATCAGTATCACTAATTAAAGCTTCATTAAAACCGGTGGTCCATAGTTTTAGGATAATCTTCCAGTTTTTATGTAAAATCAAAGTGGTTTTGACTTTCTGCTAAACGGACAAGCGGCATATGACAGACTTCGTTTTCTCAATGATTATTATTTTTCCGTTATCACTTTATAATCAGTCCCTTTCATGAGATGTAATCAATGGCGGCGCTCTTTGAAACACAAAAAATTATCTTGTATAGCGGTTTCGATTTAAAAGGGCAAGAGGCAAAAACCTGGAGTTCCTCCAGAGGTGGTAGGTCAGCTAGAGGAGGGCAGGAAATTGGTGGGGGTGGGTCATAACTGACGCGCTGATCGGATTAGGGTAGTGCCAGGAAGTGTGCTTGCCTGGCCAGATATTCTCTTTTTATCCTTGATTCAAAGGCTATAAAGGTTTTCCTAGGAAAGAAAACGAAAGCCTGATATTTTAAGATTACGACAATTTGGCCGGAGAGTCTTTTTTTTATTAAATTTTTATTTTTCTGAATTAATTTTTGTCCTCGACATCATGAGTTTTCTTGTTTTTCCTTCTTTTTTAGAAGTACATAAAATACAAAATAAAACGAGGGCGGGTGACTTTTTGACATTCTCCGGGAAAAAAAGTCGAAATTATTCTGAGTCCAGGACGACCAAGGACACGATCGCTGGACAAACGTTCACGTCACATATTCACAATGTGGCCCAATAAATAAGGTCGTATCGACGTTTTAAAAGACCAATTTTGAAGCTATTAATCACGAACGAGGGCAATTGTAAGATTAATGTGCACATCAATTTGGGCCACAGTTTTGCTGTTTTTCTGAGAGTGATCTTATAAAAACATTTTCGATATGGTGACTGTGATTATTCGAATTAGACGTTGGGATCGTGTTACTCTGCGTCATATCGAAATGTAACGTTGTTTTCATAAAGAATCTTTTGTTTTATTTTCGTTTATCCTTCGCTCTTATACAACTTCATCACTGAAGATGATGGGAACCTGAAACTCGTCTGACAGACGAAAATCTGAAACGACCAAACAAGTTCATGTTCATTACTCTTCGAATCCCAATAGGTAATATCACATTTATAATGAATTTTTCCTATTAACACTATTTTTTGAAATTGAATATATTTATTACAATCTGTAACCTTATTTACATAATGTAATGAGCTGAATCCACAAATGAAATGTATCATGTGTCGTGGGAGGAGAACAGCCATCGTTGTTCTCCCAACTGAGAGCTATATACTAGTTTGGTAGGTCCCGAAGCCAACTCCTCTTCAGTCATCTCGTAGGATTACAAGTGTTGTTTCTATTGGATAGGATTTGCAACTAGATTGGGGCGAGATGAGAGTTTATTATGGAAAGGGGAAAATGTTTTGGGGATTATCTTTTGTACGAGAGGGATTTTCTGGCAATTGGAAAGGGTGTTGTTGGAGACATAGTAAGGGGCATTGACTAAAATTGTGCGGATTTTAGATTGGAATGGCTATCTTGGGATGGAAGGTTTAGAGGTGCCCCACAGTTTTAGCCATTACGTACAAAATGGTTTTAAAATTGTCTTATACATTGTAGATTAGTCTGTAGAGCGATGGTGATGAACATCCTAGAAGGTGAAGTTTCGTTTCCCCAGCAATTCAGCTTTCAAGTTTATTGTACTTACTTAGATCCTTAGTTCAGTGTAATCGACACGATCCTTCTGAGAAGTACTGGGTAATTGATTGTCGCTACTACAATTCCATTGATTAGGTTTTCATTGCATCTTAGGTTATGTTCTCAGTTGAACGAGCGGTTGCTTCACATTCGAAGATGACATGGGTGGCTATTTCTTCCTCCACAAAGCACAACTTACGGGGAATATAACCATGAACCCAAGATAGCGGACGTAGTCTATTTTTGGGGTGGGAGTATTATTGGGGACTATTGTACGAGAGGTTTTGCTTCGAAGGGTGGAAATACTTGGGTGCTATTGCTTTCGTGACGCTTTATACGCCAGTTTTTGCTCCATTCAGCTATTTGCAAGAAATGTACCCGGAGCTTCTAAGAATCAATTGTGGGATCGGAATCATAGGTTAGCACAGCTGTGTTGGCAAAAGATGAAAAGACGGTGGAGAGTAATGTTGGGATATCTGCGGTGCAGGAGAGGTAAAGGGATCAGTCTATGTATGCTGCCCTGAAGTACCCCCGCCTTCACTTTATAGTCGGAATAAGCCGATATTTACGGGCTCTGAAGAATCGTTAGTAGGTAGGAATAGAGGATTAGGTAGAGGGTATTTGGAAGGATGATCTTTAGCTTGTACAGGTACAGGAGCTTTTATGCCGCACGCATTCAAACGGTTGTGTCACATAAAGAAAGGTACTAGAAAAGATGAATTATTCTTATTGCTCTTTACATCAAATTAATGAGTGTTTATATTTGCTACAATCCAGTTTGTTCGTAGAGTGGGTACGTCGAGTGTGTGACATTTTCCCTTTCGTCGAAGGGGTAGCAATCTCCCTCCGCTCGGAGATATGATTAGAGTATCATATTGCAAAGTACTCAATCGATCAAGAATTTCCTCTGAGACAATTGTACAACGAAAATGTATTGAAGAAAAATTATATGTTTACTTCAAGAAGAAGAAATTTCGAAACTAGAAGGAAGATGAAGTGGACTGTTTGTTAGTAATCTGATGGATATTTAAGTAAGGGGATCTTGTATTGTGGAAATTTTAATGAAGGCAGAAGAAACTCTGAGTTAGTTAGTCAGTTATTTAAAAAAGAGTCAAGACAATAATGTTTTCTTTGAGTAGTAACTGTTTTCGCCTGGTTAATTTTTGATATTGAAAATCTCCGAGTCTTTATTGTTAGGTTGTACGTAACGCAAGATTCTTCCTTTCTGGGTCAGTGCTTTACCAGTTAGAACTGTCCAAGTTTCCGAGTGAGAAAATATAGCCCAAAAAGGAAGAAAACATTAGGAAACCCGACTAGCCTTAACAGAATGCAGGCATAAACCAGAAAAATGTTTGCCTACCTCGGCCTATTTATTTATTTTTAATAGACAATGTAAATTGGAATAAACTCATGGGTTTATTTTTCTATTATAGGAAGGCCACATTTGACAACGTTTTTTTTCTCTCAAGTTATCTTCAATATTTGTTTGCCCCCTCTTTACAGGCCTTCGTGAAAATTAGTTGAAATCACAATCGTCTTATCAGCTTAGATAAACAATTAATTCTCCTTAGTTATATGTGTATCGTATTTCAAAGGAATGACAAATATGCCTCGTCCCTATTTCTATGTCTGGAGGAATTTTGAGATACGGTTAGGCCAGCTGAAAACAGTTGGTGGGTATGAAATTCCATATTACAGTCTGAAATATGGCAAACTTTTTAATTTAGTTGTACCAACTCTACCCATACGTTCTGTCACAACAATTAATTAAATAAGTCTACATAGAACTATCGATTCTATAAATTATTAATGGAAATAGTTTCTTAATATTGGAACAGTTATTTTTCAAAATGAACCCTCCTCTTGTTTTTAAAGCTTGAACTCGACTGCAGCACGAACTGAGAGGCTAAAAAGTGGCCACCCTCTTGTAATACTAATCACTTGTATTCAAGTTTTTTTGGGTGAGGAAAACGAATATATACTAAGTTTCTTCCTTAAAATTTTTTTAATCAACTTTGCTTAGGCGCTCGGTCACAAATTCGACAACCCTAAAGTTTCATTTAATGTTTCTCTAATGTCCGCTGGCCTACTTAAAAGTTAAAAATGTATTAATCAACCAAGTTTTATCAGAATTCAACAATATTGCAACCGTTGGAAAGCTGAATATCTCCACTTTCAACCTACGTCAGGCAGGATTTGATTTAATGTCATTTCATATGAGAAAAATTGGACTATAATGAACAAAAATCCCCTCAACGTTTTATTTTGTTCCTCAGGTCATAGTTTATATAAAGAAACGAAGTTTGTGACATTTTATGCAGTTTTTACGGTCTTAATCATTGCAATATTTTCTGAGGATCGGTTTTCGACAACAATCGGCACGATACTTTTATTTACTAAGAGGAAAAAAATGACTACCCTCGTTTTTTAAAAATTTTTAATTAATTATTTTTTTTAAAAATAATTGCAATTGTTATAATTTTTTTTGTTGCTTATTGAATATTTTAAAGAAAAACATAAGATAAAGCTAAATAAAAAATTAAATCGAATAAATTTAACCAAAAATGTTGCTTTGGAACTTTGTGAAACTTATTGAAAACAGTTGGGCACGGAGAGTTTTATTGGAAAAGTTGTCTAAAAATGATTTGAGGGTACAAAACCTTATCCGGCCTGTAAAATAGCAAGCTTTTTTTGTATGTACCTAGTTTAGTCATTAGTCCTGTTACAACAGCTAGGATGTTTAAAACTATCGAAACTTAAAATAAAAATATTTCATTATTAGGTAAATAATTATATAAGTTTATAAGGGAAATAAAGGGAAGTTTATGGGCCGACAAACAGCTGAGGTCATCGCCGGCCCTTTGCGTGTTTTCCTTCTTTTTATTTTCATTCGCGTATATTTTGTTTTAAACTGTAGCCATTTGAGTGTCTCGATCTGGTTACTGACTCTCTGATTTCAGATATGTACTACATTGATATCCTAGAATAGTCTCTCGTTTGTACCTTTAGTTGTTAAATACAGAATAAAAACAAAACATACAATACATGTATGTATATATATATGTGTCTGGTCACATTCACTCCCCCATAACAATAACAATTATTAATGAAAGTAGTTATTTGATGTTGGAAAAATAATTTTTCAAAACAGGCGTTTTTTAATCGACTGTTTCTTCCCGTGGAAATGATTCGACTTTTAACGGATTTTTTTTTCCAAAGATTAGATCGGTATTATTTTCTGCAGGCCATGGCTTCCAAAACTGTCCACAATTTGTAGTTCAAAGGATTGGGAACCTGTTCGATTGAATTTCAAGAGGAAGAGTAGACTGCGATAGTGCGAACGGAAAGTATCATTTTTGCATTCTTTGGGAAGGTATTTTGCTAACATGTACAAATAAATTATCGAAACCAACTCTACTCTTCCATCAGTTCATTGAATAATACCAAACTGAGTCAAATTTTATGAAAGTTCTTCTGATTGTGGTTTTCAGCTTTTGTTGTCCAATATCGATGAGATTTACAATATTGGCTACTCTAAACACTGTCTTCTTGAATCTAAAATGAATGTTGCCCTTAATAACCCTGTTCGTATAGATTCTGCCAAGTATTTTCCTTTACTGGCCAGTCGCTACTGATGAATGATATCTTCTCAATGGGACGTTTTGAATCGACGAATAGGATTTTTCCACAATTTTCATCCCATATTTCGTTTCTTTCAATATTTTCAGTTTATTTCTATTTGAGCTTGGAAGGAATTATAAACACGAGTCGGCCTTGCATAAACAAAACTTATACGAAGCCGGTTAAACGTTTGAAGTGCAGCTCATCGTTTATTTGATAATCGAAAAATATGAGATACACATTCTTACTAGTTTCTCCGAAAACTTTTTATTCCTAAGTCTTATAAACTAGTTTCTTGAAAAAGACAAAAAAATGTTAACGATAAAATCCGGCGGATGTTTAAACGAAGTATCTTACCACAAGAAAACTCAATTTGGCTGTACCTTCCAAGAATAAGAGTAATTGTACTGGATAAAACGCACTTCTCATCAAGTTAAAAAGGAAGAATGCCGATATATTAAATCGAAAAGGTGATAGATAAAAATATTTTGATCGCCAAAAACGATGATACGATTCAATCAGAGAACTGTATTAAGAAAACCAGTGAGGCGGATTTGAAAACTTTTGTTTTGAAAGATATCCGGAAAGTTCCCAAAAATGGGACAAAAACTTTCCCATACCGATAATCATTCATCGATTGCTTATCTTATTTATCGTAGCTCTTAAAGATGAAATACCGCTCGCGCGTGCGTGCGTGTGTGTGTGTGTGTGTGTGTGTGTGTGTGTGTGTGTGTGTGTGTGTGTGTGTG
>CM077101.1:35251253-35277633 GCA_039619505.1 Cimex hemipterus
GTGTGTGTGTGTGTGTGTGTGTGTGTGTGTGTGTGTGTGTGTGTGTGAGAGAGAGAGAGTTTTGTTATATGAATAAATGAGTGTCTGTTAGAATCTATGGAATATTTATGTAAATGCAATATTCGGATTCTTGAATTGCTCTGTGATTATTCAGTGACAAAATGTGGAATTAATACAGTTCAACATGTACACAAGTACAGCAGGGCGATTGCGTCCATTTAATTAGCATATTTCGAAAGTAGCACAATTCAGGTTTTGAATTAAAATGAATTGTGTAAATCACCAATTTATTATGTTAGAACTTATGAATTTTACGACTATTCCTTGTTCTGATTTTGAATTGTTTATTTCTTTCTTTATGGCGCTGATGGTTCGACAAGTGCTGTACAAATATGTAATGACTCTTCACTTGGCATTTTCTATGCAATACACTCCCAAATGTAAATTTTTAATTGATCCAAAACGAAAAACGTACTTGATTTGTAGCAATTTAAAATTTGTAGACAGTTGATTTGGATATTTGTTGATATAACATATTTTATTTAGTTCCTCCCTCTCATTTCAGAAATAGCTAAAATCAATTGTATTAGTCATGTAATAACGAAGTCCTTATTTGAGACCATTCTCATTCAGTGCCAAAGTTTTCCGTCGAATTTTTGTAATTCTTACATGGTGGGTGGCTCGTTCTATTCATCCTCTAACTGTCGTTGTGACCACATTTTCGGGCCATTCCATTCTCTATTTTGATAAAGGTTTGGTTACGTCTTTGACATGATTCTCCTTTCGGATTTTAACATAGATAGGTTTTGGAGGTAGCAAAACCATTTTGTCATCTTCGATTTTGCGTTACCAGGGAGCGCGTATTGGTTAGGTTAGGTATAGGCATAATGAGGAATGAGTTAGGTTAGGATAGATTATTGTTAGTGTTTGGGATGAGGTAAGTTAGGTTTGAGATGAGTTTGGTTTGTTAGGTAGGGTTTGTATTAAGGACTGGTTAGGTAAGGTTAGATAATGGTTAGTGTTGCATTTTTGTCAAAAAACTATCAGAATTTGTTTTTACCGGTCTTTTTAAACATTTGTATTTTTTGGGGTTATGGAACGGGCTAGTTTAGGTTATGAACAGTTGGGTTACGTTTGGATAGGGATTTGCTAGGTTTGATTCTCTAGAGTTAGTGCTTAGGTTAGGCGGAATTAGGGTTATGTTAGTGGCAGGTTAGGAATTGTTTAGTTAGGTAAAGCTAATCCATGATTCTAGGTTCGATTAGGTAATGTTAGGGTTATATAGGGATGAATAAGGTTATTTTAGGGAATTCTTAGGTTACTTGTCCATGATTCCCTGTTTTTGCTATTACGAAGCGCGTTTCATCTACTAAGTTGCCCAGCTTTCTGTCTCTCGTTCAATTTTTTCACTACTTATCATAGTTTCCCTCCTAATTCCTTTCAAGTTTCTTTGCCTACATTTTCGAGTCACTTCTATCTTGTGCACAGATTTAACAGTTATAGAACAAGTCTAGATTTAACAGTTAGAGAGCAAGTCTAGCTTAAATTAGGGATGGAATTACACTTGATTCTAGGTTTCTTCCTTTTTTTTGGGGGGGGGGCTTATATTTGGATTTTCCATTGTGCCTTTTCTTCCTTTTGGTTTCTATTGTCGAAAATGGTTTTTCCGCTTGTCATAATTACAGCTCTTTAATTATTTTAATTATGTCGGTTCATGCACTTTTACCGTCCTCTTGCAATTCATTCAATACTTTACCTAGTTACCAGGAAGAATTGGCGAGCAGGACAAGCTTATCTTATGTGTGAGAGTATTTTATTCCATTGGCGTTTATGTTGTCATTACCGTTTAAATTTGCGAGTATTGCACAAGCTGATGAAAACAGGTCGCCCTCCTTTTGTACGTTTTGTAATATGATCACTTTTTTACTTAAAAACAATAAAATTTCACAAGTTAAAATTCTTTAGTCGAATGATCAAAAATACCTTCATTATAATGTTATAAATAGCAACTCAAATTTTTCATGAAAACGCAATTGGTTTCTTTTAAAACGGCCAAGAATTTCCTCAAATGTTACTGTAAAGTGCTTTGCTTTTCGATTTTATTAAAACGACTGCCTTTGTCAGATCCAAACATTTCGAGAGTACTTACACAACACGACACTCAACTACAATTTTTGAACAATACCAATTAAACGAATATATTTTAATTTAATACTTATTGAGAGTTGATTACACCGGGCGGATATAATCGACTTTTGGCAGTATTTAGATTTACAATATTATTTTCAGAAGTTCAGCTCTATTTATCGGAGGGGTATCTATCAAATATTTCATTGAATACGTCATTGGAGTGTCGAAGAAATTTGATTCTAATCTTTTACTCTGAATTTTAAAATTAGTCAAATGAACCGGTTAACAAGAGAGATATGCTTAGACACTGTTTACACACGTATAAAGTGTAAGTTTTGACAAAAGTCCAATTTTATTTCTGCGTAGGGACAATAAAAGATGTTGGAATGGTTGTTATTGTCTTTGAATGCTTGCCAGTTTGCTGAGATCGGTTCTGAACAATTCTCGTATAAGAAAATTAATTTTTATAGGGCATATTAGTATTTTTTCTGGGTGTTTCTGGGGTTCCTCTATTTCATTGATGGGTCTGTTAAAACGTGAAGTTGAAGGAAGCGGGTGAAACCGGTGATGAGTTGTGGGAAAATGGACACAATCGATAAAACTAAGACGGAAAGATTGACATAGTTCTAAACAGAATAAGTAAAAGCTGTGACCTTTATCATATATAGACTTTGTTTTTACTCTTTTTGCATTACTTTTGACATTTAAAGCTTTAGTAATGTTTCATCACGTCCATAACGATAAATAAATAAATAAAAAATAAATATATATATGATTCAACGTATATAACTTGAATTATTGTTAGAAAACAAAAACAACGCCATCGATAAAATTCAACAATTTTGAAACTTGCTTGAAGAATCCAACTGCTTAGATGGTAGTCGTTTTCTGTTGAGTGGGTGATTCGCTGGCACCTCATCAAGATCAATCGTATCCTGATCCGATAATTATAATTTATGTTTGAATTCGTCCATTTTCGCCACTTGTTTGTGATAGCTTACAAAATCTTTTGAATTGAATTTTTTTTTCAGCCGCTTTCAATATATACGTAAACATCTCAAAAAGCCATGCCTTGATTTGTCAAGAAAAAAAGAATAACATTCTGCCATTCTTGTTAAACGTGGATGTATTGTTGGACTGGATATGTACGTTTTTATGGGTGACCATTTCTGCATAACCGGGGGATGCGTGCGCATTGGTTGGATTGGGGATGATCATGGTAATGTTGCATTATTGTTAAGGTTAGGTTAGATTATTGTTAGTATTAGGTAAGAGTTAGGTCAGGCTAGGTGTAAGGTAGAATTAGTGTTAGGGTGGTTTTAGTTAATGAATAGTTTAACCAAGAACCAGTCAGGTTTCATTTTGGCCGGTCTTTTTAAACATCATCATGTTTTTAGGCTGGGTACACAAGTGTTTTAATTAATCTTTGTCGCATTATCAGGGAGTGGCATTGATTGGATAAGGTAAGGGAGAATTAGTTTTAAGGGCGGGTTACATTAGATTACGGTTAGTCTTGGAGAAGGGTAGGTTAGATTATTGCTTATTCTTAGACTATTGTGTTTGTGGTAGGTTACGTAGGATTAGTGTAAGGTCGTCTTAAGGTAGATTAGTGTTAGTGGAAGTGTTAAGGACGGGTTTCGGAAGGGAAAGGTAGGGTTAGGTTTGATTTTGATAAGAGTTAGTGTCAGTTTTGGGAGGGTTCGGTGCGGGTTAATGGGCTGGTATGAAATGAATTTTCCAATTGATGAAATCCCCATGTACCGATTTGTCTTCATTCAGAATGTGTTGACTTTGCCGTTAATTTATGGATTCGCGAGAATTAGGGAGTTGTCACAAATGTTGCCGCTGTACTTTCCTACAATTCTTGCAGATCCTAGTGATGAATTAATAGGACAGGACCAAGTGCACTGCCCTGTCACTCCAGCTTCGATCGGTTTGGCTTCCAAAATAGGAATCATCTTGTTTAATTTGGAAAGACCTTTCAGCAAGGATTCAATTTAAATTTTCTTTATGCTCTCTTTACCTGACGATGAGGTTATTCAATTTTTTAACGTTTCGACAAACCTTAAACGCGAACATATGCATTATATTTATCGTCTTCTTGAGAGGGGAACATTTCTAGAGACAAATCAGTATGCAATGTCGAGTGTTTTTTTCCCACTGAGATTTGTTGCATTTTGCACCGAAACTTAATTGATTTGTTCGATGCTGGCCAGTACGCAGTAGTGAAATTGGTGCTTCCAAGTTGTCGAAAGCGAAAACCGGTTTAGACCAAAGTCAATAGAAACGATTGGACGGATTGTACGATTAAACAATTACATCCAAGGACATTACTTTCCTGTAATGTCAGGGAAGAATTTGTAAAACGTTTCTATTTTGGTTGTAAAATTGTCGGCCTAGTTTTATAATCGTAGGCTATCGTAACGATTCCTGACGGTAATTGCATTTTAAAGAAAATTAAACTCTGAAAATGGGAAAGTTCATTTGGAAAAAAATTCAGTGTTTTTCTGCAAAGTAAAGGTTAAAGGTTAAAAGAAGTCTTTATGACCTTGCCCCAGCGATCAGTTTTGGTATATTGTAGTATGCATCATTTTCTTAACTTGTTTGTTTTTTCTGTTCCGTTTCTTTTCTGTTTTTCTATTCCAGATCTAGCTGATAAGTTCTCGTTTACTTAAGCTTCATCTCGAATTTTCAACCCATTTACTACCTCCCATTACAAGAATTTTCACGTCGACTGAAACCACGATGGCCCACAGATCTCTCCTTCTAAAGATTTAGGTTTAAGTTACTTGAAGTCGACCTTGCGCACCACAAATATTGATCTAATGTCCAATCTCCATTATTACCTAGAGCACTTTGTTAAGTTTAAGGCTGTATACCTGAGTCCTAAGTTTTTGTAAGTGATCCCATTTGTGCCTTTCAGCCCTTAGCTATTCCTCTCACAATAAGAATCACAGCATGTCCGTTCGCACCAACAGAAGACATTTTCTGATATTTCTTCTTCTTCCCGGCAACATTTGCACAGGTGTCTACAGAAATACGTATGTCATCCTGTTGATGTTCAGCCAGCAGTCCTACTATCGTTCTATTCTGTTTATTAATACATTCCCATGGAACCGAGAATTTATTCTTAACCCAATGCACGAGAAATCTACGTTTTGGAGTAATTTGGTATGCCAGAAAAGGGTTCAGGGTCATAGGTGTCCTGATTGAACTTTCCTTGGCCAATTTATCGGCCGCCTCTTTGCCCCTCGCCCTGCATTGCCTGGTCTGTTTTTTTTTTTTTTTTTTTTTTTTTTTTTTAATTTTTAAATTTTAAAATTTTATACCATAATTTCCAATTTGTCTTTGTTAACTTTGTTGTTTGGAAATTTAATTGGTCGAATCGAATCAGGGAATGAATGAAGGGAGCCGATAAAGTAACATTTTCTAATATTGTCTTCGTTGAGTTTTCACAAAGAAATCTAATTTCCCCTCCTCGTAGAAGGGGCTGTTCTCTCATCATTCACTTGATCCCAACGTACAACAGGACGTGCTTTGCTGTATTTCTGTGGAAAATGGTACATTCTAAAAATTTGTACTTTAATCGGGATAAGCCCGATCAAAGCGAATTAAGGCGTCCTGTGAGGATAAAACGCTTATTATTCCTACAGTAAGCCTTAAAAGGAGTCGGGTTTTGAAAGAGTGTATTAGGCCCTATAAACTTTGAAAGTCAAAGGGACTTTTTGAGAATAAAAAGTAAATAATTATTTCGGAGCTGGCAAAAAGTCGAGCTTACATTTTATTTGTTTAGTCTTTTAACTGCCGCAGCGCATATTGGGTTTATTGTTTTTTCCGTGTTCCATGAATTTAAATTAGCCTCCGACAATTGAAATGTGAATATCTTGTCAACAAAAGAGACGACCTCAAAGTAAAACGCCAGTTTCCAAGGGCTCGCTTCCCTCCCTATTGGGTAACAGTTGATGATTGACAAAGCTAAATGGTGTGTCCTCATTTGCTATTCAATTGAAAGTGTCATGTTAATTGAAACGGTTAATTCGATTGGTATGCTTCACACGTTGGGACAAAAAAAATAGCGAGGAAGAAGTGATTTCATTTCAAACGGGAATCCAAACATGGTCTTTCGACACCCAGCTACGTGTTCTGTTTCACACCGAAAAATCACCTTTTCAGATGCGCTTCCCCTTAACAATAAGCTCCTGTGTTGGTTTTGTAATAACTTGCCGATGTAATGGCAGGTACTCGACTCTTCCAGGCGTATAATGTACAAAACCAATTCAAATTTGTTATCTTTACTTGAAACTGATTAAATCTTTGTTGTCCCAATACAGAATTACCCAGTTTTATGGGCCGCATGTTTTGTCTTGGTCTCGGCCCTTTCGGTTAGGGTCCTCGGGAGATAATTGTAACTTTCAATATCCTCAGCACGATTCATTTCCACGCCAATTCAATGTAGTTTTATTTTCGATTTTGTTTTGCCTGGGAATGAAGTACACTCTCATAATTCTAGAAAGTATCAGGGAGGGTTACGTGAGTTCTTCCTCTTCTTCCGAGCATATCCCATACCTATTCGATGGGTTTTAGGACGGGAGATCCAGGGCAAAGCACTTATGTTGAGTTCTTCCAAAAACATTTCGTGAAAGGTTAAGGTTAGGGTTAAAGACGGTTAAATTAGGTAAGTTAAGACTGGTCTAGGGATATATAGGATGGTTAGGGATCAAGTTACCTGTTAGTTTGGTAGGGTTAAAGTTAGGAACTAGTTTGATTAGGCTAGAGGCGGGCTAGATTAAATTGTTTCGTCAGGGTATGAGTTCGGGGACAGGTTATAGTTAGATTTATGGCCGAGTTAGGTTAGCTTCCATCAGCGTTAGAGTTAGGAACGAGTTTGGTATGGTTAGGTACCATCAGGATTAGAGTTAGGGATGGGCTAGGTTGCGGCAAGTGTTGGTAACAGGGAAGGTTATGGCTGGAGTTAGGGAAGGGTTAGTAAAGCATTGATCATTGTGCAAACAAAATGGCGAGTCTCCATTAGCAATTCAGTTGATAGTGTCATGTTAATTGCTTGTGCACGTTAAAGGTTATTTTAGTTGCAAATGAGAGTCCTCTGCCATGTTATACAAGTCGCTTTGCTCTTTTACAATGTGTGCGTCTGTACTATTCTTGTAACTATAATAGATGGATTTTGTAACAGGAGTACTCGACCCATCTTCGCGTATAATATTGAAAGAATTATCTGTAATTGAAACAGTTTGATCAAATCTTTGTTGTCCCTAATGCAGAAATATCGTCTGTTTTATCGACCGCTTCTTTTGTGTTGGTCTCGTTCCCTCCCTCGGTTTATAGTCCTAGGGAGGGAATTGTACATTCAATATCCAAGATACGATTCATTTCAAAACGTTTCAACGGCCGTTTTTGCCAAAAAAGAAGGCCTTCGTACTCAAAATTACCATGTACTAGGGTCCTTACCCATGGACAATACCGATGTATTTATGTGTATGTATGCTAAATAATTTCTCGTAATATTAAAAAAACTCATTCTAAATATAACGCTAAACATTAGACCCCTTGTCGGCAATTAATCGGCTTATGCACTGTAGGAATTTAAATGTATTATTGATTTTCTACCCTTCCTAATTCATACTGAATTCTTGCCTGATAGGTCAAAGGGCCTTTAGAGTTGTAATATTTTTAAGCTCAATCGGCAGTAATCTGCTTCCCATTATTATTTCGATTTTGGTAGGTTTTTGAACAAGATTGATTCAAGTACAATTCAGAAGATTTAAAAAATTTTGAATTCATTCATCAATAAACGGCGACATTTAAAATAATTAGTAACTAAATAGCACTCGACTCGTTGTTTGTACATACATATGTAATTGCCTGTTTCATTTCGTAACGGTCCACTTATAATTTACTCAATTTTTCATTTCAGTGTCACTTCATCGGATAATAGGCTGGCTACTTTTCATTTATGACGATGTAGATTTCACTGTAAAATTGAAAAAAATTCGACGCCACTGGATACGTAGGTTTAGGTATGAAGTAGGTTAAGCCATATAGGGTTAGATTTAGGGATCAGTTTTATTAGTTTCTTAGAGTTAGGTTAAGGGATGAGTTAAGTTGTGTTAAAGGAAAGGTTAGGTTACATTAAGCTTATTATTAGAGTGAGCTGGGTTTAGGGAAGAGTTAGGTTAAAGTTAGATTAGTGTTAGAGATGGGTTAGGATAGATTAAGGGGATGGATTTAAAAATAACCTGATTTGAATGTGTTTGGGTGTTCTTTCAGTCTTTTTCATTTTATTAATGTAATGATTTATTTTTTTTTAAACCCACGAGAAATTGGGGATTCTAGTAGGTTAACGAAATTAACAGAACTTAACGCTTCTACATGTCTCAGGCATAGATGCCGAGAAGATTCAGCATTCGCCCAAATGAGAAATAGCATATGCTTGTTATTTTGACGATATTTTACGAAATCATAAAAAAAATTGATTTCCATTTTTGTAACGTGGGATAGGTTACTTTAGGTGAGGTTAGGTATGTAAATTTAGATTATTGTTAGTGTAATGCTTGGTTAGATAGGATTATGTTTAGGAATGTATCAGGCCAATGTTAAGGATGTGTTAGATTATGGTAGATAGGGGGATAGGTTAAATAAAATTTCCTAGGTTTAGGTATGAGTTACGTCAGGCTAGATAGGGTTAGATTTAGGGATGGTTTTGGTTTTAATTATGGTTATTTTGGAGGGATAGGTATATTACATAGGGTTAGGTGAGTTAAATCAGGTTAAAGGGCGGGTTATGGTTACTTTTAGGGTGGGTTAGGTGATGGAAGGGTTAGTTTATGTAGGATAAGGTGAGTGGAGCTAAAAATAACCCGATTTGAATGGTTTTAGGTGTTTTTCAGTCTTTTTCATTTCATTAATGTAATAATTTATTGTTTTTATTAAACCATAAGAAGTTAGGAATTATGATAGGTTTATGCAATTAAAGACAGGAGTTCACTTCTACAGTCTCAGGCTAGGATGCCCGAAAAACTCAGCTTTCGCCAAATGGAAAACAGCAAACACTTGTTATTTTAGATTTTATGCAATCATAAAAATAGACGATTTTTAAGTTATTGCCTGTTTTTTCTTTTCCCCCTCCTGATTCCACGTAAAATACAACCAAGACGATGTCGCCCTAAATCCAAAATTGTATTTCCGCCAACAGCGACAATTCAAACGTAAATTTCAATGTGTACGAGCCGACGTGTAGGCAGATTGTCCTTGTGGGCTAGATTCGTTGCAACATCCTTCAACAACTTATGTTAGGATTTAATCAGTACCAGTTTTTTCCCTCTCTCTTTTTAAAATGAGGACCACTTAACTGTCGAACTGCATACGTCTTCTAGAGCTTTTCGTTAAATTTGGCCTTGATTGTATCAAACATGACCGTTTAGAAGAACACAACAGAAGAAAATCGGCTAAAAGAAAACACAAAACAAAGAAACTAGCCAAATTCAGGCAAATTAATATTTTTAAAGTAACATTCTAAATAATTCTGTGGGGGTAACATTCCAAATACAACAATAACTATATAACAGATAATTCAATAAAACAGATGGGGAAAAGAGGGTGATTAACGCATGTCCCAAGACCTGATCGCCACTTAATACGGTTTTCATTCAATAACCCCCCCTCCATTAATTATTCAACAAAACAATCTTTAATTGACGAATTTTCCCCAGTTGAAGTAAAGTTTTTGCGTTTTGTTTTTGAACCAAAACTGGAGTTGTGTTTATCAGAGAAGAAATACGACAGGTTTTGTTCGAGGTACAAGTTATGTAAGCAATGCTCTAGTCTACACATCTTTTCTTAAATTTGAATATCCTCCAATAACCCTCGCCGCGAATTACGTGTAGTTACAACTAATTAATGAAGTTATATAAACCCCAAGAAACACTTCACTGGAGCTTAACACGATTATTTGAACTTCGAATTACTTGAAAATGACAGACCTTAATTTTAGTACTTTATAATTCGCCTGTGAATTATTTCCAAATGCATCACTCAGACACAATGTCAGAATAGTCAAAAAAAGTTTTCATACGTTCATGCATTTATTATATGCTATCTATATATATTTGTTCCTTGTGTATTTCACATTAGCCAGTGTGTATTGAATACAGTAACCAGTATAGGATAGATTGATAAATTTCTGCGATTTTTTTCAAATTCGAAAGAGACCTTTATATTTTTCCATATTTACAAGGTTTTTAATATTCATATTTCATCAGATAAATTTTTTGCAGTGATAATTTCATTGTTATTTCAAAGTTTTCTTAAATCAATTGAAGATAGAAATGAATATTTGTGACATGTACTTTCTTGGTTGTGTTAAGTTCGTTTTGGAAGGGTTACTGATGGATAATGTTAGGTTAAAGGAAGGTAGAAATAAGGATGGGCCAATTATAGGCTGCGTTACAATTTGGAATGGATTAGGTCAGATTATAGTTTGGGTTAGTTGAGAATTAGGTTATGGTTAGTGTAGTGTGTGGGATGGGTTAGGTTAAGTAGAGTTAGCATTAGGAATAGTTTACCTATGATTATGGTTAGTTTACAGATTGGTTATGTAAGGTTACGGTTAGGTTATGTTAGTTTAGATTATCATTAGTATAGTGTTTGAGATGGGTTAGTTTAAGTAGGGTTGTTAGCATTGGCAATGGTTTAGGTCAGATTAGATGTATTAGACAGGGTGTATAATATATTGTGCTCATTAAGAGTTGCTGTATCTCCAGTTCTGTACGTATAGCACAGGTGGTAAGATGGGTTTTAGGGACAGTTAGATTATGTTAATTAAGTTAGTTGGAGTCAGGTAGGGTTGTTTAAATATATTTTTTGATTTCTATTGGGTTGTCCGGAAAATAATGCAGGATTTTAAGTTTTCATTAAAAAAAATCTATATAAAATATTCTGTTTACGTTTACAGGATTACTCATTTGTATGAATGTCAACACTTATTAATCCTCTTCCAAATGATATTGTTTGTTTACCTCTGTAGCATTCCGCTACTTGGAAATAATTCAGTCATCCTTATAATGTCAAAGCGAGAATTTCGTACGATTTTCTTTTACGAGTTTAAACTCGGCCGAAGCGGATCCCAAACGGCTAGAAACATTAACGAAGTCTGGGGCGAGGGTTGTGTTAATGAGTGCACTGTGCAAAGGTGGTTTAAAAAATTTCGGGAGGGAGATTTCAGCCTTGAAGATGAAGAAGGTCGTGGAAGGCCTTCCTCTCTTAATGATGATGTTCTGCGATCAGTGGTGGAAGAAAACCCCAAAACAACTGTTCGAGAACTTGCAGAGCAACTCAAAGTCAGTAAAACGACCGTCGCTGACCACCTCAAGGCGATTGGAAAAGTGAAATCGGAAAGGGCCCATTTTGTTGCATGACAACGCTCGACCACATGTGTCACGTGTAACGTCACAAAAATTATTGGAGCTTGGCTATGAAACTTTGCCTCACCCACCCTACTCTCCGGACCTCTCGCCTACTGACTACCATTTTTTTAGACACCTGGACCACTACTTACAACACATAATATTCAAAAATCAAACGGAACTGGAAAATGCATTTATTGACTTTATCAATTCTAAAAATTCTGAATTCTACTCAGACGGAATTAATAAGTTACCAACACGTTGGGAGAAATGTATTGAGAGTATGGGAAATTATTTTGATTAAAGAACATTGCTTTAAAGTAACTAGTTTCTTTTTTTTTTTTTTGTTTAATACCAAAATCCTGCATTATTTTCCGGACAACCCAATATTATCTTATATCTGCTCCTTGATGGAGGTTAGCCCATTTCTTCCAGAAGAGGTATTTCATGATTCAGAAGGTATCAAGAAGTGCTGCACAAGAAGCTCTTACTTGCCTTAAGTATATCTCATATATGTTTGTCAGGAGGCGGCTAAAACACTAATATTGTTCTTTTTCAGAAATGTTTGGTCTACGCGAACAGCCACATGGTTTGGTTAGGTTAGGTCTAATGCTAAGTATTTAGAAATCTGTGGTCTGGGTGTGATGAAGGTTTCAGAAAAACATTTTCTTTATTGTGCCAACGTTTCGATCTTTTATTTAATGTTAAGGACGGTTTAGGTTAGGTTAGGGTAAGTTGTAGGGTTTAAATTAGAGCTAGGGATGGTTTCCTTAATCAGATTTTTACTTTTCTGTTGTGCTACTTTTTTTTGCATTAATTACATTTTGAAGACGCCTTGGCATACTTTACCAGCCAGGAAATATCACTTTTCTGAAGGTTAGATCCAAGCAGGTTGAATGTTAGCAAAAGTAAACGTTGAGAGTGACACCCCACATATTCCATAAAGATTATGTGTATTAATCTCAAAATGATAATCCCCCCCCCAAATAAAAGTTATTTTTTAATTTATATATTCATTTTATTTTATTTTTTTAGAAGATTTGCCTCCAAAAAAATTCAATTCCAGAAGAAAATCAGTGTTTGCTGAAGCTTATGATCCTGAGGATGATGACGACGATGGAGCAGCTGTAAATATATATTTCCTCCAAATTTTCACATTAAATAGTTGATTGATCTATAATTCATGTGTATCATTCCAGCCCCAAATTTACCCCAAATCTGATGAGCAGCGACAGCGTTTAGCAGAAAATGTGCGCAATATACTCCTTTTCAGATCACTTGATCAGGTAGAAAATGTTGAATGTCTATTATTTCAATCGAGATTTAATTACTGCCTAAACATTAAAAATTGAAATAATTTATTTTGTATTTATTTTAGGAACAAATGAATGAAGTTTTAGACGCAATGTTTGAAAAAACTGTAAAAAAAGATGATGTCGTCATCAAACAAGGAGATGATGGAGACAATTTTTATGTTATTGAGAGGTAATTTATTTATAATATTCATTTTTTTTAATGTTAAACTAGCAGTGAGATTCAGTCTTGGCTCATTAAATGTAATGTATTTTACTATTTGTGCATATTCTGCGAGCCTTTATTAATTAAAATTTTTCAGAGTTACATATAAAAAAAGTTAAAATATTTGTGTTGGATTTTTCAGCGGAACATACCAAGCATTCGTCAAAGGGGAAGGCAATCAAGATAAACTGATCCATACATACAATAACAGTGGCAGTTTTGGAGAATTAGCTTTACTTTATAATATGCCTCGAGCCGCCACTATTGTGGCTGCTTCTGAAGGTTCACTGTGGGCTATGGATAGACAGACCTTCCGTAGGATTGTACTCAAAAGCGCTTTTAAGAAGAGGAAAATGTATGAAGCACTTATTGACTGTGTGCCAATGTTGAAAACCTTGCAGGTGAGCCAAGTATATACAACAAATAAATCAATAAAATAATAGTAAAAAAAACTGAAAATGTTCAGACCCTTTAAAACTGAATGTTCAAAATGGGTTGAATGTCTGGCTTGCCAATTACAAAATTTAATTTTAAGATTCAGGAGGGTTTAAACTTGATTGGCCATTGGAAATAAGATTAACTTGAACATAGAAAAGTCCCAGAGTATTTTGTTTTGATCCAGTTCCTTCTGCTCCACTGGTTGCCCAGGAATTCCCCAAATTTCCTGCCATTGCTTGTCCACCCTTCATCAATTCTGTCAGGCCAACCATCTCTGTGTTAGTACTCATAAACTCTTTCGTTACTTCCGTGATTCAGTCTCCGTTTTGATTATGGATATGTTGTATACAAGGGACTGAGTGAATTAGCTTGAAGATAAGATTGTTTGGCGAATCGTTTGTAAATTTTATCTTCCACTTCCCAAGGAGGTCCCGAGTGAGTGATCTGTACACCGACTTGAAGTGGTCATTCCTACATATATTATTTTCGTACCATCAAATCATTTATACAGTCCTACAGTTCCTTCAAATTCACTTCCGACCTTCTGGACTCTATTCCCCTAAATATAGAACTAACTTTGTTCAGTTATTCTTTCCTCATCGTGTGGTATTTCTTTAACCCAATAGTTGAAAAGGATGGTTCAACTACACCAATTGGTGTTGCATTGTTGCGGATATTGGACTGAAATAGCTCATCATCGCACTATCCAAATTATCTCGATAACACATAACTTTCATAGTTTGACAATGTGGAATTATGTGTTCAAAGTCTGACCATTGCAAAATGAGTAGTGAGTAGAACCATCCATTTCTATTATTGAATTGATATACCCAGCCATTGATATACCATTTTTTAAATAACCCTACCTGACTTAAACTACCTACACCTTACCCTGCCTAATTTAAACCACCCCTAACCCTCCATAATGTAGCCATAACTCTCACCTTACATAACCTAACTATAACCCTTACTCTACCAAACCTATCCAAACCATAACTCTTACTCAACCAAACTACAGTTTGTGAGTGGAACCATCCTTTTCAATTATTGAATTGATATACTCGCTCTATCTCCAGTTTTTAATTACCCTAAATAAATTAAACCACACCTAGCCCTACATAACATGACCATAGTCCTTACCTTACAAACCTAACCTAACAATTAATAACTCTTACCCTACCTAATCTGTATTTATAGCTAGCATAATAATTATCATTTCTACAATTTGTGTATAGAAGCATTCTTTTTAATTACTGAATTGATATAATCAGTTCATTACTACCATTTTTTTAAAATAACCCTCCCTAAATTAAATCTCTCCTTACCCTGCCTAACTGATTAAATCCTAACCTACAGTTTTTGAGTGGAGCCATCCTTTGCAATTATTGAATTGAGGTAATCACTCCATCATCACCGGATCACAACCCTTACCCTTTGTAACTAACCTAACCTTACCATAACCCTTACCCTACCTAACCTACAATTTTTGAGTAAAACCATCCTTTTTAATTATTGAATTGATATACTCACTCCATCATAACTGATTTTCAATTACTACATTTCAATTGAAACACGAACCTTTATACCAATTACTTTGGTGCAAACAACCCTATCTAACTTAAACAACCTTTAACCTACCTAACCCAATATTTTCCATCTTTAAGCCTTTGAGCACCTCTTGGCCTTTCAACTTTGCGTTGAAGTTTCTTTCTTGTTCATTTTTATTTGTTTTCATTTTGTATGTATATGTTAATGTAAATGAACATTTTTGTGTATCTCTATCAGACTTGAATCTTTTTTTTAAATACGTTTATGTTCATATTTAATTATTCACAGGGACTTTAAGACCCTGGGTAAAGTTCATTTTTCAATTCATAACCCATTTCTCCATAATGTAATTTATAAGGAAAATCAACTATTCTACATCTTGGATACTGGACAGAATTTATTTTGACACGCGCAAATACAATTTTCTTAAAATAAATTATTTCATTTTTGAATTAACATAAGCTGATAAATTAATGGACTATTTTATACCTACTGATTTTTTCTTTTTCTTTAGCCTTATGAAAGAATGAATCTTGCTGATGCTCTTATCCCCAAATCTTACAATGATGGTGAATGTATAATTCGACAGTACGATGCAGCTGATGGGATGTACTTCGTTGAGGATGGGAAAGCACAGATATCTATGCTCGGTGAAAATAACAAAGAAGTACCAGTAAGTTGACTACTGTAGTATAGCACTAAAACTCAAGTGACTAAATGACTTTGACACAACTAAGTGAATTAAATCAGATTCTATTTGTGATAGATTCAAATGGCAATATTTTTTTATTTTTTAAAAAGTTTTATTACATCTGACATAGAACGGGAATAGTCTTAAATATTAAAAAAATATGTAAAAATAAGAACTTACAAAAGTGATGATTGTTACTTTTACCCTCCAACTTATCAATGATCCTAGTTCAATGATTGAGAAGTAAACAAAATGTGTGGTTGCCTGGTCATAAACAAAGGGCCCTGTTTGTAATTTCCATTACAATTTACCAGTTCATTTATGTATTATTTGTATTTTAGATTAAAACCATAGAGAAAGGTGATTACTTTGGAGAATTGGCATTAGTTACCCATAGGCCTAGAGCAGCTTCAGCTTATGCTATAGGTCATGTAAAAGTTGCTTGTAAGTAAAAGTTGTTTTTGCCTTCTTAATTAATTTTCTTTAATAAAACACTTGTACATGTACTTCTGAAAGAGAAAATTATGAGTATGCTTGTGTACAATTGCAGAATTATTAATGATGTTTCCCCACTCTATTTAATATCTTTATTTTCTACATTTACTTTAGTCAAATTAACATAGGATAGATTTACTGTCACATACACTTTGTTGTTACGTATCTTATTACTTTCCTACTATACAGCTGCCGTATTTATTTTTAGTATATCTTATATTATAAATTAACTAATTTAGAATCAATTTTGGGATGCTTCTCAAGTTACTTATTACTTATTTAATATAGCCATTTTGTTTGCTTACTATAAGGTCAGTTTAAAAACCCATCTCGAAGTTGTTCTCATAAAGGATGAAGAGAAGTGTACCTAATTGAGAGCCCTGGTGCACACCTGAAGTGGACATACGTGGATATAATTTTAGTAACTTTATTAATACACTGATATATATTTTCAAGATATAACTTCTGAGATGTACATTCCCACTTCTTTTGTGCTATTCTATTTTTCTATTTAATTATTTTAAAAATACTAGAAAGATGCATTAAATGTTTACCATTTGATAGACCACTATTATACTTTGTATTTATCGAGAATTTTTACTTGTGATATCATTTTCTTTTTCACAGTTTAAAATTTGTGCAGTCTGATCTGAGGGAAAATTTTATATAAAAAAATTGTCCATAAATTTCTTAGGGGGTTTGGATAGTAAATAGTTGGGATTTTTTATTTTAACAAAGGAGTGAGTAGGCATGTATGTAAACATATCAAAATTTGAATTACATATTTGTATTTTGATTTCTGCCTCAGAAATATTGGACCAACTAGAAGCAAAGGGCATTTGATTATAGGTTCCAGTATTTGCCTCTGAATAAAGTCAGTGAAATAAAAAAAGGTCAGGGGTTTTTCCCTTCAACCAAACTCGTTTTCAAATTCCTCCCATGTTTTGGAGTTTAGGAGATGCAAAATGCAAGAGAATAAGCACAAACTCGGCACAGTCCTGAAGTTGCATTTTCTGGAACAGATTACAATTTTCCAAAACAATTGCAGAAAATTTTTCTAAAGTTTCATCATGGTTTGAAGCTGAAAAGGTGTGAGAAATGATTCATTGCCCTAGTACAATTGCTAATGTATCTTTTCAAGATGGCCTCCCAAGCTTGCGTATAATTTGCCTCAGATATTTCAATAGCAGAAACAACCTGAGATGGTTAGGCATGATTAGGGATGGATCCCTTCAGACAAGATTTCAAAAATCTCCGCTTCACGGAAAAACATTGAGTTATGATTGTGTAACCTAAATTATCTCTTACTTTAACACATCCATAACCCTACCATACTTAACTTCCTTTCCCTATACCCCCCACTATAACCCCTTAGCCCATCCATTACCCTAACCTTACTTAATCCATCCTTGCAAATGACTAGTTGTACTCACAAACAGGTTTTGCACTGATCCAGATTTTGAGCTGTAATAGTTCGTCAGCCTATGCAAGGTGTCTAGATACAGTTCAAAATTTGTATCACTGCAAAACCAGTTTGTGAGTAGTCCTTACCCTATCTAACTTAAATTGCCCCTAACTCTTCCTAATCTAACTAAACCAAATTACAATCCTTAACCTACCTGACTTAACCCAACATCCAATCCTACCTATCAAAAGTCATAAGATAAATTGTCAAAGCTCACTTATATCTTTATATTTCTTATGTCCATGTTTCAAAAGTTCCACACCAAGCGTTTGTTCCTTTTTAACCCTGTCCTTTCATACTGAGTGGCACAATGGGTATTACAGGTGCAGTGCTGAGCCTGGTGTCAGGAAACATGCTACAAATAAATTATTTATAAAAAGTTTTGAATTTATAAATAAATATGTTTGTTTTAGTCCTGGATGTGGAAGCTTTTGAACGTCTGTTAGGACCTTGTATGGAACTAATGAAACGGAACATTGATGATTACGAAACACAAATTGAAAAAATATTTGGAGCTAAAATCAACATGGATGATGTCCGATGAAGACCTTAATACTAATAAATCCACCAGCATAAGTTCTGTTTATTTAGCTAAACTAAAAATTTTTAAATAATTCTAGAACACATAAATCATACATCAGTTCAATGTGCTCCAAGCGACAAATTTCAAGGTGTCTGTTTTGTGGCCAAGGTAAGCAAATAGTAATTTTTACAACGTAATGTGAACATTGTCATGGATTAAATATATATATATATATATATATATATATATATATATATGCGCTACCTTATTAAATGTGTAATTTGTTGACATTTCTAAGTACATATCTTCTTCATCATAAAAAAATAATAATTATACAGGATAAATATACATTTACAAACTATGCCTTAATTTCATGTTTGTATTGTATACCATCTGTTTTAATTTTGTAGCTGAATATATTTTAAAATGTTAAGATTTATTTTTTCTCCTAAGCTGGTGGCAAACAAAATACATTGTTTTAAATCTTGTTAAAGATTTATCTTTATGCTGAAATTGTACGTTTCAAATTTTTATGATAAAGCAGGGTTCGTGGTAGTTGAAATATGTTTCGTGAACACTATATGCTTTCGGTAAAAATTAATAATGATTTTTTTTTTAGTCAAAATTCAATCCAAGCAGTCCAAAATATGTTTTATATATTTAATTTATATTAAAATATATTTAATTTTGCGTTTAGTATTGTTAATACACAATTTTTGAGCATTTGCCAATTGTGAAATGAATAAAAATATAAAATATTGTTGCCATGGATTCTTCCTTCTTATTTAATTTTTTTTTAAATACCCTGGTCAATGAAAGCAATGTTATAAATATGTATAGATGTAATATATGTATAGTGACTAATCATTTTTTTTTTTTTTTGCCACCACCTTAATGTTTTAAGAACCCCTTGTTATTTATTTTATCATTTGTTATTATTTAATTTAGAAGTATTATTTAAGTTAAAATGAAATTTTTGAATGCATAAAATGTATTATTACAAGTAGGTCAATGTTATCGGTTGTAAACTGTATGCTCTATTGATACCCTTAATTGTGAGAGATAAAAAACAAGTTTGCAGTATGTTTTTATGACATATGTTATTGTGCAATGACCCATCATTATCTTTGTCCATTGTAATCTTTCTTATATAAATTGTTAATTGATTATAATTATAGTTTATTTAATCAGTGTAAAAGGAGTTTTAAATGTACAAGGTTTATAAATAATTGTAAAATTTTCACTTGGGATGACAAAGAATAATGATGTTATTTTTCCGTTTCCAATTGCATAAATAAAATTTAAAAAAAAATGCTAAAAATTTCTTCTATTCTAAACAATAACATTAAAAAAAAGAAACAAAAGAGTCATGTTGGAGTATTGATTAACCTTTGCCCCTCTGTACAAGTATTATTAGCTTGTAATGTTAATAAAAGAAAAATTGTTCTTCACCCTTAAAAGATATGGTGTTTTTGTAGTCTGTGGTAGTGTAGAAAGATAAATTTAAGCTCAACGATTGGGCATATTTGTAACAGTGTTTTGTAAACATGTTTAATGTTTCCTGTGATTAAGCCTAATATTTATGATCGCCAACTTTGATGTTTATGAGTCTTTTAAGAGTTGTTTTACAGTTGATTATACTTTACATGAATTTCAAGTTTTGAAAAATTACATAATTTTTTTTCTTCAAAAATTTGTGACAATCAGTATATTCCATTGAATCCAATGTTTAGAAGTTACTTTTTTTTGTGTGTGCAAACTTTGCATGTAATTTAGCGATTTTTAATTTCTATCATTTCCTTTTGTGTTTCATCCCCTTGAAAAATGTTTCCGTGTGAGTAGCAATGAAGGCACCCATTAGAAAGTAACCCATATTTTTTTTCACAACTGGAAAGCCAGGGTGGTTCAAAATCAATTCAGTTTTACCATTGTGTTGTATTACTGCATAATCTTCATTGTATGATATTAGTATTAAGGCTAATAGAAGAGATCTATTCCAAAGTGAAGATGAAGTGGGTCCAATGTATTTGTATAATCTAAATATCATTTAGAAAAAGGGAAAAACTGGTAATTTCTGTAATAAATGCCATACAGTTTCACTGAACAGAAGCATGAAGAATAACTATTAAAGCTTAAATCTCTTTCTAGTCACAAAGAATATTCTGGTTTAGTGAAGCCTATTTGTGTTATTCTTTAAAAAAAAATGGATTTTTTCTTTTTCAATTGTTATATTGTTTTGTTCAAAATATATTTTTTTAAAATATTTAATCACAAGTCATTTGTTCATTTGTAAATAAAATTATATAGTTTCAAAATGGAAGAAAACAAATATTTGCTTTATAAAACTCAGGTTATTGATACTTGTAACTGATTCAGGAGTATATGGTGTTCTCATTCGACACGCTATACTAAAAAAATAAATGTTTAAACCCAAATGTGAACCTAACTTATTAGGTGTTGTGATGATCGTGTTTTTAGACACAGTTGTTGAATAAATTGAAAATTTACAAAAATATGTTATTTATGCACAATATTTTTATATATCATAATTTTAAAATAGGCATTATCATTTAATTATAGAGAAATGTATTTAACATCGTTAGACACTGATTTGAAATGTTACTTGTATATTTTTTGTTGAAAAAAAATAATAATGCAAAAATGTTTAAACTTGGAACAATTAAAAAAACAACATAAATATTTCAATTTCTAAAAGTTAATTTTTTTGATTAAAAAAAATTATTAAAGGATTAACAAAATTTAAAACAAATATTCTTTTAAATAACATGCTTTGTTCTCTTAATGATGTGCCATTAGACCTGTTATGAAATGTTTTATAAAAAGCGGGTAATGTCAGTGTTTAGTGTAAGGATCGTTCTGGTGGATTTATATAGAAGAAAATAAAAGATTGGGAAATTAGAACACATCAAATATTGTGCGCTAATTGACTTTATGTATAAGTTTATTTTATTCGTGATGAAATGAGGTATTAAATGTAATGTAGATGTCCCAAAAATGGGGCCTTGACCCTTACCTTCCAAAAATCAAATCATGTTTTTAGCGCTAGGTATAGTTTTAGTATTAAAAAAAATATATAAAAAAAATTGGCCAACCTCGGTTATTGAAACCACAGCTTGCTATCTTTTTCTAGTAATAAAAGTATTTATTTAATTTAAAAAAATAAAAAAAATACTTCTTTTTTCATTGTTGAAAACTTTATTTCAGTTCAATTCCAGAACTAGGTGTACAGGAAAAGAAAAAAAAGCGGATCAAAGAAATGGTATAAATATGCAATGAACAAAAAAAAAAAAAAAAAAAAAAAAAAAAAAAAAAAAAAAAACTGTTGCTAAATAAATAATTACAAGGACACTAGGTGAATATAATAAAAAGCTAAATAAATGAAGTAATATTGTGTTCTAATTTTCTAATATACATATTGTTAATAAGGATAAAATATTTTACATAATCAATTTTCCTTTCAGAAACTTTTTTTAAATTTAATTGAAACTAGTATTTTTAAGTTTAAAATAATTACATTATTTTGTAAATCTAATATTTACCAGTACTTTCTCTAGTTTTTCAGCACTAAAAACTTTACTTGTGTATTACATTCTGTAAAAAAATTACTTTCCTCATGAATAAATCCTTATGTGTCAATAACAGTGATTTTACTTTTAACAAAATTATCTTAAAATTTACAGGTTTACTACTAATTACAATTAAAACTTACGGATTTTTTTGTTGGAAACTTTGTTTAAAAAATATCAAATTAGATGTTTGAAAAAAATGTAAACTTCATTATTGCAGGCAGATGAGCATTCTGATACAACAACTATTTGCTATTATTCACTGAAACCTCCAATTACCCTATACATCCTTTGCAAGTATTGAGTTGATATACTGATTCTATTGTAACCATTTTATAATAACCCAGCCTAACTTTAACCTCCCCTAACACTTATCTTACCTAACCTAATCTGTTGCAAATTAATCTTGAACCAACAAATAATTCCTTCATTCAAAATTCCTCACACAAATTTTCAAAGCTATCGACCCAAAGAAAAAATGTTTAAATTCCACGACAAGGATAATGGAAAAAAACAAGTATCATTATTAATCTCATGCCTAATTCTTTAACCACCCATAGTGCTTATCTTATCTAACCTCATCTGTCCAGTGGTCCCTGGACATTGTACACTTGAATGGGAGTTATTGTTTAACATGTATTTGTTAGGTCTACATTTTCAAAGTCCTCATGATTACTATAAATGAAACTGGTAAAGACCAAAAGAGAGAGAGAGGAACAGTATTATAATAATTTTTAAAAACAAATTTCTAAAATATGGATAAGGCTTTAAAACTGTAGCGGTTATTGAAACAAATTTAATCAGTATAATTTATAAATTTTTATTTATACTATAAAAATTGTATTTTTTCTGTTTACCACAATGAATTAATAAAGGTAAAACAATAAAGGTAAGAAGCAAGTAAAGTTAAAAATTGACTAAGAACTGGATGAAATAAACTGAATCCATGCAGATCCCTGGTCTGAAAAGGAACTGAACTGCCGTGCTGAATTAATGTACGAAGTACACGAATGAACTAAAACCCAAAATTGATCTGTGCTGGCCTGGTCCCTTGTATGTGGGTACTGATTCTATCACAAACATTTTATAATAACCTTGCGGCTTGCCTAGCTTTTACTACCCCTATCGTTTATCTTAGCTAACCTAACCCTAACTCTTATCTTACCTAACCTAACCTAATCTGTCCCAAATTCAACCTAACCAAACAAACAATCCTTCTTCAAAAGTCCTCAGATAAATTTTCAAAGATCTTTCTCCACAAACAATCTAAGCCTACTACTACTAGCATGTTTGTGATTGGCTTATGCTTTGAAGGCTGTTACAATTGGTACAGAGTTTTAGGCTTGACATCTGTAAAGAAATTGTGAGGCACTCGTTCTCACTCAATCCTAGCTGGTTGTGACTAAAGCTGTTAATCACTCACACAACAGAATTATAATGAACCCCAGGGCAATTTTTAATCCCTTAGATACACTATTGAACCTATCTCCTTTGAAAATATACAAGGAGAAGCTTGCAAAATCCCATGCAAACTTCAATAAACAAATATATTTTATGGAGAATTTTGAGCATCAGTAATAAATTAAATAACATGTCTAATCATGGAAGTGTAGATTGATTATAGGATCCTGGATCGTGAGCAATCGAACTCAGTACCTTGGTTTTTCAAGCAGAAAATAAATTAATAATAAAATTTTATAAAAAGTAGAAAATAAAAAAGAAGAAGAAGAAATTAACGCTTGTGCCATAGAAAATCTCAAAAAAGGTTGCACCTTCAAAAAATGCTCAAGAGATAAGACAGCCAAGCAATCATAAACCATGGATGTAAATTTTTTACACCCAAAACGTTTCAAACTCTGGAAATCCACAACATTATCTTGGGTGCCAAGGTACAAGGGAATTGTAGGTAATGAACAAGCTGACCAAGATTAGGTTCCTTCATCTCAAATTTGGTCCATACAAAACGAATCAAAAAATAGATGAACTCCAGGAGGGGCCAGAACAAGTAAACTCATGATTAAAGAAGAGTAACCTGGAACCAACCAAATTGGCAAACACATTGCTACAGTTGTGCAGGTAAAACTCAGAAGAGTGTGGGTTACTGACCTCTGAGAAAACATCTACCAACATAAGTAAATTCATATGTGAAGCAACCTCTCAATGCAGAGATAAAATCTAGGGTACCAAAAAGACCACAGATAAAAAATTTCAGCAACAGTCAATTACCTTCTTAAAAGAAGAATTTAGGAACTATGAGAAGTACAATAAGCATTAGGTTACACTGCTTAGGAAATGCCAAACCTTCCCTAGTATTCTGATCATAATCGAATGTGTAAAAGAAAATTTAAACTGACACTCATAGGACAAAACACTCCTGCTCACACTCCATGTTCCATTTTAGATCAATGTGTATATTATACTAAGGCCAGTTAGTTCCTGAGGTGTTTATTCTTCCAAACATATCTTGTTGCTATTTTCATTAGGAAGGGTCAAAATTCATTTTGTCCCAAAAGGGAAGTGGTACTTCACTTTTGAATGTCATCCTCTGACATGCATGGAACTCATTCTTGGATAATCTGAACAGCATGCTTATTACTTTTGCTACAGCTGAATATTGCCAGATTGTGTGAGAGAATCAGCTTATAAATTTAAAATGTTTATCTTAGTTTTTGACCTATGGTCAACTGTCTTCTTGCCTTTTGAAATGGAACAGGTTAGAGGGTAAAATGTGTTGACCTCTTTATGACCTTGTGCATTGTCACCAATCTATTGGGTTCCCCATCTTTCTCTAGAACTTTTTAATCTTAAGGCATTTTACCAGATCTCAAAAAATTGTCAAGCCGCTCTGTATTCTTCAGTTCTAGGTTTTCCTCTCCAAGAAGGTAACTCAACTTGCATACGCTTTCGCAAACAAATGACAATTTTCACTGTTTTTCTTCTTCTTGGCAGTATCTGCAAAGGTTTATTTCTAAGTCTGTATACTCCCAGAGTTTTCAGTGTCCATCAGCAGCCCTATTACCATTCTAGTCCTAACACTTTCCTGTTACATTCTGCTTTAGTACTTTTTTACATGTCTCTGCCCTGGAATACGTTGGAACCCCATTGTCTGTTAGATCCAGCTTTTCAGTTTGTTTCTTCTGTCCTAGTTTGTTCTGTCCATAGTCCCAGTAAAAGTGTAGTCCTAACCCATCCTAGGTTTAGTCTAATGAACCTTTTCGCATGCCTCTGTCAATACTGTCAGGTAAATAATTCTATTAATAAATAATTCTATTTTTACAGATTAAGCTTTAAGAAAGGATTGCTTAAGCTACTATTTCGTATATTTAAGCATTTAACGTAATCTTTATGTAAGGTTTTGGTTGAGATAAATTTGGTCGATTGGACCATGAAATTTAATGGATTTTCCAAAATTATTCTTTCTGTATGTTGCCTTCACATCTTCTAAAACATAAAAACTCTTGTAGTTCTCTCTATATTTTTTATTTATGAGAGAGTTTTATTATTTTTGATAAACTTAATGTCTGTAATTTGGTCCTTTGTGATATGACCACGTTTTTCATTCCACAGACAACATGGAGAAATCTCATGATTTAACTTAGCAAATGCTTCTTTCCTTTATTCAAACTCTTTGATATATTAGTAAATTATTTACTAAATCTGTATTTTTATATCTGTTTTATTGTTAACTCATATCTAAGCTTATCTTTTGTGCTTGTTTTCCAACTCTTTCCCATTTATCTTAAACAATATATGTTCTATCCTCCCTCCAACTATTATTTCTGCTTTCAGCAGACTTACTACAATGTATTAGTTAAAAATTGTACCTACATAAATAGCTGTATTTCAAGTGTTCTCTGAGTCTGTTCACATTTCATTTCTTCACAAGAAGAAGAAAGCAAAGTAAAAAGTTTTAATTCCATAATGTTGTTTAATGGACACAATAATGTTTTGAAACAATTAATATCATGTGTAATGTCCTCTGATAGCTAATACCTCTGAGCACCTGTTCGGCAGTAGGGTTGTAACTGATTTTGTAAGAAATTTCACTCCATAGATTTTGAAACGCTACACCCAGTTCTCGCAGGTCACTGGTTGCTGTTGGTGATCAAAAAGCCTTCACAAAACACATCCTGCGTTGACCTCGATGGGATTGAGGTCTGGAGATAATGGGAGAAAAGGCAGATGGAAATTCAAGGTTTCCTAACCAGTGATGAACAACACTGTTTCTATGAGGTTCTGGCATTGTCATCCATAAAGTGAAAATCACTGCCAGTGGTTGGTTGGTTTAAGGTATGTATTCCTTGATAATGTCTTTGACATAACAAACTGCAGTGAGGGAGCCTTCAACAATGCAGAATCTAGTTTGTTCTCCATTGTGAATCCCAGCCCAGATTATTACACTGTCTCCTCTAACTACACTGAAGTAAAGTTATGAATCAGAGTGAAAGGGAGGTCAAAGTCAGGAATCAGAATGAGGGAGAGGCATTTCAGGGGACAGAAGATATATATATATATATATATATATATATATATATATATATATATATATATATATATGTATGTATA
>CM077101.1:35282633-35309793 GCA_039619505.1 Cimex hemipterus
ATATATATATATATATATATACATCAATTTGTTTGTTATCTCAGGTTAAGAAAATGACATGTAAGGTGGTATTAACACTTTCTTCTTCCCCCATCGTTGCTTCAGGGGACACCAAATTTAGAAAATTTTCTATTGTTTAGCTAATCCCATGAGTTTAGGCCGGTGCAGTATTATTCCTTCAATGTTTCACCGTTGGCAACGGTGATTTTCTTTCGGCGCCAATCTAAAATATCCAGCTTTTAATCTTCTGCCTCCAACATGGGCTCTTCACCCCACTATTGCGTCTTGTAAGCATTATTATATTTGCCAAATGTACATTTTTTTATATCTAGTTTAAAATTTATTCATTTCTTGCCAAAAGTTGCTTCAGATCAATGCCAAATATAGCAACTTTGTTTAAGGTTAGCAGGAAATCCCATAAATTAAGGCGGGCGCAATGTTGTTCCCGCTCTCTTTCTGCCCGGGTATTGGCAACATTGATTTACTTGGCACCAATCTAAACTATCTACAACTAACCTCATGGGATTTCCCGGTAAGCTTTTAACAAAATTACTAAACTAACTTTTTAATTATTTTTATCAGCTTATTCTTACCCAATTAATTATACAAAATTTTTTGAAATGAAAAGTTGTGTATAATTGATTAAGTAATTACATAATTAAGAATAAGCTGATGAAAATAATTAAAAAGTTAGAATTGTCCTAGTATCACACCTGTGAATCGTGCACAGTCCCACTAATTTAGTACTATCGGTAATAAAAGTGTTTCTATATGAAACCGCGATTTGCTTACAATTGCAATAAACGGAGAATCGAAATAGGAAATATGTGGGCAATCGAAGTCATGGTAGCTCAAGTGGTAGAGCAGCGGCGTATTTAGCCGAAAGTCGTGGGTTCGAATCCCGCCTCTATCACAATTTTTTCATTTCGAAATAATTAATTGAGTAAAATTACTAAAGTTCGTGTTGCTTTAAGACATCTGTATAATTAATGTTTATTATGTCTTGTTGTTTAAAGAAAAATTACACAATTTTCTAGGTGAAATTAAGAATAGTCTTTTCATAATTGGGTGTTTCAGATCCTCTTCATTGCCCGTGGCATCGAGAATATTTTTTTTTTTAACTTTTAATAATTAAATCACTGTTTTCGTAGTCCGTTCGACCAATTAATATATGTATCACAATTAATTACGGTTTTTAGTTGAGATGAAAAAAAGTTAATGGCACGAGAGGGATTCGAACCACCGACCTTCGGCTAGATACACCGCTGCTCTACCACCTGAGCTATCGTGACCTCGATCCTCTTGGACATCAACTCCCCATCTCAACCTCACCTTACGAGGTTTGCCTCCTTTTGCCATATTTGAAATGTCGTGTAATCTCACCTTCGAATCCCTCTCGTGCCATTAACTTTTTTTCAACTCAACTAAAAACCGTAATTGACTTTTAATAATATTTATCAATATAATAAATACACGATTGACAGTTAATAATGAGAATTATGTAAAGAGCGTGTCAACACGGTACGTTTGTTAAAATTCCGATTCAAATTTGGGATTTAGGAGGAAGGAAAGTAGCCCCTTGTTATTTTCAAAGGGGGCAGGTGTCAGGTGTCAGAGGTGATTTTGATGATTTGTTAATTTCCTCCTTACTTTACTCGGTGGCCTATTGTGAGGAGGCTTAAATGCAATTGGGCGTGTCTGGTGGGATCGGGAATTAAGGGGGTTCTTTATGTGAGAGGTGTCGCTCCCCAATTCATCCGACCACTCGAGCAAATCTCCTCGTTTTATGATTCAATACCCTCTCAAAGCTAATCAAAGCTCACCTATCGGCCGGTCACCCTCGGCAAAGATGTTGGGGCACCCGCGGTCAACGGGACAAAAGACCTCTTGACTCCCGGGACGACGAAGTGGCCGAACACGGAGGAAGCGGAGCCCCGGCCGAATTTTCGCACAGCTTTTATGCACTTTACACTCGATCGATTCAAAACCGCTCCAGCGCGTTTTTATTGTTTCCAACCTCCCCCGGTTTCTCAAACCCCCGTGAATAAGAAACGGAACTTCAAAAAATTTACTTGTGTTCAAGTTAAAAGACGTATTTCTCCATAGACGCTTCACCAACAAAAGCCATAAAATAACTGAAATACATTTGTTCAATGTGGCAAATTTGTGAAAAAGGTAGGATCAATAATTAACAATGATTGAAGAAAAAAAAACTCCGATCACAAAGCTTTTTGGGAAAAATTGCTTAAATTCAAATTAGTGAAATTGTATCCTCGTATTTTACAAAAAAATGATATCCAGGGTTTTGTCCTTCATGGCAAGTTTCTGCTTCTCGTCTCCTACAGTCGTTCAGTGTAAAAATTGTTACTCGATTTGTGAAAAATCACCACTGAAGATTCGTCTTTTCGAGGTTCAGGTCTCATGAAAAACTTTCGATTTGACTTGTTAGTTGTTTTTTAGGCAAGACGAATTTTGGCTTCTTGCCTCTTGTCATATTTAAGAGCAAACATTTGTCGCTTTATTTTTGAAATAACACAACCGCAGTTGTGTCTTTGGAAGAAAATTAGGTAAAACTGCTGAAACTGTTCCCACTTCTCTCATGTTCACAGTTTGTGCTTCGCGCCATATTCAGTGATTCGGTGTGTTTGTACAACCGCACCCCCGGAAAAAATCCAAAATCATAAAAGTTTCGATGCTTAAATTTTTATAGAGTCCTTGCAAATTTTTCAGTAATTTGTAAAAATATAGAAGTATTAATTAACCCAAAGATGAAACCCAGGATTCTTCATGGGCTAGCCCAAGAAAGAGCTTCCCGTCGGTCGTCACTATCCCCAGCTCCCCCGTCATCACCAGAATAAATATAAAACATAAATATAGGATTATAACCGAAATCACAGGTTTACAAAAGAACGCGACGTTGGCCAACGGCTTAAACTTTGGTCATTTATTCAGAGGAAACTTCGCGTTGCGCGGGTAAGGTGCAAGCAAGTAGGTGGCCAAGGGAGTTATATTGGTCCTTTGACGAGAGGTACGACTTTGCATCATCATCGTGGAAAACATAAATATAATTTAAAAAATAAGTATAGAAATATATTTTATAGAATTTAATTTCATTTTTTATTTAAGTTAAATATTTTTAAATGTTTTCATAAATTTTATAAAGTATAAAATAAATATAATTATTGTAATATAAATGATTAACATAACATATTACTATTCAAAAAAATATTTTGTATCTCAAGTGAGCAGACTGGCTTTCCTCGAGTATGGACTGCTCTGATCTTCTTGCTGTCCAAGGCACTCTTGACATTTTCTTCCAACACCACAGTTCAAAAGCATCTTCTTTCTCTAAGTCTCCCTTACGGCCCAGATCTCGAAGCGAAAGGTTGGGAATACCATTGCTTTAAATATGCCAACCATTGCTGTCTCTGCTCTTAACTATTTTATCCAGATTTGCAATTGCTCTCCTCTTAAGAAGTAGACATCTGATTTCCTGGCTCCGGCTAGCGTCTACAGTAATCTTTGCGTCTAGAATTACAGCCTCTGTCACTGCCTCCACCTTTTCTCCTTCTATTTTCCAGTTAACAAACAAGCTGGTTGCCATAATCTCTTTTAATACTTTTTTACCAAAGTGAACCCGCCGACACCTCCGCCAACGCGACGTTCCAATTAACAGCTGATTTTTTTAATGGCGCTCAATCTGAACGTACGAAACGCGGACATTATAACACAAATAAATATTATATTATTAAATTACTATACAAATAATAACAATTAAAAAATTAGTTTAATTATTTGGATGTTTGATATTATTTATGTACATATTTAAAATGGGAGGTAGATCAAAATCTGTTTTATTATTAATTCGTTTTACATTTTTTAATTTCAAATTTCTCCATCCAATCTAGTTTTTTCCCTTTATTGAAACTATGTAACACTCTTGTATTTAAATTTGAATTGAAATTATGTTTTGGTTCTTTTATATGGTCCTTAAATTCCGAAAATTTGCTCGATTTAAGCAAGTGTTCTTTCACTCTTGTTTTTATTTCTCTATGATAAGCTAAACGGCTCGAAATCCGGATGGTTGCAAAACAACTTACTGTGAGTAGGAACTATCCTGTTAAAATGTATTGAACATCACACTCACTCCATCATTTATTATTTCTAATAATCTTTTTTTTTTTTTTTTTTTTTTTTTTTTTTTTTTTTTTTTTTTTTTTTAAGTTTAACTGCTACACAGCTTTTTCACTTTTTCCTTTCGCCCTCTTCATAAGGCTCCTCAACTCCTCCCTTCTTTCGTTCGTGAAAGTGGTATCATTTGCATAAATGAGATCGTTAAAGATCTCATTTTATGCAGCCTTCCTGCATTTCATTTTCACAACATGAGTTAAAATAACAAAAGGATATGTATATGTATATATAATTTCTTTGGTCGAATGTGTTTTTAAAAACTTTTATTCAAAGAAATTACAAATGAGTACTGATATTCAGAACTTTAGGAACCTTAGGCAACCTTCGATATGCTTTCGGGAAAATCTGGCTTAAGTCTAACTTTTATTAAAACGAAAATCGTTATAACATTTCTAGAGTGGGAGAGAGGGCTGATGACAATTTTAGGAGCAACACCTGCATCCTAGCATTGTCATCGCATTATTTATTTAACACAATGTTTATACTCGTATATAACTTATATACATCCATAAAAAAGGCAGAAAATTACACAAAAGAAAATTTAAATTACATAAAAAAATTTTCGCGGTTCCTAAAGGGCATCGTGAAAAAAAGCTCGGACACGTTTTTAGTAGTTTTCGACCTAGGATCACAAAAAAAAGTATAATTAAAATCTTTATAAACATGATTGTAATCCGACGATATAAACAGTCTTCATGACTGTACATATAATAATATAAATAATCTATTTACTGTTTACTAAGTCGAAAAAATATTAAACACATACGCGTGCGTTTTTGCTAATTTTGTCAATTGCATTTCAAGGCTATTATTTAAAAGTTTTACCCTTGAAAGTCGTACCTGAAGAGTCAATATTTGTATTTAACCCTTTTTTTACCTCTTTTTATGTCGAATAATGATGAAATAGTTTGGGTCGAGAGTAAAACACAGGAACCGTTGGGGTCCCTGTCGACAGCTGCCCTTTTCCCTCGTCCTTTGTGGTATTGTAATTATAATAAAATCCCATTAAATGTTATTTTTCGGCAGCATTCGCCACCTATCTTAATCCATGTGGATAATCCTTTGTCTTATTCATTTACTCCATGTAAGTGGAAATTGGGCAACGCGATAGACAAATGAACTGGTTGAGAATTTATTAGACACGCGTTCGTTCGTACTAGGCGGTAAAAGCTAGCTTATAATTTTCCTAGCTGGGAGAAAAAAAAATTTAAACACCCTTTGAATGCAAAACGTTTCCGTTTCCGGGTTAGCGTATATGAAAGGATTTTCTCTACTTGAGAACGCGTTGCAGGCGAACCGGATGACAGGCAGAGCTCCATTGCTAGCTATCATTGCCAATCCTTGTGTGAAAATGATTCAACGGCTGCAGCGGGTCGTAGCAATGGCTCACTTTCCCCACTGTCAACGGCGTTTGTGCGTTAAAAAAACTATTTCACCGGCCAAAGATTATCACACAAAAATTGTATCACAGATACGATTTTACAGAGAAAAATTGTTTTTGCGATTTCATGTAGTTCAGTGTATCGAGAAGGCGTTAGGGTGGCCATTCATGATCGCTCCCCACAGTCCAAATGGAGCGACGCCGTTCCAAAAACCTCGTCAATGGCAAAACTGAACTGACGATCCGGGCAGCGCCGAATATTCGACTCCACCTCGCCACTCCAGACATCTACGGCGCGACGACAGCATGGCGCGTTCACGTCTGGTCGTGAATTGTGTTTTTTTTCTTTTTTTTGGCGCAGTCTCCGGCTTTCTGTCACTGAGCAAACATCTCCGTCGTACATTCTCAAAAAGCCAAAAACGTTTATTCTGCATTGGCAATAACATCCAATCGAAGTTTTATTGTTGAGGAGATTGAGTTGTATAAAAGTTAATGGGAAGTGGTGGACAATTAAGTTCCTCCAATCAGCGGATTCAAGAGAAAGATCTTTCATTAAATTGATGTTTGGATATTTCGGCTTCTGTTCAGGAGACTTCTTACACCATTTCCTCTTCGATGTTTCTCTTTTTATATATAAACAGATAGCATAGCACACGGAGGTTTTTCCGTTTAATTAGTTGCTTTTATGGTTCTATGTGACTTATGATTAATTTTTGAACTTTAGAGCGGTATGGGTTTGTGGTTTGGTTGGGTATTTTGGTACACGAATGTGGATTGTGGTTGGGGGAGAATATCTTGTTTCCCGATCAGTTTTTTTTCTTTTTTGTTTCGGTTATTTTTATTACGATAAGTTTTTTTTCTATTTCAAAAAACTAAAGCTAACATAGCTTAAATAAAAGTGTAGAATTGAAGCTGCTAGTATGAGGTTGTTCTTCTTTTCCTCGAAGACACCAAAGGTTTCCTTAGCCCCTCAACCTTCATCTTCAGTGGTTCAAATTAGACAACTGTTCCGCGATTTATGAAAATACACCGCTGAAGAGTATTTTGGAGTTTGAGGTGCTAAGGAAACCATAGGTCTGACGGTTCTAGCTGGTGGCATGCACGTTCGACTTTTCGCCATCTTCAGTGGTTCGGAGTAAAAACCCTATCAATCCAAGTTGAGGGGTTAAGGTTTAGATGCGATTCTACTTTCCGCCATCTTCAGTGATTCATAGCACAAAATTGACATTCGATCTGTCGATGTAAACACACCACTGAAGATGTGTCCTTTGGAGGAACAAGCCAATTATGAGACTATTCTCGTTGTTCTTCCCAGACAGGTGCGTTTCTACTTTTCTCCATCTTCATTGGTTCAAATTAAAAAATTGTTCCCCGATTTGTGAATAGCTGTTTTTCGCTTCAGGCGCTTTTCACTTCCTCGCCATCTTCAGTGACACATCCGTTACTAATTGCATACTACCGGAAACGACCGAAGTGCAAACCTTTATAATGTTTTGTGAGAAAGGTAAACAGTTTCGTTGAGGAAAAAAGTTGTCCGATTCCGTTTTAGAACGAGCAAGGAAATCGGTGAATAACTTTTCTGGGATTAATTGTCCTTTGCTGTAAAAGGGAAGTTTGAAAAGTATACGGCAAAAAAACAAGTTGAACAGTTCTTGTGCTTTTACCCAATCGAAAACTGGCTGACCATCCGCCGGGGCCTAAATAAAATCTGTCCGTTCACGCAGACACACGGTACCTTTTTTAAACGGATGTTTACGCGAGGATTTTCTCGTTTGGCCGAAGACCTTTGAAGGGATTTCCCCCCATCAAAAGAAAAGGGAAATCGCGTCCTCTCGTCCTTCCTAACAACAACGACCCTTCTTAGTTTGCCATTTTCTAAAGATCCAAAGTTCATTAAAGTCAATCTAGTTAAGCTATACTTGATTTCATTTGGTAAAAGGAGCCCTCAAGTGGAGTGAGGGCAGGCATACTGAAGGTGGCGAGAAGGCGAATGCTGTAAGTAGACCAAATGACTAAAAATGAGCAAACTTCAACTTAAACGAAGCGAGGATAGATCGATAAAAATACCAAACCTGCGAGGAGAGACATACGATATGCCATATTACCTTCCAAAGAGACCTGACCACCGAAAAGACCCCTCATTGGTGATTTTTGCGTCTGAACCTCTGAACCTCCAAATTCAAGCATCGTTGAAGGTGGGTTTATACAAATCGAACAATTTTCTACTCTTCATCAGTGAAGATGTGGAGAAGCCGGAACGAGCTTGAAAGGGAAAAATATCTACAAGGCAAATCAAAGGTTTCCTCAGCTCCTGATCCTCTAAAAGACACAGATTCAGTGGTCCGTTTTCCCAAATTGCGTGATAGTTTTCTACTCTGAATGTCGAGAAGGCGAAAAGCACTTAAACGCGAATAACGGAGTACCGCATACCAGACGTTAAATTAAGACCTGAACCTTCAAAGGACATACCTTCAGGGTGGATTTTCAAAAATCGAGTGACGATATTTTACTCTGAATCACTGAAGATGGCGAAAAGTCGATACGTGTCTGCCACGGCAAGGCAGTTAGAATAGTCACACCAAAGGTTTCCTTAGCAGCTCAAACTCCAAAAGACTCTTCAGGGGTGGGTCTTCATAAATCGGGTAACGATTTTCTAATTTGATCCACTGAAGATGGCGAGATAGTTGAGGTTCTAGGATACCTTCGGTGTCTTCGAGGAAAAGAGGAACAACCTCATACAAGCAACTTCAATCCTGTACTTTTATTTAAGCTAACCAGTTTTTAATTTGATTCACTGAAGATGGTGGAAAGCCGAAATGCGCCTGACTGGCAAGAACGGCGTAGTCGTGATGTTTTTATCGTCAGTAATTACAGAGTAAGGTGAGAATAAAGACCATTAAAGGTCGCGCGAAGTTCAAAATGATCAGAAATAATGGATTTTTTGTTTTCATTATTTCTATTATATTACTCATACGTTTGAAGATTCTATCAATTTGAATTGAAAACCTCGCAATGCAAAAAAAATTTTTTTCGAATATAATATTTCTTTCACCTTTAATGGGCTCTGTGTAATCTTTCAACAGAACGACAGAATAATTATTGCACGTTCTATGAATAACTTTCACAATGTTTATACATCCCCGAATTTTGTAAAGGCAAACGTTGAGCCTGTAAAGATAACAGAAACAATGATTCCATGGAGGAAAAAAATTCCGAATAAGCCTTGTTTGATGCGTTTAACGTCATGTCAAACTTGATAAGGGGCTGAGGTATTAAAAAAAAATCGGAAGAGGTTAAAAGGAAATGGTTGACGGTTGAAGCAAAACGTTTGAGCAAGCTATAATAATTGTAGACAGGCTGGGTTCAATGGAACCCCATCACAAATCCTGTTTTTCAAATCTTTCCAAAGAGGATGGGCCTAATAGGTGAATGGGTGGCTTATCCCCCTTTAAACTACACTCCCCTACGTCTATTCAACATATTCGGATTCATAAGTCTCCATGTCTATTGTATTTGACTGGAAATAGGGAAGAGAGAGAGAGAGAGAGAGAGAGAGAGAGAGAGAGAGAGAGAGAGAAAGAGAGAAGTGAGAGTCCCACCCCTCCTGCCATCCTATAGCTCCGACCCGTAAATAAATATTTTAACTACTAACACCAGTAATTTATTTTTGCGGCTTCTGACATAAGCCTCACCCAACCACTTCGCTGACAAATTCATTCCCTTTTACGAAAATATCGTCCCTTCAATATTAACCTAACCCGTCCCAAACACTAATCCTTAGGTGATACTTATCCGAATCCTAGGATTTAAAAAAATATAAATCCTTCCTGTATGTTTTTGGTCTGGATACACAAATTTCTTCCGTTTGAACTTTTTTGCGCCAACGACTTCGCTTGACCGGGGAATGCGCGTAGTTGTCAGGGTAGGTTGGGCTGAGTTAGGTTAAGAAGATCTAGGTTTAGTGACGAGTAAGCGAAGGTTAGGTCGGGTTGGATTAGGTTGAATTAATTATAAGAAAGAAATGTCGGACTAATCTATTTGTAATAATAAATGTTGTTTGCATGCAATGCACATTTTTCAAAATTAGTATTTCCAAGTGTTACGAGAATAAAAAATAATAAAACCACAGGCAAATTAATGATTTTGGACTTTAAAACCCGTCCTATTTGTACAACATTCACCTAAAAGGATCTGTCATTTCCAAGTGGCTATTATTCTTGGCAAAACAAACCACCAGACATAACCAAATATTAAAAAGCAGGAATTAGTAAAAGTAATGTAACTAACCCTAACCATAATTCTAACCTAACTAGCCCGGGGGGGGGTCCGACCCCAACTCCTAGGAATCCATAAAAAACCTACCTAGGCAAATTTAACCCGTCCCTAAATTTATCCTATCCTGTCCATATCACTAACACTACCTGCACCTTAGACACCTACGGATTCATAAAAAAAGTAAAAAACATACCTAATATAATCCGTTCCTATCCCTAACTATAGCCTAATCTTTCCTATACGTTCAACGTGGACACCTTCTAGGAATCCATACTGAAAAAGTAAAGAAAACCATACCTAATATAATCCGCGGCTAACCCTAACTGTAACATAACCCTACCTACTAATATAACCCGTTAAAAAACCTAACCCTACAGGGGGTTCCACTCCTACTCCTAGAATTAAAAAAATAATAAAAATCCTATCGTAATCTACCCATCACTAATATATAAACCTTTCTAACCTAACTCGTCCCACACCCTACTCCTACGGGGATTCACACACAACTGCTAGTTTAAAAAAATTGTACCTAGTCTGCCTGTCTCTAAGTCTAACTATAACCCAACCTATCCTTATCTTTCGGGTTCATAACACTAACCCATCCTAATTCAACTTACCCCAACCCAACTTACCAAACTAACTTGTCGCTCGATCTAGATCTACTTAATATAACTCAACCCAACCTAGCATAATCATAACCATAATTACGTGCATTCCCGGCAAAAATGGTCAATCTAAACAAATTCGTGTTTCCAGCTCAAAAACATATTTTTATATAACATATAAACATATAAAAATAACAATAATAGCGTGATAAAAAGGAAAAACACAATGGCGACTGCATTGAAGGTAAATTTAATGAATGGATATACATTAAACCATCTGATGGCACAATTGCGGCTAAACGTCAGATAAATAAATAATGAGTATTCATTAAAATTTAATATCATATACGTGTCGGACAATAAAGTTAAGCAATAATGATAGGTATAACGGGGTGAGGTTAATGGTGGAGATTCCTGGGCGTGGGACAGATGTAGTGAGAACACAGTTATTGGAGGTCGACAAGAGCTGTTATTAGAGGGATGTAGTAAATATATTGAAGGGTGGCGGCTCGTGGAGGAATCTACCCCCGGTTCATATCCTACAACTCTGAGGGTCCAACTGCAGATTTCCCCTTTCTCTTCAATACTTAACCTGAATAAATAATGCATCACCGCATCTCTTTAAGTCCTATTTGAATTTCAAGAATTCCATCGGTCCGCTATAACATATTTCTTTCATCCGTTCTTCTATTATTCAATTTTTTTCTTCTTCAAACGGGTTTGTTTTAAATACGAGTCATTTTCTTTTGTAACAACTTTGGTAGTTTAAAACCTTTTAATAAAAATAATAAGTACTCCACACACAAGTAAATTCTAAGCTTAGATTTTCTCTCCAAAAATATTTGAAGGCATTGCAAAGACTTGTAATAGTACCTAATTTAGAGAGATAGCGGGGAGCGATAAGTTTATGTACCAGGTAAGGTTAGGGTAAGTTGGGTTGAAATAGGCTAGGTTAAATAAATAAAAATAAATATTGTAAGGTTAAGGCGCCGGTTAGATCGGGTTGGGTTTTTATTACTGTCTTCTCTCGATAACTCGAACCTCAGAGGGAAATTTGAGCTATCGAGTTTTTCTACTAAACGAGGTTCCAAGTATTGAGCCGTCTAATCCACTCGCAGTCATATTTAACCCCACTGTTTAAAATGGTGGATATGGTGTGCCGAATTTTTTGGCGATGTCGCCCCTTTCCTTATTTTAATCATACATCGCCTAAATAATCTCGAGGTTTTCACTTCGAAATGTTCGACATATAAATGAACAATGTGTAAAAACACTAGGAAAACGAGGGGGATTAAAAAATTCGAGTTATTCAGGTTCGAGTTATCGGGAGCCGACAGTATGACCATTTTATTCCTACATGTCGAAATTGGGTTCCTCAGGTAGGATTAAGATTAGGGGGGGGGGTTATGGACGTAGGTAGGGTTAGTATGAATTCCTAGGAATCTACGTGGAACCCCCATATATGTTTAAGGTTAGGAACCAGTTATATTAGGTTGGGTTTGTTAGGTTTTTAGGTTAGGTAGTGTTATGTTTTCGTTAGGGTTAGAGGTGTACTATGTCTTTTTGATTAATATGTTCTTTTTTTCTTTTTCTTTTTTTTGTTGCTTTTTTACGAGGGTTCGCAACAGCAGAGGTTATATAAACCCTCAGGGTGCCGGTGTTTTTGAAAAAAAGCCCATTTATAAGTATGTCGGGTTCGAATGCAGGGCCGCTGGATTCGAACCCGGGACCTTGACCTTACAGTGATGAGCGCCGTGTTAAAGACGAAACCTCGCGGCCACCGACGCCCCTGATAAATATGTTCGTTGGATACTTAGAAGAGGGATGTAGAACCCCAGGAGGAAGTAGGCTTACGTTCGTTAATGGGAGATTCAGCGAACGAATAGGTTAAGTAATTTAGGTAGAGTTTTCTTTGCACAGATTCCTATAAATCCAGGTATGGTTAGCGTTAGGCTTGCGACAAGTTTGGTCTTTATATATTATTTGTTTGTATGGATTCCTATGAGTCAGAGGTTGAACACCCCAGGTGTGGCTAGGGTTAGAATAAGAAACAGGTTAGGTGATGTTGGATTGGCTTATATAAATGCAAATTGCATTCTAGTGCAATTGGAGATACCGCAACCTGGAAAACTTGGCAAAAATACATCATGGAGCAATAGTCTTATGATCCTTGAACTTGTTTACACCTCGATTAGAGAAGTTCAGGCCGGACCGAATTTCGACAAATTTGCGATGAGACAACAGGGTTTAGGTGTGATGTACACCGCCACTCACGGAGTCAGTTGTTCAATTTGACCGTTTAACAAAATCCTGAAGTATGACTGTGAATCGTCATATTTGACTAGGAAGATAGTAGGTGCCTATTGATGAAAGCAATCATTTCTCTCAGTTTGTCCTTTTCTCTGTATTACGTCAAATAACAAAGAACATGAGCCAGAAAGGAATTTTCATTTGAATAACACTGTGAAAGGAGGGACAATGCCTTGGGTAATATTGGAAAGGAGTGACAAGTGGGCCCATAGAAGTCATAATGGGAGGGGCAGTTGCAATCGTATTTAAAGCATTTAATAAGATCATAATGAAATGAATGAGGGAGGAGTGATAGAGGGCAGATGTATATAATGCAAACAGCAATTGATCAAACACTTGTTTGGTCCGGCACAATTCACTCCCTCCTTAGCCAAACACCCTTTATCGGAGCCTTTTTAATGAATCCGATGAATCCCTCTGGGTCGTATATCATCCGCTTACCCATCACAAATATTATACCCGGGAGAATAAATTAAACTCCCGTTTGGCACCTTCTAGATACTTTAGCTAAATGGGACGAGGATTTAATTGCTTATGGCCGAAGATAATAGAGAGGAATGTGTTCGATTAATTGGAAAGGGTTCTATAAATAATTGAGAGTGCACTAAGAACATTTCAAGTGTGAAGGAGTTTACAACCAATCAAACAACAATTATAAACACTTAAAACGAGATGTCAATTATTCGTGAGATTTCCTTTATTCGGCACAGTCTCCAACTTTCCACGATCCAGCAAAATTTCAGACAGCCCTGGAGAAAAAAAAGATTGCTTGTGAGCTCAGGCATCTTTTATAAACATAAACGCCTTTATTTCGTTATATAGGAATCCTATTTAACTGTCCGCCGCTTCTGTGTAAAGTGCGGCGAGATATCAAACAAATAGGGAGTCCCACAAGGGAACATTCTTGGTCCCATCTTAATACCGCAATTTTCTTTTCTCACTCAACATCCGGGGCCGCAGTAGCCGAGTTGTTAGCGTGAGAGACTCTCGGCTAGTAGACCCCGCGGTCGTGGGTTCGATTCCACCCATCGCCTTTGGCCTTTCTTTCACGATACCCTTCCCCCCAAAAAACGAATACGCAATATATTGTTGTCTGGCTGGATTCAAGTTCATGAGGTCATTAAAACAAAAAAAAACTCAACATCCAAGTAACCTCAATCATACAAGAACATTTTTTTTTTTTTACGAGGGTTCGCAACAGCAGAGGTCATATAAACCCTCAGGGTGCCGGTGTTTTTGAAAAAAAGCCCATTTATAAGTATGTCGGGTTCGAATGCAGGGCCGCTGGATTCGAACCCGGGACCTTGACCTTACAGTGATGAGCGCAGTGTAAAAGACGAAACCTCGCGGCCACCGACGCCCCCAAAAGAACACTTTGAGATTATCAAAGACTGATCCAAGATGTGGAGGAGAAGCCTGCATGGAAAAAATGTACACAGTAGAAATGTGTGGTGATTAGTGACCATTAATCGATAATTATTCAGAAATCGTGGGATGAGGTCTGGTGTAATGTAGGTTTCAGAAAAACATTTTCTTTATCGTCCCAACGTTTCGATCTTTACTGAGGTCATCTTCAGATCTCAAAGTGTTTATCTTATGTGTAATTGTGCCATTTTTGGCCTCTCTACACGACACGCAAGAATGGTAACATCGATACACCGACGCTGAAGTTATTAGAAAAAGACCATGATTTATATATATTACAGCTTTCAAGTTTTCAACTGCAAACAACACACAATTTAAAGACTGCGGTAGCAATAATGAACGACTTAACGACAAGACTTTTGAGAATTCAATCCTTACTCACTCCTTATGTCCTTATTTTGGAATCCTATTTGACCCCCCCCCCCACTGCTTCAGACGTGCGGCAATTAGTGAGATATCAGACCAATACGATTGACGCCCACGTGGGAAGATTCCCATCCTGTTTATATCTAATACTGATTTTCCTGCACATCCCGGTCATTACAACTGTTGCGGATGATGCCATAATATTTTCTCCTAATCTAAGCAACCATCAGCTTCTAAGAGAACCTTGTGACTATCAAACACTGAACGTGGACGTGTAAAATACCTGACTTTTATGTAGTTTGGTAACCTGGTAACCTCTATAAACTTAAACTATTCCTACCCATTCCTTATTACCTTATTCTGGTATTTTATTTGAATCGCCACTGCTTCAGAGTGTGATGGGGCAAGGCATATCCCACATGGGAATATTCTTGGTCCCATCCTGTATACCCTTAATGTAGACTTTCCTACATATCCCACATCGTTACCACCTATGCGGATATCCAAGAACACCTTGATATTATCCAAAAGTGGAAACGGAGGGACGAAAAATGTTCCCAGTGTACATCAACCACAGACTGAAGAGAAAACAATTTAACAGAAGTGTTAGACAACTACAAAGACTTGTAGGACCAAAAACTCTTTTGACGACCAAACCTCAAATAGCTTTACACAAGACAGCACTGCAATCACTCTGGATGAAACTGTGGGGTTCCGCCAATTCATCAAATACCAAGCGTATCGAGGCATTCCAGTCAATACTTGACTGCAGAGTTCTTCTTAAACGACGATAGTTATCTGTTGAGACTTCTAGATGTCACAGACTATGTGTCCTCTAAGTACAGTCCAGGCCATAGTGCGACGTATATGGACATACCAAGCGGAACTGTGGGGTACCATCTAGGCTAATACTCAACTAGTGCGTTTCCGTGAAAAGTCATCAAAAGATGTCTTCAAGAGCCTTACAACGTCAATATGTACACTCCTCAACCGCTTCTAAATGTTCCACTAAAGCTTTCTATCTATACTAACCCTTCAACCGTACCCCTTCTACACTTTTCGAACCAGATATTTCTTCTAATTGGCCTTACAAGACGATGGCCTAGTAATATTTGAAATTGAGAATCAACACTGCCAAGTTTATCATCACCCGTGTTCACCAGGTGCAATGCTAGCCATAGATCTTCCTTTTTTCTAACTTCCCCAATCCAACCAAATCCAATCTCTCCGTTCCAATCAAAAGTCATCAGAAGAATTCTGCATACTCCGTGCTACGTCGTTATCCTCAGTATCCACAACCACCTCGACAATCGCTTCAAGCCATACCAGTAATGTTTCCCATTGAGGGCACCGTTGGCCAGTTTTATCATAGCACGTGCCCTCCAGGTGAAGTGCTGGCCATAGTGCGATTTGGACAAACGAAACGGAAGTAGGGGGACAACCGAGCCATGCTAATGACCTGATCTATTCCCGCTTCTAAAAACTCCCACACCAGCCTCTCGATCCAACCTAACACTACCACCTATTTACATTTATCCATCCCTAGAACCAACCAGTCTTCTTTAATGACGTTGCCCTCGAGACGTCGTCGCCTGTAAATCCCCCATATCAAGTGTCAGCACTAACTGGTTTGTCTATGCCTGTGTCCTGTCCTTTAAAAAGATGAGAGACCATTCTCCATGGTCGTTCCGTTCATTCTTTTCTCCTTTTCCTCAGTGATTTGGTTGCGTTTTGGTTTTCTACTTTTGATTAGCCAAAGAAAACTTTACTTTTCAATCTACAATACGGACTCACTTAACGAAAATTACGGTCTATGTCAAGTTATAACAGGTGGTGAGATGAGAGTCTCTTGAGGACTGTTGTTGAACCTGTAGTTTGTTCGACTCTCATCAATTTGTCCTTTGTATTAAAACTTTTTTGGTCTGTTAGATGTTACAGCCACAGACCATAAGGAGTCCTGGTACCGCTTGATCCATTTGCTTTGTACAATTGTATATTGTTTGGTTGTTTATCGTAATCAGTTACCATTATAAATTTTTCATTATTAAAAAAAGGCGTTAACGACTCCAGTAGCCACAAGACCTGGCTTAGTTTGATAATATATCATTATGACAACCCCTAGGAAAGAAGGCTGTCGTAACAGATTTGTAAACTAATTTGCGACCCAAGTGGGGTAAAATGTTTCAACCACTCCTCTAATGGTTAAGTCGGTGTGTAATATAATCCTATCAAAACTACCCTATAAATAGACACTAATTGAATGATTTTGTTTAGTGACGGAGGGCGGCCGGTTGTAGCATGTGGTCGAGTGGGTAGCATTAGCATATAGAAGAGAACCTTAAATGTGCAGATGTGGGCCCTCGACGTCCTCCCTCGCATTATCTTCAGTAACTAGACATATTCCTCGACACCCTCGACCAATCGAGCCGGTAACAAGTGGGTCGCATCTGTTGACTCAATTTCATCCAAAATGGCACGGCCCGTACCACCGAGCATTCTGAGCCCTATCAACATTTGAACAGCATAAATTGTTATCGTTCCTGAAAAAGGCACGCCTTAAGAACACAGATTATTAAAACAATTTCGTGAATCACGTCGTAATCATAACATGGATTCAACTATGAATTATTGTCTACGAGAATAAGAGATGAAAAATCGTGATTCGAGTCGTTTGACGTTCGGAAAAAGGTCTATATCCATTCGTAGATGATTCATGTAAGCCAATTTGACCTGAATATCTTTTTTCGTCGATGGGACTTTTTTGACAGAAAGCGATGATGATGTGGTAGTACTGTGGCAATTTTATGATATTTCTAACTGGTCAAAGTAGAGTTTTGGGTTTGTAGAAAATCCATCATAAATAAATCGTCTCTCCATCTCATCTTCAAAAGAACTCAGGGAATAGAGGTTTTTCACAATACTCTTTAGTAGTAACTGCCAAATCCAGTCATTTCCCAGGATGTCACGATTCCTCGATAAACACAGTTTTTACCCTTATTACAATAGTTCTCGAGTTCTTCTTCACATTTTCCATGTCATGTATTGTAAATATCGATGCCTTTCATACTCCAACATGATGGAGATCATAATAAAAGGAATCTTAGGGTTTGGTATTCCTCCAAAGATTACATGTTAAGAGTCAATAAGCCTCATCGATATTACAGTACAAAGTCAGCACGAGACATTGGGAAAAACAGCAAAATCGTATTTGGCTTCATACAAAGCAGAGCGAGGTCGATAAACTTCCCAAGGATTAGCTCAGTCAGGACACGTATCAGCCCTAAACTATTTTCCTCCAAGACATGCCAAACAACGCAGTTCCAACCATTTAATTGGTGATGAATAAGTTTGTTCAATGTGAATGTATCCAGGACAGATTCTAGTAAAAAAGTATCTTCAAGGACCATTATAAAAATCTCAGCAGTACTGCTATTAAGATTAGAATTATAGTAAGACTGCTGACCTGGCACTGCGAAAGTAGCATTTATAGAAGAAATAAGCCTGTGCATTGCAAGGAAGAAGAAGTCCTACATTGGTGAGAAGGCCCATAGGCTGAAGAACACGGAAGCGCTTAAAGTTTAGGGATGTGGTCATGCCTTCAGGTTAACAGGTTAAGTCGAACCTTAGTATAAGAAGTGGTCTTAATTCCAGAGTCATCTAAGTGCCGTAGGTTTTGTCTCTAATAACGGGTTACTTTGCATTTTAAGAAAATATTAGTAGCTGTATCTCCTCTTCATTTCATATCTTATGTCATAGTTGATAATCCTGTGTCTCCTGGAAGATGAAACTCCTCCAACAGATTTACGGTACTGCAATGCAAAACAGCCAGGAGTGAACAATCAGGGGATTTGGTTTCAATCAACAAAGCTCCAGGAAGTCTCGTAGTTGCCAACAAAAGGACCAGACACTGCGAACCTAAAATGTAAGATGTCATCACTCAAAGAGGAGTATGGTGAGATATTAGTAAACCGAGGCTATTCGGCTATGGCTCATATACGTAATCAAATTGTGTAAATAAATTTATTTACATTCATTCAGTAATTAACAGAAGCAGAAATGAAGAATCAAGAAGGAAGAACTTCAAATGTTAGTAATTTATGTTATAAAAAATTTGACGTTCACGTACGTATTTGAATAACACAACTAACACGATAAAACGGTTGCGTAATGCCGTTACTCCTTATTCTTCTAATCGCTTTCTTCTATTAAATGTATGGCTTGTCAGAAATCCATCCATGAGAAGGCATGAAGGAAGGCGCGCTGCCAGGTAATTGGCCCTGTCACCCGTGACATAAGTATTTCCAACTCGAAGTAGTTGAAGAGCCCTTGAGATAACATTGACAACCTTAACGTTAACACGATCGACAGCTGGACTCATCTTACCTCGGGGTAATAGGCAGTGTGTTCCTCGTTGAAGTAGGGGAAGAAGCGATTTTGAAAAACCGAAGTGCCCAATTTCTATAGCGATTCGGCCAATTTGACACGGGGGTCGGTGGTGCATTTGTGGGAAGGAAGGAGAATCGCGTTTTGTCTAAACGCGTCTGACAGACCCAAAGAGTGAGGATAAGCTGTCTGAATCAGTGAGAATTAGGCGGACCAAAATGATCGGAAACCAACAAACTACAGGATTTTCAATTTCTTTTTGTACGTTGTAAAACGTGGAAGGATTTCCTCGGTGTATCTAAACGTGTCTGACAGGCAGATAGGCACCAGGAAACAGGTTATATAGGCGGACCAAAATGAACGGAAACGATCAAACTACAGGTTTCCCCCATGAAGAATTTTATCTTTTTTCTATTAGATCGCTTTTTATAAAGTCATAAAATGAGAAAAAGTTTTCTTAGTTTGCACCTGTTGAAATGTCTAATCACGCCTACCATAACAAAACATGGTTACTTAGGTGGACCGAAATGAACCTAAACTAACAGACTACAGGCTTCAATCCTTTTTAAAAAGATAGTTCCTACTCACAGTACGTTGTTTTGCAAGGATCAAGATGTCGAGCCTTTCAGCTCATTATCAGGTTGAAGGACATCCACAACCACGTCTATCGACGTGCATTGCCAAAGTGAACCCGCCGACACCTCCGCCAACGCGACGTTCCAATTAACAGCTGATTTTTTTAATGGCGCTCAATCTGAACGTACGAAACGCGGACATTATAACACAAATAAATATTATTATTATTAAATTACTATAAAAATAATAACAATTAAAATAATTAGTTTAATTATTTGGATGTTTGATATTATTTATGTGCATATTTAAAATGGAAGGTAGATAAAAATCTGTTATATTATTAATTTATTTTACATTTTTTAATTTCAAATTTCTCCAACCAATCTAGTTTTTTCCCTTTGTTGAACTATGTAACACTCTTGTATTTAAATTTGAATTGAAATTATGTTTTGGTGTGGAAAGTGTTCTTTTACTCTTGTTTTTATTTCTCTACCGCTTTATCCTATACATTTAATATCACAATCCTTACAATTGAGTTGGTAAACCCCACTTTTTGCCAAATCGTCTGTCTACTCTGTCTTTAGGTTTTGAAAGGATGTTTTTACGTGAACCCGTACTTCTAGTTATTTAAAAGCTATTCTAAAACTTTATTGTTTGAAAGATTTTTACTAACTTTTTCCGATAATTCACCAATGTGGCTGATCCCATTGTTGATTCGTTTAAAGTTATTTTTTTATTCTTTTAACTATCAACTTATGAATAAATATTTCTTTATAGCCGCTGTTTCTTGCTAAGGTTTTAATAGTTTCTAATTGTTTTTTATAGTTAGCAGGTTTTAACGGAAGTTTTAACATCCAGTCGATGAATCAAAGAAACCGGCAGCATTTTGGGACAATGGGTGGGAAGAATCCACTGATATCATTTCATTGTTTTTTTCTTTTTTTATTGAACCCCACACTCACTCCATCATTGATCATTTCAACTACAGGATTTTACTCTGCAGACTTAATGAAGAAATTTTACTTCTTTTACTTAAATTTCTTTTTGTACTGTCGTAAGAGGTGGCAGGATTTTCTCGTTATATTGTAGCCAACCAGTCCAAAACAGTGAGGATTAGGCGAACGAAGAAGAGCGTAAATGACCAAACTTCAAGTTCATTACAAGACTTACAAGTGAGTACTGCTGTATCCTCTCGTGAACAAAACTTTCTCCATGAGACCTAAAGAAAGCACTACAGCTTATTAGGTAGATAAGGATATAAGGCTACATAACAGTGAATTTTGGGGAGCAGCATGAACAGAAAGGAACAAGAGTTCCAGAGCAGAACCTCGTAATGCACCATGAAGTTAATTGTGGGTGTCGGTCTGCCTGGGTCACCTCACTGAAGATGGCGCAAAGCCGAAGAGTAGGCGGACCCAGTACCGCGTCAATAAATGTATCTTGGTTTATTAGAAACTCCCAATTCCACTGTAGTTACGCGTTTCCTACATCAAAGACATGTACCAATTTTTGTCCATTGAGTTTTATCATTTTTAGGAGAAGGGGGTGTTGATTCTTCTTTCCTCCATTGCCAACCACCATATGGACATTATTATTTGTGAATGCAGCATATGTGAAGAAGATAATGAAGTGGCTTAAGTATTTATGGAAGCCCTCGCCCCCATTAAGTGCTTGGAGGTGTATGCATTGTAATTTTGAAGTATCGAAAGGTAGGAGGTTAAGGTATGCTGATGTCTCTGCTAAAGCCCTGGGAAACATAGACGATTACGCTCAAGCAGAGGTAAAATAAAAGCGAGTAAGAAAATTTGTTATGAGACGCCGTCGGAACATTTGGCTTGAGTATTATCACCATAATAATATGGGTGACAAAATGTGGGCAAAACCGTTAGTTGATACGAGGAGGCAAGAGGACGAACCACAGATGTGAAGCTTCTATAACATTATTTCTAGGTGGTTTCAAAAGGCAGGGCAGGTTCACGCTCACTTGATCAATAAGGCGATGGTTGGCGTGAGCACCCCGTATCATCGCCTATTGTACTCCCTTAAATCGCTCTACCCCTTACGGCGTCATGAATAAAATGAATGTAGCCCCGTTTCAACGCCACCCTCCCCGCACTCCGGAGCACCATCCAATCACCCCCGACTTCCAAACCCCATACCCAATATTTGAGAAGCTCCTTTCACCGCAATAATACGCTACCGACTGGGAATTCTAAATAAACTTTATTCTGAAAGATTTATTGCCTGTCCAGGATGGTTATAGCACGTGTCTGATCTGTCCGGTACAGCTTTCAGATTTCTGATCTTCATCTCTCAAACATTCTCAAATTTTGTTTCTCTTCCCAAAAAATGGGAAAAATTATCTTAGACTAACAAGTTAAATAAAAGTTTTAAAATAAACTAATAATATAAAGCATTGAACTTGAACGTCGAGGTGTCCGCAACAATATTGGGGAAAAATTATATTTTACGGTACTTTTCCATCTGATTTGTAATTGAAAAATGTTTTGACCTTTAGTCGATGATAATGATGATGGATACTAGGATGTTGGGTTTTTTATTCTCCAAGCCCTGCTGCCTTCTGCTTTGTTGTACTTTCTTTGTTACTTAGTTTAGTGCAATCGACTCTATCCTTGCTTGACTATCGTTGCTATAATTCCTTTCCCGGGGTTTTCTTTGTATGCCAGGTGCTTGTCATATAAAAACCTATATTCTCAAATCAAATTTATGTATTATAATTCGGAAATCGTGAGATGCGGTCTGGTGTGTGTAGGTTTCAGAAAAACATTTTCTTTGTCGTGCTAACGTTTCGATCTTTATCATTGAGATCATCTTCAGAAAGATCATATCATCTCAACAAGACACGCAAGGATGGCACAATTACACAGAAAACAAACACTTTCAGCCCTGAAGATGATCTCAATAAAGAACCAAACGTTAGCACGACAAAGAAAATGTTTTTCTGAAACCTACATCACACCAGACCCCATCTCACGATTTCTGAATAATTATCGATTAACGGCCACTAATCACCACACATTTATGGATTATAATAAATACTTTTAACTGTTATCTTTTACAGAAAACGTTGTTGTTTAATCCATTATGTTTAGTGGTGATTGACCAAATTACTTCTTTCAATTAATTTTTTTTTAAGTAAGGACTTGGTTGAGATGAAAAAGTTAGTGCCGCGAGAGGGGTTCGAACCCAAGACCTACATGACCATTTCATCCTCTCGGACATCAATTCCCCATCCCTACCTACCAACTTTCGAATTTTCCCTTCTTTTTGCCATTTTTCAAACTTCGTGTAATCACTCAATCCCCGTGGCCAATTCATAAGTAGCCGAGAATCGAATCCTGACGACAGCCAGGACAGTTTTGAAAAATGGCAAAAAGAAGGGAAAATTAGAAAAATCGTAGGTTCCACCTAGGAAGATAATGCAGGATGATAGTAGAATCCAACACTCCTAGGGCAATTTTGTCCCAATGCTCCACCTCAAAATTCACAAATCCTCTGAATTTCAACCAAATTGAACGTTATTACCAGTGGATCGAAGTCAGGATAGCTTAAATGGTTAGAGGATGGGTGTTTTGAGCCGAAGGTCGTTGGTTCGAATCTCCCTCGTGTCACTAATTTTTTCATTTTAAAAAAGACCTTACAGAATAATTTTAGTTGAAAATGAATTTTTTAGAGTGACAGATTGCGAAATTAAATACGTTAAAACTAGATTTTCGTTAAATTTATTGTACGAATATAAACTTGGGCGAAGAGAGACCCAAACCGAGCATAACATCAGCGTAGTACCTCATTCTACATGTCTTTTATTTTTCGCCCCGTCTTTCAGATGTTTTTGCGTATTTTTATCATTTCGCATTTTTATACAGCGGGTTTTGTCAATGCTTTGCTTTAGGAATTTGCCGACTGTTGTTGAGTTTTGTTTAATTTGCTAAATAGATTAGTTTGTACATTTATTTACCTTTTTATGAGAATTGATACATTTAGTATCTGTTTTTTTCTTATTATTTTTCTTTTCGTATATACTAACTGTCTGTTTGTATGGGATTTCGCTTTCGATTGGAAATCAGCCGGAAGAGAAGAGCGATCGTACAACATTTAGAGAAGGGAGTGAAAAAGAGGTTTGGGAACGAACAGGAAGAGCAAAGTTTTTAAGGGGCATATTTCACGGATGGGTTGGGGGAAAGTGGTAACCTGGGAAAGTGCAAGTGGGTCCGGAAAAGCCCCGTGTATTATTAATGAAGCGGTAGAGTGAACCCTTGCTAATAACCCGCAGAATAGATTAAACGTTAATAACCTCAGCAAATATACCGTGGCGGGGGGGGGGGGTGAAAGCTCTAATAGCTCTTGAATGCAAATGTCCCATCTGCCTCGTGTGCCCACCCATCGCACCATAATGAAATACTTTTCCCACCTAGAACACTTGATTTACTCTCCCCGGAAAACTTTATTGCTCTAGGTCCCATTGTATATTCAGAGGATTAGGGAGTGAAAAGAATTAATAAACGCCTCTCGTCCGTTTATTATGGACATCCAGATGATTTACTGCCAGAATTCCAACGGAGGATGCAGGATTGAATTAATTCTTGTTTAATATCGCCGAGCACCAGGCCCATCAAATTTACGAAACCAATATATTTATACATACTGCACTGGCCAATTTGTGCCCCTGCTTGGCTCGGGTTCGATTCTCTTTAGTACCACTTTTTCTATCAACCCTTGCCCCATAGAAAATCTTTAAACACTGGAAAAACCTGTATACAACGGGTACCACGTATTATATAAAATGGGTACTAGATACAATGGAATTTTGGGTATCGTAAAGTCATACTGAATAGAAGAGGATCTACAAGACTGAGGAATTTTGGGCAACGAACAAGCAGACACATTTATCACTGAAATCAGAAGAAAAAACATTTTTCACAACATTGTTATAAAAGTTATTAAGTAGCGAGGAATTGCCATAGTTATCCTGTAACGTTAACCAACCCCAACTTAGACAACCTTCTAATTCTAAGAAGGTTTGAGAATTGAACTGAACTAAGGAACTGGAAAACGTTCACGCCAAAAAGCTGCTTAAGGAATTCAAAGAACTCTTATTTACTTACTAGCACTCAGATGACCCTGGAAAAAAGACCTACTTCTTAAAAGAAAGATCGTGTCAATGTTAAGCAATGAACAATTACATCGAGCCTTAAGCAAGACTTTATGAAGCTCATAATGGATCTCATAATGAAACCAGTGCAATGAATAACTCCATCAGCTGCCTTAGAAGCTATTTTATACCTAAGTAGGTTTAACAAGAAATACCTTAAACTACCTACATCGACACCATGCAAGCTGTGAAAGCCCGTACAGACTGCGAGAAACGAATAAATTTGATATAAAACAAGGGAAATAAATGCCTGTTAAGTCTAACATCACACCAAGGTATTTGACGGTCTACAATTGCCGAAAACTGTTACCTCCTATTTATTACGATTTATTTAAATTTTCCAACGGTCGCAGAAACATCCAATGCGGTTGTCTAACCAGCTCGACATTGTATCTATATAAGAAGAATATCAGAGATACATGGTTACTATAGACGAGGTGTTTTGTTATATACAAAGAAAACAGAATGGGTCCAGAAATAGAGCCTTGAGGAACACCGGGTAATGTCGGTGAGTTGATAAAATGGATGATCGAAAGGAAAAGGTCTTGTCTAGAACCGATGGGATGTCAATAAGCAGGCCATTATACTCATTATTGGATAGTTTTGATTGGCCTGTCTCTCACGTCAATTGAGTGCAACTATGAAGAAAAGATGGACTTAAAATTTTAACGCACACTTAACTTGTTTAACCAACTTGTTTAGCCTGCTCGATATTGCATCTACCCAAGAGAAATTAGAGAGTGAATTAGCATAAAAAGAGCATTTTTACATCTCTAGGAGAAGTATTATATAAGTATCATATAACAGGTTGAGGTCCAAGGATTGAGCCTTGAGAAACACCAGATGCAATGTGTCTCGGTTGGGAAAATGATGCTCGAAATTAAACGATCTTGTCACGACTGTGTGAATGAGCCGATGGTTGGATTTATCCCACGTTCAGTTACCACCCATAAATGTATGTAATATGGTCAATCTGATTGGGTCAATAGTCGATTGTTAAAACTGATCCCTTCCAGATTCGATTAAAATTGTTAAACCTACCGAGGTTGATCCCGTTCCCAAGGCGAATAAGCGAAGGTTTGTCAAATGGATCAAATTCGCCCAGTCCGAGTCGGAGTCGTGTGTACACAAAATAAATACACTCGAATTACTTGTAACCCTTCAAGTGAGTCACAATGAACTGAATATCTGGTATTTAATATGAGCCCTCCCTGTTATATTGGCGCCTCTATTTGCTCAGATCGCAATTAGCGACTGGTATTAAATACCAGTTATTTACAGCTAGCCGAGCGTAAATCTAACAGGGGTGGGATTCACAGGCCGACCCCTAACTTGATCCAGGCTAACCAACCACTCCTAATTCCACATTGTTCAATGTTTAGAAAAACATCTCCAATTACACTCATCGATATCCAATCTGTCGTTTTTATTTACTTTTGACGACATTTGGCCGCCCTAGGGGTTTAAATCGTTTATTTCGATTCAACCGGTAGGGATTTTCATATTTTTAGCCTCTTTTTCTTCGTCACATTAGACCATGAAAACAATATTTATATGTTATACTATAGAGTAGTATATACTATATATTATGTAGAGAGAGAGAGAGAGAGAGAGAGAGAGAGAGAGAGAGGGTCTTTGGTTACTCGTGTTACAAACTTTGCTAGTAGCATTGTATAAAATCATTTTTTTTAATCTAAAATTTTCTAGCATTGTGTATTTTTTTGTAATCCATAATTTTGAAGCATTGTAATGCAACATTTTGTATATGTATATATTAGAATGTATTTTCAATTAAAAATAACTTACTGCCTCATATTCTGTAACGTTTAGGATTTTCTTTCCTCGCCTTGCAAATAAACCGAAACAACAGAAATTTAATATCCGACAATTCCTTTTTTTTCTCCTCCTCACCCCATTTCCCTTGGGTTTTCACTGTATGTATTTACGTTGAGAGAGTGAGAGGGAGCGAGTGAAAAAAAAGCTCGCGTGGTACGATTCCGAGATATTTTATTATTTCCTGTGTAATGTGTATAAACCTGTACATGAAGATTTATATTAAAGGTTGTTTTTTCGTTTTCTGTACGGTTAAACACGTCTGTGGATCTCCAGGATTGACTCCAGAAGCTGGAAATTCTGAAGGGGGGGGGCAAAAAGTGAACAATTTTTTAATATTTAACACGGGTGTTTTAATACATTTTTCGCTTCCCTTTTATCATTATCAGTACTACATTCTCCACGGTTCCCTCTCTCATTTATGATGACAATGCAACAAAACTTAATTGGATTTGGCAGAGACTGAATTATTGGGTAGTCCGAAAAAATAATGTAAGTTTTCATATTTTCTTTCAATTGTCTATATATTAAACTGTTTACGTTTGATGGATTTTTCTTTTATAAGGATGCCAACATTTTGTAATCATTCTTTTCCAAAAAAAAAAAAAAAAAAAAAAAAAAAAAAAAAAAAAAAAAAAAAAA
>CM077101.1:35309803-35324811 GCA_039619505.1 Cimex hemipterus
AAAAAAAAAAAAAAAAAAAAAAAAAAAAAAAAAAAAAAAAAAAAAAAGTGGTTACTTTGTAGCTTTCGTTATTTGGGAACAATTCAGTCTTCCTTAAGATATCAACCCGTATTTTCGTTTATGAGTTTAAACTGGACAAAAAATTATATGCAGGATCTGAACCCATCCTTTCGAATTTTCCCTCCTTTTTTTCCATTGTTTAAATGTAGTGTAATATAGCCGTTTCTCGGCTACAAATAAAACAGCCACGGAGAGCTTTAGCGAAGATATACTTCATTTTACTAATTACATGCATTAGATTTCGTGATCCGATTGACCAAACAACTCCTTTCGCTCGTTGGAGCGACGGCGTATTGAGCCGAAGGTCGTGGGTTCGAATCCCGCTCATGACACTGGCTTTTTTATCTCCACCAATACCTTACACAAAAATTAATTAATAGAAAGTAGTACTGAAAGATGTTCAGTCAAATCCTGTCATGCGACGTAGGAAAGGTTAAATAAAAAGAATGTCAATATTCGTTTTCTGCAACCCCCCCCCCCAAAAAAAAACAATAAATAAATAAATCCATAAGAAGGCGAAAAATAAGACGAATAAACATATATTAATTCATGTTTTTTTTTTTTTAACCTAGGATAATAAAAGAATGGATCGTATTAAATGACATTAGACATATAAAATGATACAAAAACCAAAAGACGCTTTCAGTAAAGTAGGCAAAAACACAAAAAAAAAGGTCTGGTCCTGGAAAATTATTCCTAAAATTTTTCAACTCCACACTTAAACTATGTGTGCTAGTCTTTATCTAAATCTTTTTTTAGGCCTTCAACTTAATTTTATCCGTCTGCAATTTAGAAGAATAAAGTGATTAATTAAATTCGACCGTTTGATTAAAATGCTGTTGAATCCGTTTGAAAAAAAAAAAAAAAAAAGAAAGAAACCCAACTAACTGTATTTGGTAAATGTTAGCGTTCAAAGAACAGATTTGGTGTTGTCGATTGAAAAATTCCTCCGACAGAGGGTTGACAAATGTTTTCCCCTATTTTCTACAGGGTTAGGACTCGGGCATTTAAGAGTCTGTAAGCTTGTTCCGTAAGAAGAAAAAGTAAGATATTTAGGAGGGTCGTAAGTCTTTTATCGCTGAAGGAAAAAAGAGAGGAAAATCCCGTAATGGTTGATTAGGACGTCGGAGCGGAGCTAAACATTTTATTTCCGAGGAGGGTGTGTCGGAGCCAGGCAAATGATATGGTAACCGAGTTTTGAGGCGGATCCCTAATCGGGTTATATGGTTATAGGAGGAGAGATAGTGATGAGGAGGACCTAATGAAATCTGTTCGAGCGCCCGGATCTACCATTACAAGCTCCGCCGGTCCTAATCTCATTTTACACAATCTATTCAATAGTCGTGTCCTCTCAGTGCTGACAACTGAATCGATAGCGGCTCCTGAGGCTAATGGCGGTTTCCGACCCCCATCTTAGTTCAAACCGTTACCAAATCGGGGGTTTCCTTTGTCAAGGTGCCATCCCTCCGCGACAACTTCATTGCCCCAAGGCGAAATTTACTTCCCATCCGGTTGAAGGAGGAAGAGCCGAATGGGGAAGTGCACCGACGGCTTTATGACCTAGAGGCTTTCGCCTGCTACTGACCAAAGACGACCAAAAAACTTTGTTTCAACCTACGTGTCTTCAGTCCACTAGCACGTGTGTTCATTAATAAATGCATAATAATCAGAAAACCTTTTATGTACTTACATTCCAAAACAAACATAATGAAAATCTTAACAAAACTTTTTTAAATTCGGCATTTGTTTTATTTGTTAATCATATTTTATTAATCAGAGGTTTGATTTTAGCCGTCTGCCAAGTGGGTCGAGGACTCTCGCGGCACTCTCGTCCGCCATTTTCCTCTGAATGTTCACCTTCTTTTAACGTTTTGGTCCTCATCTTCTTCTCTGTAGTATGATCAACATAGCCTAGAGTGCCTGGAATTACTTGAGGCAATTAGGACATCCCGCTGACCTGGAAGGCCTGAAACCTCTACATATCTTCTATCCACCTAAAGAGGCAATTTCACAAGTGAAAACAGAGACGGTCTACAATAAATATAGCAAAATTAATAAACTTTTCCCCTGGAACAAACGGGCCATAGATCGAAATAAGTGAAAATCTGAAGGAATAAAATCATGGTTATAAGGCGGGTTATGTAAAATGGCAGGGGTTCCATCATACGAAGATACTCCAGAAGATTCGGGGCGAGTATCGAAAAACCTCTGGAAAGATAGTAAATTTGTCCCTTTGAATCGATCCAATTGATAATGTGTGGGAATAAAATCTAGGGTTATAAGGTGGGCGAGGCTGGGGTACGATCATATAAAGGTATTCGGGAAGACTTGTGATGACTATTGAAAAACATGCACAGACGCTTGCAACATTAGTAAATTATTACCTTTACGTAGAAAAAAAGCCTTGGATGGAAACAAAAGTTATTCTGAAAGAATAAAGTCTGGTCGATAAGGTAGGTGGGGCGAGAGTTGGATCTCATGAAGCTACTCCAGAAAGATTGGGATGACCCTCGGAAATATCTTGCACCACCTTCGTAAAATTAGTAAATTTAACATATAAAACTACAGATAAAAAATAAAAGTAGATCCTACAAATAATATACGAATTAAAAATAATATCATATTGAATCTCTATAAAGAAAAAAAGATAAAAGACAAAACGAAGCCAGTAGAATTAATTAATTCGCTTTGTATTACACATCAACATAGATATATATAAAGAAGAAAATGTAACAATATAATAAAAAGTAGAGAGGTCATAATTGATAAAATTGGTACGTTAGATAGAAAAATGGATAGGTAAAATTACTGTAACGTAAAGTTCCCGGGTACGAAGCCAGGGCAAACAACTTGCAATGGGCTTGTTTTCAAAAACATCTGCACCCGAGGATTGATATGACCTCTGCTGTTGCGACTCTCGTAAAAAAGGAAAAAAAGCATCCTAGCGGTACACTCTTTTCCTTAATTTCATGGGAACAAAAGGCAGAAATGTTAAAATGGCCACGGAGTGGGTTAAAGCATTAATTAAACTTTTTGTCCTGGCAAAATTTATTTTCCAACTTAAACTTTATAAAAAAAGCACGAAAAGACAAAAGCATGAAAGAAAATACATATATAAAAAAGAGACAATAAACGCAGGGAATAAACAAAACAGAAACATTCCACAAAATATTTACATTAAACGCAGACAAAACAAAAATAAAAGAACACTACAGAAGTTGAACCAACTTTGACCTAATACGAAAGCATAAAAAGAAAGAAAAATTCAAACGTAAAAATCAATCAAAACACATAAAACATAGTGAACAACCAAAGGAGAAAAATTGAACAAAATATCTACAATAAACACTGACGAAAGAAAACAGTACACTATAGAAGATGTAAAACTCAAATTTAACTTAATAAAAACATAAAAAATTAAATAACAAAAAATAAAAGGTTCCATTCTGTTGGTAAGTCCACTGGTATGTACATGGAATTTGATTAATACAATATATATTAAAAAAGGTTTTTTTTATTGGATACCCAATTCTATTGTAATTGTATGCTGCAGTAAATGTTCACGAGACTAGAAAATTTCGTCGTTAACAATTAGATCGACGTTTTGATCTGTTACAATCGATCGTTTTCATACCTAATCGGCGACCAGTCACTCAATAATTTTAGGCCCTCCTCCACACCCTACATTAAAAAAAATAATCAAAAGTTGAAAAAATTTTAATCCACCATAATCGCCGTGCTTTTTTTCAGTAGGGTTTAAGAAGTGAAATAAGGGAAGACATCAATATGTCTACCCTATTGGGAATGATCAGTATTAATATTCAGCCTATTGGAGCGGAAACGGAGATTTTTATTAAAAGGTAGATAAAGGCTTGAGCAATATTCTTGTATTGTAAGCACTTACAAGAGTTGTCAACATTAAGCAATGAACAGAGGCTTTCACAATGAGCCGAAACATCAAACACTGAACGGATTTTGCAATTGCATTCCTTTCCTATTGTCAGGATGGTCAAAGGAATCTGGTTGAATCAGTTTATCTCCCTTGATACATAGTATCTCGCAAACAATAACTTTCTTTAACCGCTGGACCTTGAAGTATACGACTTTCTTTTTATGTGAATCGCCATTGATGTACCAACTACTCTCGGCATAGGTCTATCGTGGTGAATTTTATGAGTTAAGAAAGAGCACGAGCGTTTAGATCAAAAAAATTTACCAATCCACATCTTTCGAGTTTGTCATTTCCAGAGTGGTTTAGTGAGTCGTGTCTTTGGAGTCTGATTATTAAAGTGAACAATATCCTAATATTCCAGAAGCCGGTGCAGCAGTTTTTCGTCGGCCGTTCAAACTCTTCTTGAGCCTTCATGAGATCTAACCCTCCCAAAATCACCGTATTGTCCAGACTTTAATCATTCAGATTATCACGTGTTTCGATCCAAAGTGAAAAAACTATTAATTTAACAAAAGCCGGTAAAGGGTTGGTTGACGGTTTTTCCGAATGTTCTTTAGTATTAATTCACTATTTTCGTGGTCGCTCGACCAATTAATATACGACAAGTAATTACGGTTTTTAGTTGAGACGAAAAAAGTTAATGGCAGGAGAGGGATTCGAACCCACGACCTTTGGCTATATAGGCCGCTGCTCTACCATATGCTTGAAATATGGCAAAAGGAGGGAAAACTCGTAAGGTGAGGTTGAGATGGGAAGTTGATGTCCGAGTGGATCGAGGTCACGATAGCTCAGGTGGTAGAGCAGCGGCGTATCTAGCCGAAGGTCGTGGGTACGAATCCCTCTCCTGCCATTAACTTTTTTCGTTTCAACTAAAAACCGTAATTAATTGTTCTGTAGTATCTTCGTGGGATCTAATTCTCGCCACGCCCACCTTATATTCCAGACTTTAGCCTTTCAGACTAACTTTTGTGTCCACCCAAGGCTTTTTTCTACCTAACGGTAATAATTTACTAATGTTGTAAGCGTCTGTGCATGTTTTCCGATGGTCATCTCAAGTCATCCTGAAGACGTTTTGTATGATCCCACCCCAGCCTCGCCCACCTTATAACCGAGATTTTATTCCAACGTAGTTGTACTTGTTTCGTTGCAAAGTAAAAAATTGCCTAGTATTCCAGAAGCCTGTGCTAATTTTTTTTCGACGGTCTTCAACAACACCTCTGGAAGGTAGTCGTGAGATTCTTCACTCCCGCCACACCCACCTTATGTCCCCGACTTAAGTCTTTCAGATTAACCGTTTCCGTCCAACAGTGTTTTATCCGAAGGAATTCATAAACAAGAGGCTTTCGAAAGTTATTCCAATTCATTATCGAATACCTTCACCAAAACCAACTCCCGCCACACCCACCTTATTACCCAGTCTGCATTCCTTCAGATTATTATTTCTTTCAATCCAAGGCTTTTCTTTGTCCAAAAGGGTAAAATTTACCTTTGGTATTGCAGAATCTTGTGCAAGATGTTTTGGACGTGTCACAATTCTTTTCAAATATGTTGAAGGCTCGAACTCCTCCAAACCTTTGATCACCTAAATAAAACGTAGGATAATATATACAGTTTTTATCTTATAAACATTCAAATTTCCTCAGCCATAAATGATAAAAATGAATGAGATCTTTAAATTTGATAGCAGAAAATTGCGTTATATAAAATTATTTCTATATTTTGTAATATGTTGTTTCGAGTTATTAATAAAAAAAATTTAAAAATCCCTGGATGTCAGAGCTAATGTTTGTTTAATTGTATGTAACCGCGTTGTTTAATTCTAAAATTGATAATGGCTTCTGTTGAAAGGGCATTGAAAGTTATTTGCTTTAAGTCAAAATTGGGGTGGAATCCGTCGGCCGGAGAGGTGCAGTGTGCGCAAGGGTGTGTTGTCCTCGTTGTAAGCTGTATGCCGGCCAATCGAGAGAAGGCAAGTAGCTTAGTCAGCCACTCCTCCGATCCGCCACTAGCTGTATGACGCTCCGGCCTCCTTATTTTCTTTCCCCCTTTCCTCCTTTATCCTTCACGGTTTTTAATGCCCTTTTAACCTCGATTGAACCACTAGATTAACCCTTCGCCAGAACTCGTTCAAAAGAGAAAAACCTGTTAAGAAAAGTTGGGAAATACACCAAGCTAACTTTTTGGAGGTTCTCTGTAATTCCTGAAAATTTCAATTTTGAAACAGTTTTGCCGCCATGACGTTATTTTTTATTGGGAGAAAATATTATATTTAAAATTCCAGCTACCATGGCCAAGTTAGGGAGAGCGCTCTTTGTTCTCCTGCCTATTTAGCACCTTCGCATTATTTGAAAAGATTTAATTTACGTCACTACTGATGCACAGCACCATCGACGGGTGTACATCGGGGCGAGTCTGTGGCAATCCTCAGAAACATGTACAGCACAACCTGCAGCCTAGTGACATAATTTCAGTCAGTATACAGGAGAATCCACCTGAACACCACTGGTCTAGCGAAAGAGCAGAGAAAAAAGTACGCGGATAGCTATTTTGCCCCTTGTTCATTTTATGGGGAGTAAAATTGGCTTTAAAGCCCAAAATCACAACAAAATATTTGATCGACTAAGACCACGACACAGTTACACCTTCAATTTAGAGCTTTCTAACGCTTACGGAAAACTATTACATTCGATTTATTATGATTTATTTTAATTTTCCAACATGCGCAGAATCTGTCAATGCAGCGCATTGCGTTGTCTCACCTGTTCGACATTGTTTCTATCCAAGAAGAATATCAACGTAAAGACCCATTTTTTCTTTAGAAGAGGTGTGATGCAATATACAAAGAAAACAGGCTGTGTTCAAGAAAAGAGCCTTGAGGAAGGAAGTCGGAAAAGAGATGATCTAAAGGCAAAGATCTTGTCTGGAACCGATAGGGTGTCAGATGTTCCCATCTTTACTCATGAGCGTTGAGACTTTTACGTCCGGACGTACACGCAACGGGACTTCTCAGACACCTGGTGTCCCCGAAGGAACACCAGGAAAATTTTACACGCATGGGCTTGTCACATCCCTTGGCTAGCGAGGTGGTGCAATGCTAACGCTAAAAAGAGCACATCCATACATGTCCCTTAAAAAAGGCAATTTTGAGGTTTCCAGCATAGCCTTCCACCACTCCCGGAGAGATAAAGAAGGCACTCTATCTCCGGCTCCAGTTGGCCGGTACCCTCCAGCTAAGGTACAATTTGTTTGCAAACCACGAGCACCACGAGTCCAACCTCAATTAGCAGAGCCGCTTGGATGCTCTACTCCCCTGGTTCAGTTTTATTTTCAAGGTGGAGGGACTGATGGCCCACCCGGGAGATCTTATGAACTCCCTACTGATGCACCCGTTGCCTGATGGGTGTGGGTTCAGTAGCCCAGGAACCCTCTGCTTTGGCAGAGGGGGGAAGAAAAGGAAAAATGGAAAAAGGTAAGGAAGTATTGAGAAGGTAAGGTGAATTTGCCTCCATCATTGTTTACCCCTAGGCATGAGAGAAGATGGTATGACTTGCCTAGGCCCATAGGGAAGGTTACTCTATGGGGTGTCAATAAGACGTCCAACCTTGGATGAATCCAACATTGAATTTACTCATGATGGTCATTATTGTATAGTTTTCGTTAGACTGCTTCACACGCCAAGTGAATACAGCAAATAAGAAAAAATGGACCTACTATTTTAACGAGCATGTAACTTGTTTGACCTGCTCGATATTCCATCTTCCAAGAAGAAGAGTAGAGAGCGAAATTAGCATAAAAAGAGCAATTTTTACAATCTCTAAGAAAGTATTTTGTTAAATATACAGAAAACAGGATGGGGTCTAAGGATTGATCCTTGACGAACACCAGATGTCTGTCGGTTGGGAAAGGGATGGTCGAAAGGAAAAGATTTTGTCGACTATGGAGTGTTAATAAGCCGATGGTTGGATCAATCCCACGTTCAATTACTCAATTATCACTCATAGCGCTAGATGATATGGCGTATTATCCTCTCAGTTGGGAAAGGGATGATCGAAAGGAAACTCGGAATTGTCTGGATAAGAGATAAGAGTGGTCTACTTTTATTATACAGCGAGGGGGGAGGGTGTGACAAAGGCCTTTCGGATGTATGAAAATCATGCCAGTATGCTTTCTTATATTAAAGGCTAGCGTTATGTCATCTACTATCCTGGGAGAGGTAGATAGTACTGGCCTGAAATCAAACTGCTCCTGTATAATGTTGCCGTTTACATACTGGAAGGCAGTTATGCGGGTGAGCATAAAACGTTCAAATGTCTTGCTAACAGAGCTAAGTAGACTAAAACGTCTGTAACTGTTTGAATCGTATGAGGAGCAAGTTTCAAGACGAGGATAACTTTAGACGTTTCTCAGTTACAGTGTTAGTAACCAAAAACTATTATTTGATTGATGATGTTTGATAAGTGGATGGTTTTTTTATGGAAGATTTTTCACCATGGATGTTCTGATTGTTGTCAAGGCCAGGGGATTTATTGTTTTACCGGTTATTATTGTGGATATAGAGTTGTGCTTGCTTTTCTATTATTTTCTTTTATTGTTGGACGGTGAACCGAAAGTATTTTTATTAGATTTCTTTTAAGCAATCGGCCAATGAGAAAGGACTTTCAAAAGATTCAGGATTGTCCGTATCTTAAATAAAAAACCATGTCATAAACCAAAAGTTGGGACTTTGGAAGTTTCGTCAAGGGGCGCCTCGAAGGTGGCATAAAAGGAATTTAAAACGGAATAAAGGATAAAAATACTGAACGGGCTCGAAGTGCTCATACCATGTGTGTTATGTACGTCGGCGAATTGAAAAGACCGGAGATCTTGTGATACTATAAACCAAGTTATGCGATAGGGTTGAGAGATGAGCCCCCTGTTAGTGTTGTTCTGAAAGCAACCAAACCAAGTTTACAAATAAAGTCCCCACTTAAAGTGAACCGCCTTTGTCAGTCACACTCACTAATTTATTATTTTAAGTAAACTTCTTATGTCTATTTTAGATGGAGATGGAACATTTGCTGTTAGGAAAGGGACGCATCCGTCCAGCGCCTCGGCCCCCACCGTGTGGAAACCCTTTGAGGCCAACTTTTAACGACCGGCTTTACTGCTTCCTTCCTTTATCATTTCAGTTTTTTCTCGGCTCTTGGTGCAATCTGCTTTTTAAACCTTCCCAAATGGTAATTCTTACATTGATAAATTTCACGGAAACCTGTTGAAAACTCAAAACTCGCAACAACAAACAAAAACCATATTCCAACACATTTAGCCTTCGAAAATACAAAAAATAAAATTCAAATAAGTTCATTAAATAAAATAAATAAATCATTATATTTAGTTGTCTAATTGACCACATTACTCCTTTCAATTAATTAATCTGTTTATATAAGGTTTTGATTGAAATGAAAAAGTCAGCGTCACGAGCGGGATTTGAACCCAGGACCTTCAGCTCAATACGCCGCTGCCTAACCACTTGAGCTGCCGTGACTTCGATCCACTCGGGCACCAACTCCCCATCTACTTGCAAAATGGCAAAAAGGAAGGAAAATCATAAAGGTTGTAGGTTAAGATGAGAATTTCCTCCTGAAAACACTACTAGTTTATACGTCTACTACTTTCAAAGAATCCCCCCTTAAAAAACAATCGCGCAATGTCCGGACTATAAGGTGGGCGTGGCGTAAGTTAGATACCATGAAAATATTCCAAGAGAATTGGGATGACCGTCAAAAAACACTTACCCAGGCTTTTGCACAAAAAAAAATATTTCGGTCGAAGGAGGTAATAATCTGAAAAAGCAATGTCAGCGATATAAGGTGGGTGTATCAGATTCGATATGGTGAAAATATTGGAAATGGTGAAATGCACCAGGTTCGGCAAACATAATCAATTTTTACCTCATATCAAAACGACCAGGGTCACTTACTGGGCAGTTTTCTACTCGCGGGATTTTGAGGTATTCCAACGGGTTTCGCCATCTTCAGTGATGAATTCTCAGGAACCCTGAACAACTGTTTTCGACTAGCTCTACACTAAAGATGAAGACCCATTGCCGGTTCAACCCGAGTTCACCAACTTGCAGATCAAAACCCATCAACAACTCAAGGAATAACCTCTGGGATATAAGGTGTGTGAAAGGTGCATCCCATAAATATGCTCCAGAGGAATTGGGTTGGCCGTCGAAGAATTCTTGTTCCGGCTTCTGTAACATCAGTAAACCTTTCTTCCTTGCCAAAATGTGGTAGGAGTGACGCGGTTCTTGTGAAGTAGATCCCGCGGGCGTAGGTTCGATCCCTACCGTCGCCTCTGGAATTTTTCTGATGCCTAAGTGGCCGCAATTGAAAGAAATTGACACGGCACTCATCAATGGATGGGGCGGGACCCGATTTCAGCGACCCTGGATTTGGTCCCAATCTCCTTCAAAAATGAGTTTCTTCGATTGAAGAACACTGGTACAACGGGGGCTCAAGTTCACATTTGTGTTAAAATATGGAGCCAGAAATATAGTACAATAAGCTGTGTCCTTGGTATCAATTGTAAAAAAAAATATCTTGCAGAGAAGGCCATAGGCAAAACCCTTGACTTTTCCAGCAAGTAAAGAGTCCATTTTTCGTTCCCAGTCCGAAATTGTTTGAAAAAAGGATCCTCTAAGTTTATTTTCATCAAAATATTCTATCTCAAAAGTTCCTTTCATTCAGTTCATGGGTTGCCAAAACTGTCTGCCTTTTAAAGATGGTTCTTAAAGTTTGCTAAGAAGGTATAGTCAAGTAATTAAAAAAAAAGTACTTTTCATCGGGCGTACTTAAAATCCTCATCTTGAGGACCATTGAACCAACACAGTTTGTTAGTGTTTAATTTACACTGTTCTTTTATGCAAATCGGATCCTTGAATCGGACCTTCTCGGTTCACAGGTCATTAGACAGTCAGGTCTTCTTTGAGTAACAATGATGGTACATTAGGGCAGATGCGGTCGTGGACCGATACCAAAGAACTGCGTTGGATCTAACAGGAAGAAAGGAAAAGCGTAAAATCCTTTAACGCGGTTTAGAACCGATGATCCATTAATAGGCCTGGCTAGAAGGAAATAACAAATAAATTGTCCCTGCCACCTTAATCCGTCTAATCTCCTTGAGCGCCTGCCGACGAAAATCCGAACCAAATTCTGGCTAGTCTAGGTTACAGTCTAAAAGTCTTCTGAAGTAATCAATGTCCATGTCTTTGTAAAATAGATCACAAGATGGTACAAACGTGGTGGATAAATTATCCTGTCATATGAGTTGTACGGTCTTCCATCTGTCAATGCCAGTCGATACAAGGTATATTGGCATTGAATCAATTCTGTATCGTCGAGATTGCGTTCAGGTATAATCGTCGCTTGGTAAAATTAAGGTAAGTGAATTCTCCCTTCTTTCATTGGAAGGTGGTTCTGGCGAAAGTAATTCGATAAAACAGGATTATGATGATTCGAAACGACCGAACTACAAACATGATTATCCCCGCCCCGGGACACCCTTCTCGCGTAAAGATTCTGAATTGTCAAAGGCATCTTAGTGCCAAAAACAGAGAGATATGAAACTATACTGCTCGTTGGTATTGTGACACCCCTCCATCACCTACTTACCATGGACTGGCATTTACAAAACTTTAATTTACTACTTACTATAAGTATCTAACTTTAAATAGCTCAATAAGGTCCGCCCTGCATTTCTGTGACTATGGTCCGTTGGCAAAAGGTTTGGGAAGCCCTGAATCCGTATAAAGTACGTGTACGTTTTTCCAGTCAGAATAAGGGATCTTGGAACAAAAAAAAATGTGAAGTCATATGATACCGAATGCGGGATATATGGTAAGTAAGGCGGGAGTTCGACCCACATGAATATATTCTACAAGATTTGGGGCGGATGTCGAAAAACCGACCAGCTTCTGCAAAATTAGAGAATTTTTCCCTTGATGTAAAAAGGACTTTAGATTAAAACTAATGATAATCTGAAGGAATAAAATCTAGGTTATCAGACAGGTCAAAGTGCCGTTCGATTGAACAAAGATATTCCAGAAGTATTGAGGTGGACATCGAAAACGCTTGCCCAGGCTTCTGCAAAATTAATTATGTACCTGTTAGCCCAAAGACTTGGGTCAATTAAAGTGACAATCTGCAGATATAAAATTGAGGTTATAAGGCGGGCGTGGCGAAAGTTTATTCCGTTGAAGATATTCGGAAAGAATTGGGCAGACCGTTGATAAACTCTTCCACCTGCTTGTACAAAATTAGTTAAATTTCCCCCCCCCCCTTGGAAAAAAGTACTTTGGATCAAAACAAAGATACTCTAAAGGAATAATGTCTGGGTATATGGCGTAAGTTCTATTTCTTGAAGATATTCAAGAAGAAATGGACCGCCGAAAAACTGTCCGTTACCCGAATTTACTTCGTGCCCTGGTCATCAAGATTCTACTCGCAAGGACATCTTCCTTGTGGGCCCATGCAAAGTCCGACCATCAATCCTGGTGCATGGCGGTAACCAATGATGGAGGCAAAATTCCCTAACCTTCCTTACCCCCTTTCCTTTTCCTTAACCCCCTCTACTTTGGCAGAGGCTTCCTGGGTTACTGAACTCCTCAGGCAACTGATGCGTCAGTAGGGGATTCGTATGTTCGATCAGTCCCACTTTAAAAATAATACCGAACCACGGGAGTAGAGTATCAAAGCTGCCCTTCTAATTAAGAGTGGACTCGTGGTGGTCGTGGTTTGCAAACAAATTGTAGCTGGAGGGTACCGGCCAACCGGAGCCGGAGATAGAGTGCCTTCTCTATCTCTACGAGGATGGTGCACGGCTGAAAGGTCATGCCGGAAACCACAAACCTGCATATTTCAAGGCACATGTATTGGTATGCCCTTTTTAAGGTTAGGATTGCACCACCTAGCTAGCCAAGGGACGTGACAAGTCCATGCATATACAATCTTCCCGGTGTACTCTTTGAGTACACTAGGTGTCTAAGAAGTTCCCTCGAAGATAAGTCCGGACGTTAAAGATCCTCAGGGGACTCAAGATCATTTATTTTTCTCACGTTTTGCATTATTATGTTTTTTGGTATCTACCTGGCTTTATTGACGGAAGTTTTTTGGGGCTTTAACCTCTGTTGTGATTTTCCAAGGTAAAATCATTTATAGAATTCGTTTCAAATTCCCGAATAGTTGCTTACATTTTGATTTATACTCATTGTAACCTTTTGTTTATGTGCAGTGACATAGATATTCCAATTAACACAACATTCTTAGAGTCTTATGTTTTTATTGACACAGTAAAACCTTGACCTAGAACGTTGGAGTGGGCTGCAATGTCAGTCTGCCTGGAGGCAGATGTTTATAAAATAATCCACATCAGAGGAACAATGCCGGCAGATCAAATTGAATCAGCTCAGTTTTTGAATTAATATTCGGTTGAGGGGAAACGACTTGGGTAAAGGCACCCAGGGTGAAGACGGGCCAGGAAAGAGAAAGGGAACGAGTAAATAAAAGGAAGAATTGGAGTAATAATTATTGCCGCCGGTTGCACCTCCGAACCCGATTTCGGACGAGGGGGCGAGGCTCTCTAGCTATTATTATTCAATTAGGCCAGGGAGGGGCGCCTTGGTTGTAATAGAAGAATTTTCAATTGAAGTAAAGAATGTGTGATAGGGGTGGATGATATTGAAGGGCTGGTGTCCTCGTGTGTGTGTGCCAACAATCACGCCCTGAGTTTAATTTTGACGCGGGGGTGGGGGCCCACATGGGACATGTAACAATACAGGGTTGTAAGCCTTTGATCTTTTAATTAAAGCATGATCGGTTTTGTTTGAGGGTCCCGATAGGATAGCCAAGAGTCAACAATCCTCAAGGGAGAGCCGAGTGTAAATAGGCACACATTACCAAACTATTAGCAACTCGCTAAACCACTTGGCTCCAATAGTTCAATCCTTGGTAAATATTTTGTTCAAAACAGCGAACAGCCCGCATAATACATTTTTCCATATGATAAAAGTAAACGAAAATACCATTGGGTCACTTATAGGATCCGTCTTTACTAGGATTTTGCAATATTTAACGCGTTTCGGCATTGCGCCTTCTTCAGTGTGGGACTAACAAATGAACGCAGTTTTCGACTTAGTATCATTAAAAAGATTTCATTAAAATACGTGATACCTATCACACCCGCCCGCAGGTTTCCTTTGTTTCTCGAGTACTTTAAAATTCTGGCGGATCCACCTAGGAAGATGATGCGGGATGATAGGAGAATCCAACACGCCGAGGGCAATTTTATCCCAATGCTCCACTTCAAAATTCATAACTCATCTGAATTTCGTCCAAATTCAACGTTATTACGAGTGGATCGAAGTCAGAACAACTCAAGTGGTTGGAGCAGCTGCGTATTCAGCCGAAGGTCGTGGGTTCGTATCCCGCTCGTGACACAAACTTTTTCATTTCAACCATAAAAAGAACAATTAATTGAAAGAAGCAATTTGGTGAATCAGACCATTAAACATAATGGATTTAATAAGTAAAACGAAGTGCAACTTCACTAACAGCGCCCCATTGATCACTTCATAAATCGCCGAGAATCGAATCCTAATTACACGACATTTGAAAAATGGCAAAGAGGAGGGAAAAGTCGAAAGGTTGTAGGTTGAGATTGGGAGTGGGGTCCGAGTGGATCGACGTCACTGTAGCTCAAGTGGTTACAGCAGCAGAAACCGAAGGTCGTGGGTTCGAATCCCGCACGTGACACTAACTTTTTCATTTCAATTAAGACGTTACATGAAAAGAATAATTAATTGAAAGAAGTAATTTGGTCAATCAGACCAGTAAACATATTGAAGTTATTACAAGATTTGGAAAGCTGGATGTTTCCTTTTTATCGCTATGTTAAAAATGTATATATTTGTTATGGTAAGAAATATAATATATATATATATATATAAGATATATAC
>CM077101.1:35338297-35352024 GCA_039619505.1 Cimex hemipterus
GTATATATATACTTCAAAAAGTTTTTAAACTGCTTTTCAATATGCTCAGTATGTGAAAAAAATGAATACACGAAGCAAAAAACCACAAGGAAAATCTCTAATTCAATATCCACAAAACATGCGATGACCCAAGTGGCATTTTTTCCAGTTTGATGTTATTAATCTTGGGCGTTAAATAAATGAAGGTTCTCCGCCGGATACAAAATTGCACAGACGGAGTAAATAGATAAGTGCCCATCCATTAGTTCAAAATCGGCTCCATTGTGGACGTAAACCGCGAGAGTACATTCACCTAGTAAATCGATTAAGTTTCCATCAGTAATAAAACTAGCGAGATTGGACGGACCCAGTCGATCATTAAACCGTCCACCATTCAGAAAGCGTTCCGTTGATAAAAAAACTCATCGAAAGTACACGGACCCAGTAAATAAATCAACTGTCCATCAGCTCAAAAAACATATACAATATCAAATTTCCCCAGTTCACAAGCAGCTACGTTTTGTACGTCCAACCAGCGAATGGACCAATCCACTTCAACTGTCCATCAGCTCAAATAAAGCTACTACAAATCACTGCGAAAGTGAGACGGTCCCAATAAATCATTCCACTGTCCTACCAATGTTTGACCATAGAACTGAGCCTTGTGAGACCCCAGTGTCTATTTTGTAACAAACTGCGATGGATAGTTTTAACTGGGTCCATCGACTATCGCTGTTTTTGCACGCAACAGAACTGGTGCAGTTTTTGAGCTAATGGATGCTTGTTTTGTTTCGTGTGTCCGTCTACCCTCGCTGGTTTTTGTAAACAACGGAACTGGTTTAGAGGTGATGGACAGAGAAAATATCATTTGCGGCAACTCACGCTGCCCATCGAGATTATACCTCTGAACCAAAACACTGTCGGTGGGCAGATACGTACATGTACTCGTTTATATTGGGATGTTTGTTATGTATATGTTGTAAGCTCAACTTGAATGTAAATATGCAAGAAAGTAGATATACAAATCGTTGTATGATCTCTTTGAAATACATTACCGTCCACTTCCAACCGTTGTTTTTTCAATATAATCCGTCATGAGCTGAACGGAAAGTACGAATGTTTACGAGTTAATAAATTTATCATATAACATTTATAAAAATAAATCCTGTAATTCAAATAACACAAATAAATGTGTTGTGTAAATTTGTAAATATTGTGACAGCTGTGACTAATGTAGGGAATGTGAATTGCAGCTGTCCCAGTCCCTTTTGTAGGGTGGCTTAGCGCATGCGTATTTTTATTCATTGCCCTTTTTTCCCCCTAGGAAGTACAATGGCCCTACGAATTAGGACAAACCGTCTCATCCCGGCTCTACAAAGTGTTGTTCCCAGACAAGTTACAGAACTTTTTTTTTCTCCCCCCTCGGCGGCCCGGGGATCGCTTCTATAACTGTTAACTCTCCCCGGCTTTACATGTGTTTTACACGGAGGTGCGGAATATTTTACGACGGCCTGGAGGATAGCGTGAGCGTTTCGGTTGACAAATCAAGAGAAGCGCCGGGAACGTGTTTCCGGAGAGGGATCGGAAAAGGAGGAAACACATTTTACATATTTCATATTCCTTCCCGACCAGCTTCCACATTTCGGGCTATGATAAATCACCGGCACTCCCTGAGGAAGAACAAAGTTCTTGGTGCGTGACGATTTCAATTTTTTGGACTCAGCTGGGCTTTTGAAGGTCTATGAACTAGTGCCGCTTTACCTGTAACAAAAGTGTAATTTACGTATTTTTTCTACATCCACGCCCACCTTATACTCCTACTTTTCTTCTTAAGATTATCGATTATTTCAATTTAAAGCTTTTTTCATCCAATAGGAAAGATTGAACAATTTTGCAGAAGAGGTCCAGGAGAATTCCAATTCCTCTCGAATATCTTCCTCTACTGAACCCATCTCACAATCACCTCCTAACTTTTTTCCGTCAGGTTATTATTTTCTTTCGACGCAAGAGCTGATTTTGTCCGTGACGAACAATTTACCACTTTTGCCTGAGCAACAGCTTTTCGACGGTCATCCCAATTTGTCTCGATTATATTCATGGGACCAAACTCCCATTTCAACCAACCTAACCTTATAACCTAGATTTTAATGAGATGAATAGCTATTTCGGTTCAAAGGAAAAAATTTCTACTTTTACATAAGTCTGTGAATGTTTTTGATGGTCATTTTAATTGATCTAGAATATTTTCGTGACATCCAACTCTTGCCACAGTCACCTTATCTCCCAACCTTTGTTACTGCAGTTTGTACCTAGTTTCAATCCAATGCCTTTTTGGCTCAAGAGGAAATAGTAGCTAACTTTGTAACTCCCTGTGCAAATTTTTTGACGGTCATCTTTTCGAACATGTACGTGATATAAACTCATATCAAACCCACCTTCTAATCCAGACTTTGATCCTCCAGATTCCCACTTGTTTCGATCCAAGAGTTATTTTTGTCCGAAGGAAAACTGTTACCAATTTTTTCAGATGATTGTATAAGATTTTATGGAAAGACATCCCAATTCTTCTCGAATATGTCCACGAGTTCGTACTCGTGCGACTCCCACCTTATAACTCAGACAATGTTACTTCAGATTATTTCTTGTTTTGGCAAAAGGAAGAAATATCAATTTTTAAATGGGGTGTAGGTGATTTTCAAAGGACATCCTAATTCTTCTCGAATATTTTCATCGGTCCGATCCCTGACACACCCACCTTATAGTCCAGAACTTTATCCTTCAGATTATCACTTGTTTCAAGCCACGGCTTTTCCTGTTCTATGAGAAATATTTTCTAATTGCTCGGATGCTTGTGCAACAGTTTTCCGATGTCCATTCTAATAGTTCTGGAATATCAATCGGAACGCACTTCAGCCACACTCACCCGGTTTTATTGTTTCAGATTATCTGTAATGTATTTTGTTTTTTTATCCAAAGGGGAAAAGTTTGGAAAACAAGATGCCAGCGATGTTCGAGGGTTATCCCAATTTACCAATTTTTAGATGTTTGTATGATTTTATGGAAGGGCATCTCAATTCTTCTGGAATATGTTCATGGGATCAAACCCTTCCAAACTCACCTTACATTGTTGACTTTTACCTTCAGTTTGTTTTCATTTGTTTCAAGCCAAGGCTTTTCTTGCTCTAGGAAAAAAATTACTAACTTTTAAGGTGCGTATACAACAGTTTGTTCGACATCCACCCCAATTGCTATCCAATTTTTCATGTGATCGAAATCGCTCAATCATCCGCTCACCATACACTTCAGACCTTATTCCTTCAGATTATTATCATTATGAGCCTGGGCTGTTTTGTTGAAGTGGAAAGATTTGACGATTTGCAGAAATCTAAATTGAGATGCAACCTGCTTTCAACTTCCATCCCGAGAAGTGTTACCAACCCCGAATAAAGTTAAATGACATTTTTTAAACGCTGACACCTACGTCGTGATAGTTCTTCCCCTACTTTTTTAATGTGAACCATAAAATTGGATCACTGTCTTGCAGAGTACCTCCGGATGGATGGTTCGTCGGACGTCCTGAACATCGGGACCACCTAGTAAGAGCAATCCTCTGAGCCGCCTCTCGAAGCCTTCCCCCTTGTGCGGCTTATTCTTTTGAAACGTCTAAGCTTGTAGGTGATGCTGTGTGAGGAGTCTCATTTTCAGATTAACGAGTTTAATGGTATCAGGACATGTGCCTTGTTAAACTTCGGCGATCCTTTGAAATCCGAGAAAGTCAGAAAGGAGGTTAATGATTCTTAGCGGCCGCAGTTCAAGTTAGCCGGTCCTTCTTTTTCTAAATATAGCCGAACCACTCAGAACATGTTTCTTATTAGTAAATTAGGTGTCCGCACATTAGGTGAAACACTATTTATGGTGGGCCGAGGTGGGGGGAGTTAACTAGGGGTCTCCGAGGCAAGTGTTTTCTTAGGGTACGCCTTGAGAAGGATCAATGGAGCCGACGGGAGCCCTCCTGTTTACTCTACTTTAGCCTAACAGATGCCTTCAGCGCACTAGAAAAACACACTTCTAAGATATATTTAAACATCAACAAATTATGAAAACAAGCCGATGACTGTCAGCTTCCTAGTCTCTTTTACTTGACAAAACAAAGTCGGCATTAATAACAGATTTGTCAACCCGTGCCAAACTATTCCAGGCTTATTTTAACATCAAAAAGATTAAAACAACGCGCTGTCATGGAAAAGGGCGCTCAGACACAAGTAATTTTTTTTTCTGAACATTAATCAATTTTGAAAGGTGTGTCTTAGGCGTTCTTCGATAAATGCGGATTCTTGAGCTCTCTAACGAAGTTTGGGATTTGTGAGATGGTCCAAAAAAATTCAAAAATTAAGTTTCTACCCCATGATGCAAGAAACAACGCTCTTTATGAAAGGGAGGTAAAGAACGAAGAATTCCCTCGATTTTTTTTAAGTTTTCAGCGGGAAAACCGCCCTTGATTCAGTTTTCAAGCTTACTGTAGAAAAAGGCCTTATTTAATCGTTAGAAGACATTCAGCACAAAATTAAACTAGTCCGTACAGTTTAAAAATATTTAAAGAACAATTAAAAAACCATGAGAGATGCGTTGTGTTCCTTGATAGGGGGAAAAAGCAGATTTTCCTCAAAAGAAGAATAACTTGCGTTGAAATTGGAGCCGAAACCAAATTTACACTAAAAAAACCTTTAGTTACCGCATGGCTAAAGGCTTTCACTATTACTTTTTGCCTTGAAGTGGTAAAATCAGATTGTCCAGCAAAGTAACCTCAATCGGTTTGGTTGCTTTCTAGGCAGAAAAGCCGAGACTTTCCGCCCAAGAATAACACGCCAAGAACAAAGTATTATGAATAAACGTATGGTGTTTAGTGGCCGTTAGTTGATGATTATTCAGAAATCGTGAGATGCGGTCTGGCGTGATGTATGTTTCAGAAAAACATGTTCTTTATCGTGTCCGTTCGAGCCTTATTGAGATCATCTTCAGGGCCTGGGGTTTACAAACCTTGTTTAAATTTAGCAAACACATGTAGGAAAAAAGTGAATTTTATATAATGCAAAAAGCATATTCACGTGTTTGTTTTCTGCGTAAGTGTGCCATTCTTGACTGTCGTGTTGAGTGTATTATGCATGATGATGGGAATCGGCATCGGTTAGTGGTTCAAATGCCAGGAGAGATACCAAAATCAAATTTACACCCAACCCGATGATGACCATATTTTTTTAGCCTAGAAATTAAATTTTCAACTAAAGCGATCGAAAATTTATTAAAAAAGAAACCTTAGCCAGTTTAGTTGGTAGGCAAAACACCAAGCGTTCCTCGAAAGAAGAATTTTTCTCCATGAAAAATTTATGTGTTGATGAGAAAGGGAGTCGGTCAATGGTTAAATGTCATACGGTTATCTAATTGACCCTAACTACCTAGACTTTTTGAGAAAACCAAGAGTGACACTAGGTGGTGTAGGAATGCAACACTCCCTAAAACGCAAACTAAAAGAAGAAGAAAAAGAACGTTGTGGCAAATTTTTAATTTCTTGTTTGTTTAATGTAGTTACTGCCATCTCATTTATTTTGATAGTCTCTAGCATTTTGTACTTTTTAGTGTAGAAGACTAGTTTAGTGTTGTTACGGCTGTCTGACTGTGTGCCAATAAACCTTCATTTTGTATTGAAATTGTAATTTACGTATTTTTTCTACAGCCACGCCCATCTTATATCCCCAACTTTACTCCTTAATATTATCGACTATTTCAATCTAAAGCTTTTTTTTATTCAACGGGAAAGATTGAACAATTTTTCAGGAGAAGGTGCATGCGATTTTCCAGGGTCTTTTCAATTCCTCTCGAATATCTTCCTCTACTGAACCCATCTCACAACCACCTCCTAACTTTTTTCCGTCAGGTTATTATTTTCTTTCGACGCAAGAGCTGATTTTGTCCATGACGAACAATTTACCACTTTTGCCTGCGCATCGGATCGAACCCTGACACATCCACCTTTACCTTCAGTTTGTTTTTATTTGTTTCAACCAAGGCTTTTCTTGTACTAGGAGAAAAATGTGCTGATTTTTCAGATTCCTGTACAACAGTTTGTTCGTGAAAGTATCACTGTGCACCTTCATTTTATTTTTTTATATTTTTTACAAAATTAACCACCTTTATTTGTATATTCCATCTCATTTAAAAAATAATAATATTAGTGAAAATATGATGCAAAAAACCCGGAGGAAATACTATGGTGTATGTAAAAGGCTCCTCTCGACTGGGTGCCCAAACTAATCTGTGATCAAGGAAGGATCAATTTCTAAAAGATATCAGATTACTGAATCGCAAATGGAAGCAAAAACTGCAAAAAATAATCTCAATATATATTAACTACCAAAACATGTTTGAAAAATTTTAGGGTTGACACCTAGAATGCACATACAGACTATTTTTATCTTAACACTAACTACGTTTTACAATAGTATTTGATTTTGAGAATTTATTGTCTTATTAAGGAATTGCAGAAATAAAAAACGGATAAATTAAATGTTAAAAATTCCTTGGACTCTCCTATCCCAGTTTTCTTCTTTCTCTTCAATGTTCGGGACATGAATTTCGATAATATTTATTGTGGTTTGACCAAATAATCATTCATTGCTATGTAAATGGTGCGAGAGGGTAACAAAAGTTCCGCCTGCGGTGGATCTATTGTGGGAGACGGTAGTCAAGGATATATCGACGATATGCACCCCACGCTCTCCCATGCCACGTGCCTTGACTTTCCTGTAAATATTGTCACCCCTACCACCGCTCGACGAACATGGCTTAATGGTACAATTTAGTTCCGGTACACGCCCCCTAACATCCCTCAATCCGTGATTACTTACACTGCCGTACCGTCTCAGTTCCCTTCCTCAAAGGATCCGCCATCGACCATTTTCATAAAGGCGCAGGAAAGCATAATGCTCTCCTATACAATTTTAACTGTGTTGTTGTACGTATTTGTGTACGGTTGCCTTTTATAATTTAGAGGACCGTGGGCGGATTCTAATTCACTTCGGAAAAAACAACCCTAAAAATGAAAAAATAAAATAATAAAAAATCGAAATGAGCTTTATTTTATTCTGTATGCCGGAGAGATGTCTGAAAGCGTCAGAAGTCTTTGAAAGCTCGTTTGTGTACATTTTTCTACGATACTAATTAGGTGGAACACGTGCTCTTCACACTTTGGCCCTCTTCCACTCAAACTTTCGGCCAATACCATATTTTTTGTGAGCCACTGAGTTATAAATCGCTTTCTTTCATTCTTCCCTGGAGAAGGCTATCTGCCGCGAGATTTACCACCGGTCAAAATAGTGTTCGACTTTCTTTAGAAATTATCATCTGGTGATAGTGATAAGCGGTTTGGTGTGACGTAGGTTTTCCAATCGTGCCAACGTTTCGATCTTTATTGAGATAATCTTCAGAGAATGGTATTACATAAACATTGTTTAAATTATACAAATACATGAAAGATTTGAAACAATGGATTTATACGATGCTAGAAATTTTACGTTTAATCAATGTGTACTCACTTGTTTTCTGTATAATGTGTCATTACTGTGTGCTGTGTTGAAAGTGCCATTGAGATATTGATGTTTTATGTTTATAAACTTGGATTTTGAAGGGGGTGGGGAAGGAAGTCGGGACAGAAATCCATCCATGAGGAGTCGGCTTCTTTGAGGTGAAAGGAGCTGATAATAGAAAAATGGGTAATGGTTCCGCCTCGGATAATTAGGTAGAGGAAAGCCAAATCGTTGAAGAATTAGACTATGTAGAACTGTTTGATGTGAAGAATGTGTTACAATTAATTAAGGTTTTTAGTTGAGAAAAAGGTCAATGGCGCGAGCGAGATACGAACCCACGATTTTCGGCTTGATACACGGGTGCTGTACCTCAGAGGTCAAGTAGTAGAGCAGCTGCGTATCAAGCCTAAGATCGTGGGTTCGAATCCCGCTCGTGGCATTCACATTTTTATCTCAACTAAAAACCTTAATTAATCTATAAAACAATTCAAACACATTTCGCCAAACTTAAAGATCCCACACCAATCACAAATAAGTCTGATGTAATTTACAAAACGGTTGAAAATGTTAGGCAACTTGGATCGAAATTACATCCCAGTATCTGGATAAGAGGGTACAACAATGTATCTACGTTTTCAAAAAACCCCAAACAAAATCTTACAGCACCGGCTACCCACCATTTTGACTACAATTTCGACTTCAACAATACAAAAATATTACACACAGAATAAAACAAACATAAACACTATCTTTTTAGAAATGGTAGAACATCAACAGAGATAAACACAGCATCAATTGCAGGACGGACACATGTCAACTCAGCCGCGCAGCTACGTTAATATCATTAATCAAATTCAATATCCAAAACATACATATATCATCCATAACATCACACAAAACATGATGTGATTTTGTGTGTGAAAATACAAAACAATTAAATTCACTAATTTCGTGGTCCGATGTATTTCTTTGTATATGTACGTATTTTCCTATTTGATTTATAGTATTTCTTAAATTTTCACTGAGTACAATTAATATAAATATGCATAAAATACTCTTATGTTTTACTCACTTAATCAACGTATTTTAATGTAACTGTTTTCTAACGTTATTTATGGGGCGTCGTTGGCCGCAACGGTTTAGGCGTTGACACGGCGCCCATCACTGTAAGGTAAAGGTCCGGGGTTCGAATCCAGCGGCCCGACATACTTACAAATGGGCTTTTTTTCGAAAACACCGGCACTCCGAGGGTTGATATGACCTCTGCTGTTGCGGACCTTCATGTAAAAAAAAAATTCAAATATGTTATTTTTCAATGACAATTTAAAATGTAAAAATAACAATGCTAATTGTGTTCTTTTCAAGTATTATATCAAGTATCAAACTATTCTTTTGAGCTATTTTCTTTCTCTACATATTATTGAACACTTTAGTAATTTTTTGGTGGTGCTTCCTCAATAGAGTAAAATGCAACCAACGGGATTGTTCTAACTCCATCTTCCGACCTTAAGGGAAATTTGCATTTTTTCAAGATCTGGAACATCCGTAACAATTTCAACCGCAATTTTTAATTCTGCAGTAAATTTCCTACAAAAAGGAGTTATTTTTAATCTTATCAAACGCCGATGTATGTTTATTAATTCAAACCAAAATGAAGAATTTTAAAAAAAAAGAGAAACTTCTGATAAATTTCCAAAAATAACTGTTTTTCAACAAACAAATTTGTGAGGGTGCCAAACATAATAAAAACCTCTTCGTTAAATAAGATTTCCCATAGTGTACTCGATGTCCAAAAACGGCAACGCTTCAACGGTAAAATCAATCTGGAATTTAAAAACGCGTTTCAAACGAGTAAATTGAAAGCATTCAGAAAAGAAGTGAACTGTACGAATTCGAAAATTTCAAACAGCATTTAAAATTTTACTATCACATTAGGATTTAAAAAAAGAACCAATCATCTAAGATTATTATGTCAAATCTCTCAAAGACACATAGGAAAAAAATGCATTCCATTGCCCAAAAAACGTGTTTCAAAAATCTCTCTAATATTAATTAAGGTTTTAAAAAGTCAATGGCACGAGCGGGATTCGAAGCCACGATCTTCGGCTAGATACGCCGCTGCTCTACCACCTGAGCTATCGTGACCTCGATCCACTCGGACATCAACTTCCCATCTCAACCCCACCTTATTATGAGTTTTCCCTCCTTTTGCCCATCTTTGCATATATAGCAGAAGATCGTGGGTTCGAATCCCGCTCGTGCCATTGGCTTTTTCATCTTAACTAAAAAAGCCTTAATTAATTGTAGTGTATTAATTGGTCAAGCGGAACACGAAATTAGGGTATTATCTGTAGTATTCTGATTTGCAAAAAAAAATTGTAAGAAGATATACAGCGGTTTTTACGCACGATCTTACTAAAAGCGATTAGATGTACAAAAACTTACAAAAATCAAGGTATTACAATTTTCGTTTAAAATTTAAGGCAGTCGAAGGAAAAAAATAGAGGAATTTTTTCCCCAAAAAATTGTATTCAGGGGCTAAACCAGTGTAAAACGATTGATTTTTTTATTCTCTCAAAAATATGTATTCGGTGGCTTTTTGAGTACAAAACGGGAATAACAAGTTTATTTCTTCTTATACAAATATTTGTGCCTAATTTCCTGCATCGCTTTGTCAGAAATTGTGTATTCCAATATCTACGACGTAATTCTCAACTTTTTTTCCAACTTTAAAAAAAAAAAAAAAGAAAGTATAGAAATTTACAAAAAACAAAAGACGCTTTTAGTAAAAATATTTTGTTAAAAAAGCAATTCAGATTCGTTTTAATCGCCCTATAAAGCTCTTAAAGGCGAATTTCTATTGCGATCAAAAAATAAACATTATAACGCTGTACAAGCAGGTGGCCAGTTATTTGTGATTTCCAGTGTTCAACTTATAAAATTCAGAACCCCTCTTGATTTCAACCACATTCACCTTTGTCAGAACCGTTAGAAAGCTTTATCGCCCTTCTTTTAATCTTTGCCGACAATTTCTACAGTCAACCAGAGTGCCAGCAGCTCACTCACAACGACACGCAAGAATGGCACAATTACGCAGAAGACAGCCCTGAAGATGATCTCAGTAAAGCTCGAAATATTGGAACGATAAAGAAAATGTTTTTCTGAAACCTACATCACACCAGACCGCATCTCATCATCTCTGAATAGTTATTATCACTATTTTTGTGAATTTCTTTAAAATCGAAGACACCTAGAGGACGAAATATTAAAAATTTAATTTTTGCGTTTCCCTGAAATTTGTATTCAAGATTTTTTGCGAAGTTCAGAAAACGAAGATCACGTTTGTTTTTTGATTACCAAATACTTGAACCTGCTTGTTAAGTCGCTCGGTCATAGGTATTAGTAAATATTTTTTTGTAAAAACATTTCGGATTCCATATAATCGCGTTTTAAAGCTTTTGAATGCGCATTTTTATAGAAAACAAACACAATATTTTTTAGGTTGGATTAGACGGGCGGAATTTTCTCGGATTATCTAGTTTGATTTCAAAAATTCATAACTATTCGGGATTTCATTCAATTTAAATTAACTTCTTTACAACCGTTAGAAAGCTGGATTTCTGTTCTTTTAGACTATTTGTAGCCAAAATGTGAGGTATAATGATAAAAATAAATATTAATATATTCAAAATCCGCCAAGCGTTTCATATTATGCTCGGCCAAAAGGCTAAGGATTTGAGGTTTTTCTCAAATTTTGTATCCAGGGATTTTTGAAGGTGTAAAAACCGAATGTAAAGTTTTCAAGCGATCTATTGGACTACAATATTGTTCGTTGTTGTTTTGTTTCAGCTTCTCGCCATCTTCAGCGTTGGGTCTGGTTGATTTTCCCCCCTTTAAGTCCAGTTTTATTTTACTAAATCCTAAAAGGTGTGCGCTGTGTTTCGGTGTCTCCGGTGGGTTGAGTCAGGGTTTCCGAAAAAAGCCTACCCTCTTCAAATTACACGTGCTCAAATAATAGAGTTATCAGACGGCGGTCTTAATTAAATGGGGGAACGAATTCGAAAAATTCCTATTGCCAAAGTTTAACAATTCATCCGGGCAGGAGTGCAATTGGGAGAGTTTTTTTACCTAAATGACGGGAAGAAAGCAAATAATCTGTACAATAGGAAAAGTTTGAAAAACCGACTTTATTTAAATAAATGAATTCAAATGGAAAACACAATCGATTAAACATAACTTTTTCGATTTCATTATCCATAAATGTTTCCTCGTCTCTCCCCTTTAGACTGTCAATTTCATAATGAAATTTTATACAGTGTGACCAAGATTTTTTGTAAAAAAAACTTAAAATTGTTTAATAAAAAGCTTTAGACTTAAAATAAATAGTTTTGCCTTAAAATTACTTTTAAAAAGATTTTGGAAGCACATGCGACCTGTTGATTTGTGTGGAAACAACTTCATTCAATCGTGTTGATTTTACTTGCTTATATTTTATACCAAAGTTTACGTTGTTTTAAGTTTTAAAGAAAGGCTTAAACTGAAAATGTTTAATTGTAAGGAAATAGGCTATAAAAACCATCTCTCAAAGAGTATCTAGCCCTTTTATGCCCTCCTTAAATAAGTTCCGGGACTTAAAAAACAAATGCGCCTTTTTTTCCAGCTGCGGAAATTGTCATACTCCCGATGATTGATTTGATGGTTTAATGCTAAGTAAAGATGAAAGTCGGGGGCGTCGGTGGCCGCAAGGTTCAGTCTTTGACAGGGCGCTCATCACTATAAGGTAAAGGTCCCGGGTTCGAATCCAGCGGCCCGACATACTTACAAACGGGCTTTTTTTCTAAAACACCGGCACTCCGAGGGTTGATATGACTGATAATATGACTCTGCTGTTGCGAACCCTCGTAAAAAAAATAAATTAAAAAATTTAAAAAAAGATGAAAGATCGAGTTGTCTGGAGAGTACGAACGGTGGTGGATGTTACTTTACATGTTTCTATTTTGTACCATGGCTTAACTTTTTTGAATGCTTAATTTGAAATTGAAAGAGGTTAATTGGAAGATAAAAAGGATTCATTTGAGTTTAAATAAGGTTCATTTGAAATGAAAAAAGTTTCGTTTGAAATTAAAAAGATTAATTTGAAGTTAAAACAAGTTTCATTTTGGAGTTGAAAAGGTTAATTAGTGTTTAAAAAAGTTATTTGAGGTTTAAAAAGTTTAATTTGATGTTTAAAAAGTCTAATTTGAAGTACAAAAAAGTTAATTTGAAATTCAAAGGGTCATTTGAAGTTAAAAAAGAATAATTTGAAATTCAAAATGTTAATTTGAAGTTAAAATGTTAGTTTGAGTTAAAAAGAGTTAATTTGAAATTAACAAGGTTACTTTGTAGTTTAAAAAGTTAATATTTGGAGTTAATATTAAAAAGTTCATTTGAAGGTAAAAAAGAATAATTTGGAGTTTAAAAGTCTAATATAAAGTAAAAAAAGGTCAATTTGAAATTACCAGAGTTGCCTTGTAGTTTAAAAAGCTAATTTGGAGTTAAAAAAGGTTAATTGGAAATTTAAAAAAGTTATTTGAGGTTAAACAAGTTTAATTTGAAGTTTACAAAGTTTAATTTCAAGTTACAAAAGATTAATTTAAAGTTGAAAAAAGTTATTTGAGGTTAAAAAAGTCTAACTTGAAATTTAAAAAGTATAATTTGTAGTAAAAAAAGTTCATTTGAAGTTAAAAAGGTTATTTGAAATTACAAAATAAAGGTTAATTTGAAGTTAAAAAAGGATAATTTTACGTTTAAAAAACCTCATTTAAAGTTAGAAAGCTCAATTTGAAGTTTAAAAAGGTTCATTTGACGTTAAAAAGGTCATTTGAAGTTACAAAAACGGTTAATTTTACGTTTAAAAAGTTTAATTTAATGTTAAAAAGGTCAATTTAAAGTTAAAAAGGTTATTTGAGGTTACAAAATAAAGGGTAATTTGAAGTTTAAAAAGTTTTTTAAGTTAAAGAAAGTTATTTTGACGGTAAACTACTATATAATTTCTCCTAGCTCGATAAATGCACTTTACAAGTTTGGGGTCCGGAAAAATAAATACAACCTTTTTCCATCTGTTGGAAATTATGGAACATCCGATGATTGATAAGACTGTCCATCGTCCAGGTCTGAGGCATTGTGCCT